>OZ038513.1:57423194-57453194 GCA_964036315.1 Acanthosepion esculentum | reverse complement strand
GTTCCACTGTTGGTTGAAATTTATAAAATCATTCTCTTCAAACAAATTATCAGGAAAATAGGTTTCTCAAGTTCAGTAGCTGTTATCGCTCTTTCCAGTATTGATGGGCCGTTTCCTTCCTAACCTTTTGTCTGAAGTAGTGTGGAATGTCAACATCTTGATTATCTCATTATTTTCTCTTCCACTTATAAAATCATTCTCTTCAAACAAATTATCAGGAAAATAGGTTTCTCAAGTCCAGTAGCTGTTATTGCTCTTTCCAGTACTGATGCAGGTTTCCTTCCTAACCTTTTGTTTGAATTCATGTGGAACATCAACATCTTGATTATATCATTATTTTCTCTTTGTGTGTGATATCTATTTTAGTTACTGCTAATAATTGGTTGTCTTCAAGTGATGCAGTTTCTGTTATTTGGTACAGTTCTTTGTTTGTGATTCTGTAGCGCCAGTCCACAATGTTCAAAGGAGGATGGTCTTTGCCAAGACCCTTAGGTTTTATTTGCTCAAAGCTTTTTTCACCATTGATCTTAAGAAGCAATTGTATACAGCTGACAGTTTAGATATTTCTTAACAAGTTTGGCACCATGCATGACATCCATATCAAAGTCTCAAACTGATAAGATAATTTAAGAACATGACTCGAGTTTTCAGTTAAGGAATCTTTGAAAGTAGGATATCTGCGTCAAGTAAATAACATAGTAATGATAATATTGGCCATTTCCCTACAAGGAAACATTTAGCATTCATTGACTGAGCAACGACTGTTGTTGGTTGAGATTTATAAAATCTTTCTCTTAAAACAATTTTTGAGGAAAATAGGTTTCTCAAGTCCAGCAGCTGTTATCACTCTTTCCAGTATTGATGGGAGTTGCCTTCCCAACCTTTTGTTTGCATTACTGTGTAATGTCAACATCTTCATTATGTCATTAGAGTTACATGTGATATCTGGTTTAGTTGTGGCTGCTGTTGAAAGTGCTTATCCGGTGGCGCTTTTTTGTTATCTGCTACAGTTCTTTGTGATTCAAGGTTCAAGATCCACAAGCTTCACTCACTCAAAGCTATTTTTAACCATTGATTTTAGAAAGTGGTTGTATGCAACTGACAGTTTAGATATTTCTGAATGGACTTGGTGTCATGTATGACATCCACATGAAAGTCGCAATCTTTTTTTTTTTGCAGTAAGGTTCACCCTGTACAAGGCCCAGGGCCACTCGAGGTAGAGGATTACATTAAGGGGTATTTTATATCCATAAGAGGGGAAGATAACGGTTAATTCTAGACTAGAACAGGTTAAAATTGTAGTGATTGGGGAAACATCCTATTAGGAGTCAGTTCCACGGGGCAATGGCCCACAGGAAGAAGCTGTTTGAGTGGAACTTCTCACCAGTGGAATACAGTGGGAATGTGTGTGATGTGCTACTATGTAAATGGCATGGTGGTTCCTAGCTGGGAAGGTTAGACCTGGCAGAACCAAGGAATGTATTTTGTCTGAACATTTTCCATGGAAGTAGCGATAGAGCAGTGAGAGACTCGCCTGTGAGAGGGTGGTTGAAGGGCGGAAAATAATTCTCCTCCACCAAGGACTTGGAGACACTTTTGAACCCTATCAAGACTAAAAAGTGAGGACCATCTGACAAGTCTATTTAAGAACATGAGGTTTCAGGTTAATATTTTGACTCTGTAGTAATCTGCAGTGTTGAGCAAAAATACACCAAGCACAGCATATGTTCAATTTCTTTTTCTCCTATACTAAATTTGTTATAAGTGGTCCACACACCGAGGCATTTGAAGTTTTTAGTATGTACTAAATCCACATAATGTATTTTGATGATGGAGTCTGGATTGGTGCTACATTGCTTTTATTCCAATTCCAGATCATAGTTTCTCTTTCAGAAAGGTTTATCTTGAGTCCTATCTCTTGTAGCGTCCTGGGTATGACGATAAACTACATCCGTATCCTGGGTATGATGATAAACTACATCCAACACCAAGGCCTCTGATAATACGTTTTTGAAAAAATAATGTTGCCAGCTGTACGTTTTTGAAAAAATATTACCAGCTATACATTTTTTTTTTTTAAGGAATAGTGATGCAGGCTATACGTTTTTGAAAAAATAATATTACCAGCTGTACGTTTTGGAAAAATAGTATTACCAGCTATACATTTTTGAGGAAAAAAATATTAACAGAAATAGATTTTTGACAAAACAAAAGTATTACCAGAAAAAAAAAAAAAATGACCCATTGAGGTTGATGTGCTGTAAAATGAAACAAACCAAACTATCTCTTATAATACTTGATAGAGGATGCTAGTTTTCTGTTAGGTTACATGTTGCAAAGTATTTTAATTTATAAGTAGATGTTATTTATTGTATAAAAAATACAATTGTGGCACAAGGCCAAAATTTAATTTATGAGTAGATAATGGCATGGAACTCTACAGCGTCTTCTCTTTTAATGGCATCTTTTATTGTCTTTGAAATTGTTAGCCTTGTAGAAATAAATTTAATTTTCATTAAACTGTTTTTTTGTCTTTCAAAAATATTAACATTTGTGTGACTGTACCTCTGGTTTGGTCGACCACAAAACCACAATCTGGCAATATTCCTGTAGATTAGATAATGAGTCCCATTCACCTTTCTCGGATATGACATGCACCTGAAGATGATTGGAGAACACTGCAGTTAAAATGTTCTGATAAAAACAACAATGATGGGGATTTTTCTTCTATATACCATGTTTCCTCCGGACATGGGAGATCGTGGCTTTCCACGACTTCCTTTTGCAGCTCTTAGCAATGTGTGTCTTTTCACCACCCGCCCCCACTCCTTGTACTGCCAGCCATTTACACAAGCTTATCAGGTAGGTTACTCACTGTTTCCCACCGTTCCTCTTGCCTTCAATGTCCTGTGAGTGTCAAATTTTCCATGCCTTCTTTCCTCATTAGCTATCCTAGAAATTTCAACTGTCTATTCCTGATTCTAGGTATATTTTTTGGTTCCATTTTGTGTAGAACATGATATTCTCAAGAGAACCTTCTAGGGAGTCACAGCTCTGTTGCCTCCAGTCTGTGCTTTATCTGTGAAAATGCTGGTCTGAATTAACCAATGTATAATATTTATGAATGCACTGATAATTAAATTTCAGTGTTAATAATCAGTAAATGTTACAAAAAGAGAACCAGCATTTTTATTTATCGTATATACTCACATATCATGCAACATTTGAAGACCTAATTTTGAAACTAATTTATAAATGGATATACAGTCTAGTCAATGACACAGCCAGGACCAGCAGTACATATGCTAATTTTATATCTCATGTATGATGTGACCCCCTTAAAATTAGCTTCAAAATTCATCAGGTAAATATCCATCCAGGTAACCTACAGGATATTTCAAACAGAACCATTTATTTAATCTACAGGGTTAATTGTTCTTCCACTGCTCATGTCTATGGATATCTCGTCTAGTTCTTATTTCTAGTACTGCTCAGTTATTGCTCGCTCTTTTCAACTGAGTCCAAGTACACACTGTTCCACTGCCCATGTCTATGGATATCTCGTCTGGTTCTTATTTCTAGTACTGCTCAGTTATTGCTCGCTCTTTTCGACTGAGTCCAAGTACACACTGTTCCACTGCCCATGTCTATGGATATCTCGTCTGGTTCTTATTTCTAGTACTGCTCAGTTATTGCTCGCTCTTTTCGACTGAGTCCAAGTACACACTGTTCCACTGCCCATGTCTATGGATATCTCGTCTGGTTCTTATTTCTAGTACTGCTCAGTTATTGCTCGCTCTTTTCGACTGAGTCCAAGTACACACTGTTCCACTGCCCATGTCTATGGATATCTCGTCTGGTTCTTATTTCTAGTACTGCTCAGTTATTGCTCACCCCATTTCCACTGAGTTTAAAATACACACTACCTGGCACAGGGATTGAACTTACAATTACTACATCAACAACTCAGTTGAAACAGGTTGAGCAATTACTAAGCCGTACTAAAAATTAAAACTAGACAAAATATCCCTAGACATGAGCAGATCGATATACACCTGATGAAGACTAGAGGACACAATGGCCGAAACATGATAACATCAAAGACAAGGACAATAATCCAAATGTAAATAGCATAAACAAATTTTCATTTTACTTTTAACATTAATTTTATTGGGCAAAATATTTCCTATTTTCACTATTTACATTATTCTGACTGTTGTCCTCATCTTTGTTGTCATATTTATCACAACATTTTGGCCGTTGTACACTCCAGCCTTCTTCAGGTGATTGAAATGTCAAACTGAACCCTTCATTTCACTTGTTGGGGTACACTCTTCCAGCTCCACGTGCCATATCTAATGGATGTCAGTTATCAGTTATCTCCTGAAAATTCACCTCTCTAGGTTCTCCACTGCCTTAATCAGGTATTGAACTCACACTCTTTGGGTCTTGTCACTGGATCTAACCAACACCTTCATCCAGTGTCTTTCTGGCAACAAAGATGAGGACAATAGTCTGAATAATGTAAATAGTGTACATAATACCTCATCTCAGAAATATAGACAGATTTCCCATTTTGTTCCAATATATTTTGCCATTTTTCTGAATATTTCATAGTTCTATCCACCAGAGATATTTGTAGTCCTTTAGAGTAATGAAACCTTTTTTCATTAAAAGAATTCTCTTAAACACCAGAATAAATGGTAATATGCAGATGAAATTTTGGTTAAACATAGCAGATAAATAAAAATTCTCAGCCAAGTTATTATAATTTTTGCCTGGATACAAAAAAAAAATGCAGTTTTTGTTATCCCAATGGAATATTCTAAACTTTCTCGTACTCAATGCTGGACACTTTTTTATTGATTTGCTGCCTTCAACTGGTTTAATTATGACCAGTACTTATTCAACTCGATCATTTGTTTTTCGAGAAGGAGAGGAGTCTCTTCCAGTCATATACATATCATGTAGCATTTGCTAAAGCTGATCATGGTTTATTTCATTTGCTGTACAATTTCTTGTTGCAAAAAATCCACTTTTTCTTGTTCTTTACATAGAATTATAGGCCAGTTCAATTTTTCAAAACATGTTAAAACCACACATCAAAGTGACTAACAAACATGTTGGTACAAATGCTTTTCAATGATTACTGTATTTTCCGGCTTACCTAATTGGCTTGACGGATAGGAATGTGGATTTGTATGCCAAGTCATTACTCTTTAATGTTAGCTAATTCAACCTTTTATATGATGTAACTTCAGTGAAAGGCAAAGAGTGGATATTTCCACATATTATTAAAAGGAATTAATGAGAGTTATAACAGAAAATAACATGTATCAAATACTTATGCATGTCACTGTATATATATATATATCACTAAATAAAACTATCCATATAAATCGTAACACACTTCTCACATACAAGAAAAGTAAAAACAACAATTGGATTCCCATGGTTTTTAACCATAATCAATATTCTCACACACTTATTCACAAATTAAAAAATGATTACAAGAACCTCCAATTAAACAAAAATATCAAAGACATTTTCGCTAAACCAGCCATCAATGCAAAAAAACAAACACCTAACTTATCAGCTATCCTCATCTCTACCAAATATCTAAATAATACAAACCAAACAGGAAATTATAAATGTAATAAAACTCATTGTCTAGTTTGCAAACACGTAATAACAGATAGTGAATTTTCTGTACCCAACTCCAAAATCAAAATACATCCACCTCACCTCATCTGTGATAGCAATAATATAATTTACTACCTATTCTGCACAATATGTCCTAATAGTGGATATATTGGCGAATCTGGAACTAATTTTAGATTTCGTTTCAACAACCACAAACTAGACATACGTCAAAACAATCCGTATTCCCCCATAGCTGAACACTTTAATCAATCAGGACACTCATTAGACAACTGTTAATGTATATTGATAGACTCAGGTTTTAGTACAAGATACACACGAAGAAAAAAAGAGAAATACTGGATTTTAAAATTAGACACATATAAACTAGGGTTAAACAAAGACTTGGGTATTTTAAATCTGTATAAATATTTCAATAGTTAAAAAATTTCTTTAGATATAGTTAAAAAACCTTTTTAAACAACATCTAAAATACTATCGTTAGATTTACGTTAGAAATATTCAAACACAGTTGCATTCCACATCACGTGACGTCCGCGTCTAACGACAGACGCTTTAAAGTGTAAACAAACTCCCAAATACAGTAATACAGTAATTCAATTAATTTCTGAGGAAGGACCGAGGTGGTCTGAAATATTAAATATATATAAAAACATATAAATACTTTCGCAAAAAAACACCCATTTTTTTTTCAGTTATTTTATCCATATATATATATATATATATATATATATATATATATATATATATATATATTTACTTTATCTTTCATATATATATATATATATATATATATATATATATATATATTTATTTACTTTATCTTTCATATATATATATATATATATATATATTTATTTACTTTATCTTTCATATATATACACACACACACACACACACACACACTGCATTTTCTGGCTTACAAGATGCATATTTTTGCTGAAAAACACCCTGAAAAATACATGTGCATCTTCCAAGACGAATGAAAGGGAACTCTGAGGCTCAAGTAAGCTTGGATGGTCACCTAATTGGCTTGACTGATATGGACGTGGATTTGTATATTGAGTCATTACATTATAATGTTAGCTATCTAATTCAGCCTTTTATATGATTTAATCTCAGTACTTAGCAGTTACAAGCATTTCCAAAACTATAAACCTTCCTGGAGCCGAGCCACAAGCTTAAACATGCTCTGTTTACTAGCAGCAGCAGGAGCTCTTGGCTAGTATTGCCATACAAACAAAATCAGATGAGTGATTTATATAAATAATACGTGATGCCAGTATGTGAGAGAAACATGGTGAATGTGTTGTTGTATGAGAATGACTTTTTTTTCTTAGAAATTTCTTTTCAATATTTGGGTGCATCTTCCAAACCGCAGCATCTTGTAAGCCAGAAAATACAGTAATTAAGATGTTTGAATAGTAACAATTATTCAAAATCATTAGAAACTTCTTTTTTTTTTATTAAGATTAGTCACTTTTGTTTTACATTACTTAAAACTCTGAAATTTTATTTACTATTTATTTTTTTTACCTCAATAGGAGTAGATAGGTCTGTCTATTATCCAGTTCACACTCCTTCCTGCGCTTTTGAACAGGAGTAGAGGTTTATCCCTTGTTTCTTGTTTAGGATTTGGTTTCTCGTTCCTTCTAAAATCTACTTCAACTCTATACTTCTAACATTTTCACCTAATCTCTGAAAGTTTATTTACTGTTTATTTATTTTATTCTTAATAGGAGTGGATGAGTTTGCCTATCATCTGGCTCAGACTTCTACCCAGTCTTTTGAACAGAGTAGAATTTTATCCCTTGTTTCTTGTTTCAGATTGGGTTTCCAGTTCCTTCTAAAGTCTATTCATTCACTTTTACTCCCAGTAGCCCCTTGTGTTGTATTGGCATTATCACCTTGCTTGGGGTGAATTGATTAAAAAATAAATTAATCAAAAAAACAAAATATACCAAAAGTACACCAACTTTGATAAATGTCTTTTTACAAATACAGATTGGTATGAAGCTTGTCATTATACATTTAACTGAAATTCGTTTTAATGAAATTAGTTAATAATATTTTTTTTTTTTTTCAAAGCTTAACTCTTTGCAGGTTATTTTAAAACGATAAGATATTTTTAGATTGTAAGAGTTTTTAGGAGATAATACAATTCCAACTAATTAACCCATATTTTGGAAGAGAAAAGGTAGATTCATATCTTTCGCAAGGGTATTTGCACATGAGTGAATATAATGAACCCAACTGAAATTGGAACTCAGCTCTCCGATTTCCAATTCTGACCTGTTATTCACTGTATCTTGTTCACATTCAAGATTACAGCACCTAGTATTCCCAAGTAGTCACCCATCTAGGTACTGATTTGGCTAGACATTGCTTAACTTTTGTGACTGTACGAAAACCAAATTAGTTAATAAGTTCTGATAAAACAAAAAAGGAATTTTTTGGCCAATAAATTAAATCAATTAAAAAAATATACAAATGGATGGATATGACAATGCCAGAAATCCTGAGAGTTAAGTTATTATTCAGATTAAACTAATATTAGCTTAAGACTACAGGTGGTGTTGTTCCAGAGGATCAGATGGATGGGGTCAAATCCATGGCCATTGATGACCGGTGAGGAACTATTAGTGAAATAGTGGCTATTGTTAGTGGCCTGTGAAATCTAATAAATACTATTTGTTTCTTTTTTTCTCCTATGTTGAAACATAGGTAATGGAAAGGATCTAACCAATGTTGAAGAAGAGAAAATAAAGTTACTGAGTGTGGGAATATCAACATTGAAGATATCAAAGGAGCTTTGCAGAGATCATCAAATAATAAAGTGGGCTGCTGAAAATATGATGAAGTTGAGAACTAGAAGCAAAGGAAAAGGTGTTAAGAACTTGTCTCCTTGAGGGAAATGTAAAATAAAGCAAGTTATAGTGAAGCAACCACTTTTCGCCATTGATCAGATCTTTGAACAGGCTGGAATTGAGAGAGTCAAGGACAGCAGATGTAGAATGCATCGTAAATTGGGAACTTAAGAAATCTACCAAGCAAACTACCCTTAGTGAAGCAAAGATTTTAAAGCATCAAAACTGGGTTGTGGAATCGATAAAAAATTGACTTTTCTGAAGTAATTTTCAGGGATAAATCAACTGATATGGTGGAGGAGCCAAAGGATGGATTTTATTTGATTCAAATATGTCTGTGGCTAAAAGAAAGCAGCAAGGAGGTGGCAGTGTGATGATATGGACTAGAATTGCTGAGCAAATCATTATTGGACCATTCAAAATCAATGAAGGAGTTAAACTGAACAATTGTGACATCATGGACAAGACTTTCTTTGAATGGTACAAGTTCCAAACTTGCAGTTTCAAATAAATAACCCATTCAGGTTGATATGCCTTAAAAACAAACCAAACCAAAACCAAAAAATTCTTGGGTAATCTCAGATACACGAGAAGGAGACTGTTGTACATTAATACAATGTACAACAGTCTCCTTCTCGAGTATCTGAGATTACCCAAGAATTTTTTGGTTTTGGTTTGTTTTTAAGGCATATCAACCTCAATGGGTTATTTAATGCTGACAAGATTTTTATTGCTGGTAATATTTTGTTTTTCCAAAAAACTATTGCTGGTAATATTTTTTTCTTCAAAAATTTATTGCTGGAAATAATTTTTTCCAAAGTATTTCTGGTATTAAAACCTATTTTTACACTTTCATAGTGTTTTTACCCCAGTTTCAGAGTTAACTATTTGCCCATAGCTGGGGCCCTAACAGGTACTACCACCCTGAGTCAGTGTGGTTGGGTTTGGTTTATTTTGTTTTGTGGCACATCAACCTCAATGGATTATTTAATGCGACAACATTTTTAGGATAGATTCGTATGAACAGAATATGTATTCTTTGGTTTAGATTGGTTTGGTTTATTTTGTCCCACAGCACACCAACCCCAATGGGCTACTCAATGTCGACAAAATACTTTATTGCTGGTAATATTTTGTTTTGTCAAAAATCTGTTTTTGTTAATATTCTTCCTTCAAAATTGTATTGCTGGTAATAATTTTTCCAAAATAGTATTACTGGTAATAGTTAACTACAGTGTAACCCGGATATAAGAGACCCGGATATAAGAGATTTTCTCTGGTCCAAAATTAGAGCCAAACTTACCTAAACAAAATAGACCAAACCCGGATATAAGAGACTTCTTATCCAGTCCCGACAACTCTCTTATATCTGGGTTACACTGTATTTGTCCTATAGCTAGGACCCTAACAGGTGCTACCACCCTGGGTCAGGGTGGACCTGGGAACACCAGCAATTAAGAGGTGGTTCCACACTCCTGAAAACCTCCTTATCAGAGGCCTTGCTGTTGGATTTAATTTATCATCTTACCCAGGACGCAGATGTAGTTTATCATCATACCCAGGACACCCATGAATTTTTTTGAGTGTAAAAGGTTTACAGGAAAGAAGATAATGGAACGGCCACCATGAAGTCCTGATTTGAATTTGATCAGAAACCAATGGACAATTATGAAGATGAAATTATATGAAGGCAGTAAACAATATGACAGCAAAGCAGTCCTATTGGAAGCATTTAAAATCACCATGTCAGAAATTGAATCTGCTGAAATATAGAATTTAACAAAATCAATGGATAATAAATTGCTGGTTGTTATTGAGAAAGGTCACTACATTAAGATGTAAATGCTTCAAAGATTTATATGTTTGCAATTTGTTCTAATATAGGTGTTCAATTTTTTGATGATTTCCTTGTTATTGCAGTAAAAAGTGATTTTCTGGTTTTGCATAATAACTGCAGATTTTATAATAAATCAAATAACTTTAATAAAACATGTTGAAATTACTTAAATATTTAACTCAAGCTTTGATTTGATGTCTAAATTAATTTGACAAAAATGTTTTAAAACAAGTTCAAGTTATAAAATTTTTTATGTGATTTGCATAATTTCAGACAGATTGTAATGTAAGGTTTACTTACAATACCTATCAAAATTTTATGGTTTTCCTATTTAAACTTTCTAAATCTTAATTCCTAAGTTAATGATTGACCAAGTTCCTTGTGAGTTTCACAACCATAAAATACCTGTGGAAAGTTTCCCTATTGCATCACAAAATACTTCACCTTAACAAATCTAACAAAATATTGCAATAAAACTATGGATGCAGGTCAATATTTCAAGAAGTAAGAGGCTTGAAATGAAAAGATTGAAAACTGATAAGGTTTTCCATTTCACTGAAGCAGGCGTTAAACACATGAAAGCATTTTTGCCTCGTCTACACTACCTTTCTTTTTCTTTCTTTCTTTATGTTTTCTTTTGCTCACTAAAACCAAACAACTCTGATATGTCTTTTTCTTCTCACTTTTATTGCAGTCAAAACAGGATTGTCCATTATTTATCTGAGGTAATGGCAGGCCATAACACACATTAATAAACTAATGAAGAAATAAGCAGTATTATGTTCATGTGATATTGTCTTAACATGCAATTACTAAAAAGAATCAAAATAGGGGAGAAGATATCATACAAGGAATGTCTTTATTAAGGGTTTTCTTACTCTAGCAGAGAATTAGATGGCAATTCACCATAAAACATAAATGGTACTGAAAGCAGTGACAGTCTAACCTGAAACAGCCCACAAGATATCTCACAAACGTCTTTATTCTGGGTCTTTTAGTTTATTGTCATTGTTATTATTATTGTTGTTAATGTCATTATCTTTTTTGTAGTTGTATATTTTGTATGCTTTTCTATTAGCATTGTGGATGCAACAGTGAGGACATTGGAGGTGTTCAAAAGGTGTATACATTTCTTCTTCAAGTAAATACTAGGTTCTGCAGATTCTTAGTGCTCTTAACTAAAATCCTATATGTGTGTGTGCATAAATTATTTTCAGATAGAGTGTATCTGTGACGGAATAAAAAGATGAGGAAAAACTATTCTTAGCTGATGTGTTTAGTCATCTGAGGGACTTTATCAAGGCAAATGTAAAGATTAATTTTTTTTTTGCATGTGTTTATATATAAGAGCAAGGATGTCATTGTTTTATCACTGCTTTTAAATTTGATAATATTCATGAATATTCATCAAATATGGAAGACACAAATTGCCATAATTCAAAGTCTGGTAAAACAAAATTAAGTGAGTGATATTCGAGAATTTTTTTCCTCTTGTCTTTTTATTCATATATAGTACAGGTAATAAATCCATTGGTATATAATCCAAGTGGATCCTAGTAATATAAAATATTAAAACTGATCCACAAAAAGAGCTCATATTTATTATAACAGATCATATAAATTGCACAACAAAATACAAAATTACCTCATATGGCAAGGGGAGGGATTTCAACCGACAAAACTACGTCAGTCTTATTCAACCCCAGTGTATAGACTGACATCGTTTTGTCGGTTGAAATCCACCCCCATATGAGGCAATTTTAGATTTGTGTAACACTATATATATATATATATATATTCAAATAATAGGAAAGAACAGATTTATAATCTAGAGTTCTTTAGCAATTATTTTTATTAAAAAACAAAAAACAGAGCTCAATACAAAGTAGAGCAAAGTATTATATATATATATATATATATATATATATATATATATATATATATAACTTTATTTCAATCTTTCATGAGCTTCCGATCCTTATCTATGATTAATTAATGATGACCAATTCATTTTCTATTATGATCGGTTTCATCATGATTCTCCTGTTAAGGTTGGAGAGTAATTATACATTCTTATTGCTCAAAGTCCAATAGTGTTATAAAACCCTATGAGAATTTCAGTAAGATATCTTTAATCATTTCTAACATACAATGGTTCAAAGCTTAATCCAAAAATTGGACAATTTTACTGTAACACCTGGAATATATATATATATAAAAACCATGTCTTGTGTCTGTTCAGAACCATTTCTATTTGAATGCTTAAAAAAAAAAAAAAATATCAAAAGTCATTTAATGACTAGAATTTATGGAAAACAAGAAAGAATTTTGATGTTTTGAAGCAGTGGGGTGTAATTTTCAAACTATTTATATTTATCAAGTTCTTGGACAAGTCCATTCCCCAGTATCGACCTTCTGAAATACTTATTTTGGGACGTAGGCTCAGCTGATAATGCAGTCACATACAAAAGCTCCAATACCTGGCTGTTGTTATCAACATCCTTTTTCTGTCTTTTCCGATAAATTTCACAGAATGACAAGTTTGAATGAAGCCAAATATTTCAGTACAGTGTTTGTTTTTTTTTTATGTATTAATTTTACCTGATGATCCACTTAAAAGCAATTTGTGATTCATTACTTACATGTGAATTTTATTTTGAAGAATTCTGTCTTATATAATTTATCAATGTAAAGAAGAAAAAAAATGTTTTTTCGCATATGCAAAATGTAAGTACTGTATATTTCTGCATATAAGACGACCTTTAAAATCCCCAAAATCCCCCTTTAAAAATAGGGGTCCAAAAAAGAAACCTTAAATTCTGAGTGATGTTTGTCAATAGGCAAACCTCAGTCTCGGTCCAATAACCAATAATGTACAGGGAAAGATTAATATTATCAAATAAACTCATAATAAAAGTAATAAAACCATGTCTACCTTATATATTACTGGCATAACTTCAATAAATTGCCTATACAAAGAATAATTCCATATCAATGAAATCACCTTGTATCCATGAAAGTTCAGCTGAGAAAATGTAAACATCAAGTTAATATTGCATTCACAGAAACATTTATCTTTTGCTTACCTTTCAATAATCATGATGGTAATGTTAACATTTAGAAGAGCATAATTATTTCCCATTAAAAATTCATTGTCATTTTAGTGTTAAATAATAACACAATTTAGGATTACTTACAACCTTTATTTTTCAAATAAAAATCCTTTTATGGTAGTTGCATTTAAAACTTTTAAGATATTATAAAACCGTTTATTTCCCATCAAATTATCAATATTAATAAAACAACCTTGCTGCATGTATATCTAAAACCCATTGTACATAATTGTGCTGATATTAGTGGTACTTTTGTGATTGTCAATGAAGTATAAGTAAATGGCCATTAGTACACCAGGCTGTCTGTAACTGTTTAGATATAGAAGTAGAATCATGATGGAACAAACAAAACAATGGTTTCCCTTTTAGGGGATGTGTGTAGGAAAAACAGGATATAGAATTGGTTTTGTTATTTTGTTTATTTTGAATTTCTAAAGATACAATAAGTAACAATATTTCCAAGAACATCATCTTTGGTTTGGTTTGATTGTTTTGTTTTATGGCATATCAAAACCTCAGTGGGTCATTTAATGCCAACAAAATTTTTTTAAAATAGATTCATAGTGATAGTTTGGTAAAAAAGGTGTGTATGTATACACATATATTTGAACCATATTTCAGTTACTCATATTTTTGAGTACAATCACATGTATTTCTGGTAATAGTTTTTTTTCTTCAAAAATTAATTTCTGGTAATAATGTTTTTACAAAGTATTTCTGGTATTAAAACCTATTTTTACACTTTTACAATGCTTTTTACCTCAGTTTCGGGGGTTAACTATTTGCCCATAGCTGGGACCCTAACAGGTGCTACCACCCCTGGTCAGGGTGGACCTGGGAACACCAGCAATTAAGAGGTGGTTCCATGCTCCTCAAAACTTCTTTATCAGAGGCCTTGCTGTTGGATGTAGTTTATCGTCATACCCAGGACACAACATCATCTTTATATAATCAATAATACTACAGGTATAGGATAAATTCATTAAAATTTACTATTTTTTGATCTCATCTTATCTAAAGGTTGCCTTATAAGTGGAAATATACAGTAAATAAAAGTTCTTCAGAATAAATACAAACAAAAACAAAGAGAAATCATAAGCAGATGAAACTAAAAAAAGCAACAAAATTTACCTACATTTCATCTGCTAATACATATCATCTGTAAAGCAATACCTACCTCATAAGAATTACTGGTTATAGGACAACTGCCCCCTGGACAATGGAAAGAGTAGATTTTTTTAAAATTTTACTTTTACTTCAATAATAACACATAAATTTTTAAAAGCCATCTTGAAGTTTATGGGATTTATCCTGACCTGAACGGACTTGGCAAACTGGCAGGTTTGGCAGTAGCAACAAGCCAACAACTGGTCTGAATTCAGTATTTGTACTGTTCACAATACATCTACAACTCTCCAAGTACATCACCCCATCATGGAGTTTGTCCAAAGTGAACATAGTAAAAATAAGTTTATTTATGATGTCTACTCCGATGTGAAGTAAGAAGAACTGGCAAATAGTGTTATATCTTATCAGTAATTATTCTTCCCCATGAAGTTGTGCTTTCTCTTAATGGATGCAATTGTCTAAGGGGCAATTGTCTTGGAGGCAGTTCTCCTGATACCAATTTACCAAACATCAGGTTTTCAAGTCAATTCTGTTAAACATGCCAATAAACAGTCAGTAGCTTTATCATGTTTGAAAGTTTAAATGCTAAAAGAATTAAGATTAAAGCAAAAATAAAGGGTGTTCCAATAAACTGGACCGATTTTAAATGTGAATTAAGTTTAATCATCTAATGATTTTTTTTCTTTTTCTTTCAGATTTAACAACTTAAGTCTTCGGCAATTTCAACTGTGGAAAGATCAAATAACGTGTTAAAGTTTCAAGAGTGCAACTGGAAAAACTGTTTGTAAATTCAAACAAACAGGGTCGGTGACAGATGCAAAAACACCACCGCATGCTCGTTTACGCCGTTCAGCTGAAAACATTGCTGCCGTGCACGAGAATGTGGCTGAAAATACACCTCTGTTCATCACCGCACCCAGGAATTGAACCCCTCCTCCACAACGTTACATCATTTCCAATTGCACTCACGGTTGGTCAAGTGCGCAAAATGCATTTCTGTTTGAACGTTCATTTACATAATAGGCTTCAATAACTAACACGTTTGACTGTTAATCTTTCCATGGTTGAAATTACCAATTGTTAAATCTTAAAGGAAAAGAAAAAAATCATTAGATGCTTAAACTTAATCCACATTTAAAATCGGTCCAATTTATTGGAACACCCTTTAAAATGCCTCTCAATAATAGGCATTACTTTTACATGTTATTTTTACACTACATGTAATAATTATTATGCAACAGAGACAATAGTTACTATATAAAACATGACTTACCAAGTGAAAAATCTGCAGAATCTCTAAACTGTTCACGTGGTTTGTGGACCTTGGAAATTTAACAAGAAAGGAAAACCGATTAATATAATGAAAAAACAATTGGTACAAAAACAATGAAAAATTATTTACATCATTTGAACTATTGTCCTCCTCTTTATTCACAACATTTCTACCATTCTTCAGGTGATATACGTTGGAATTTCAAACCAAACCCTTTGTAGAGGTCAATTAGTGTGACCTCTCAAATTTATATTTATTCAAAATACCACAAAATATAAATTAATAAGAAGGAATACAAAACGGTTTTATAACAACAATATTCATATTATATTCAATGATATACAAGCATAATTAATAAGAGTTACTTCCCTTTGACTGGAATTAAAGGTCTTTACTAAAGAAATATTTTTATCTGACCTCATAGAAAGTTGAATGAACTTGCCGCTCAAAATGTTCATTGTGAGAGAGTTGAAAGAATTCTGGAAAGCTGAGAATATGTTGATAAACTTTTAGCTTCAGAAGAGTCGAAGGATTGAATGATCTGTGAATTAGTTTTCGTTGCTTGTAGTTGAATATTCGTAATATGTTGGTGCTTGTAATGTTCTGTAATGTTCGTAATGTTTGTAAGTTTCTCTACGTACGTCTATGTGTGCGTGTGTGAATATGTTTTCATAGCATCCACCCAAACTGGGTTGAAACACGAGTTCTTAAATAGCTACATTTTAGTAAGTGAGATAAATCAAAAAGAGGAAGAATGAATTTTTGTATCTGTTATTTATAATCAAAGTAATCACGTGATCGGCTCCGGAGAGCAGTTTTGATATTTGGTGGAAAAATGGTTTTGAATAATGCATAGGCATTGTATGGACATAGGCAAGAACATGATTTAAATATTAACTGACCAATGAGAGGTGAGAAAAAATATCAAGGCTCTGTAATCCACTTTTTGCACAGAATTTGCACAAAAATTGACATTGATAGGAAAGTGGTAGCAGGATGCTAAACCTTTATTTAGTCCATTTGAGTCGATTGTTCTAATTCCACATGTCCCAGTGGATAAAAGCATTGACTGAGTAATCCAAAAAGTGTCTTGATCCAAGGAGTTGCAAGTTCAATACCTGTCCACAGCAGAGAGGACAAAAACATGTAAAGTTGAGTTACAAAAGGTTCGGTTTATTTTGTTTTACGGCATATCAACCTCAATGGGTTATTTAACGCCGACAAAATTTTTATTGCTAGTAATGTTTTTCTTCAAAAATCTATTTCTGGGAATATTTTTCCTTGAGGAAATCTATAACTGGTCATATTTTTTTCAAAGAATGTATAACTGTTTGTATTGCTGGTATTATTTTTTTAAGTATTGCTGATAATAATTTTTCCTTCAAAAATCATTGCTGGTAATATCTTTTTTATTACAAAGTATTTCTGGTATTAAAAACTATTTTTACACAAGCTTGGGTGTTAACTATTTGCCCATAGCTCGGAACCCTAACAGGTGCTACCACCCCTGGTCAGGGTGGACCTGGGAACACCAGCAATTAAGAGGTGGTTCCATGCTCCTCAAAACTTCTTTATCAGAGTCCTTACTGTTGGATGCAGTTTATCGTCTTACCCAGGACATGGATGTAGTTTATCGTCTTACCCAGGATGTGGATGTAGTTTATCGTCTTACCCAGGACGAGTTACAAAAGGGAATTAACTGAAACCGAGATATCTAAATAAGGCAAGGCACATAGAATTAAAACAATCTACCCTTGTAGACTAAATAATGGGTTTGGTTTGAAATTCCAATGTATATCACCTGAAGAAGGTCAAAGCGTACAACAGCTGAAACGTTGTGAATGTGGCAGTAAAACTGAGGACAACAGTTCAAATGATGTAAATAGTGTAAATAGTTACAACAGCTCATCTCAAAAATATAGAGAGACATAATGAAAAGAAAAATGAAAACAAAGAAAAACTGAATTTTAAAAAAAATGAAATAATGTTTTTTCATTATATGAAATGAAAAAATATAACTGAAATAATGAAAAGAATGAAATAATAAAAAAAAACAAATGCAAATGAAATAATAAAAAAACACAATTGTAATAATTTTTAAAAAATGAAATAATGAAAGAAAACAAAATGAAATAATGAAAAAACAATTAAAATAATGGAAAAAAACAATTAAAATAATGGAAGAAAAAAAAAACAATTAAAATAATGGGAAAAAAAACAATTAAAATAATGGGAAAAAAATTTCCAAAGACAATTAAAATAATAAAACAAACAACTGAAAAACCATTAAAATAATGAGAACAGATGTGTATTTTCTGTTGTGAAGTGTTTATTTATGATGAAAAAGAAAGTTAATTGGATCAAATGTTTGTAAGCAAAAAAATAGAATGAATGAATCTTTTGAAATAAAATTCATAAATGCACTTTACACATTTTCTAGTCTAAATGTAATAATTATTATCAAACAAAGGTAATATTTAGTCTAGAAAATATGCTTTGATATCCCGAGTGAAAATCTGAAAATATTTGAACTATTCCTCTGGTTTGGAGACCTTGGATATTTTAAAAAAAGAAAAAAAAAAAAAGGAAGAAGAATTACAATAATGAAAAAAAAAGAAAAACAATTAAAATAATGAAACCAGATGATGTGTATTTCTGTTGTGAAATGTTGATTTATGATTGTAAAACAAGGTTAACTGGATTAGATGTTTGTAACCTAAAAATTGAATGAATCTTTTGAAATAAAAATACTCAAACACCTTATAGTGCTGGTTGATTTCTTTTTCCATTAACAAAATAATATGAAAATACTTGTGCTTATTTATCTGCACTTAACATTATTGTACAAATAATACAAAAAAAACAGCGTATTTCTTTCCCACTTCAAAGACTCAAAAATCCCTTCAGTGTGGTAAGTTGACTCATTTTTGTTAATTATTTATCTAAACATCAGTAATTTAATTCCAAGAGTTTTTTCAGATAATTGATCTCATTTTACTGACTTTGTTGTTACAAAAAGGTTTCTTTAGTTCTATAATCATCGGGAGGAAAAGTGGTGATGAGGTTTCTATTTTTTTTTTTTGTAATGTCAACTATAAAAGGTGACTGAGAGAAGAAAAAAATGGCTGTAAATATACAAAACTGACAAACAAAACAATTGAGATCAATAATCTGACTCTTGGAATGTGTAGCAGACTGTGGGTTCAATATGTGTCGTAAAATGAACACATGTAGTCTCCTGAAATAAAGTCTCCAACGAGAGGGGATGCTATATTTTCTGCAAGAGCCTTACATGGTCGCAGTTCACTGAAAATCAAAGAGAAAAAAAAAAGAGAGAAAAAGGGTTTTCTCAAGCATATATAGTTTAGGTATAGCTCCCTCAAGTGGTAGTGTCTGAATTTAGGAGGAGATAACTCTGACAAGATAACCTTTTCAGTAATTTGGCAGGAACAAAAAAAGGTGAATAGTCGGCATGATTGAATGACATAAAAGACACACCTTGTGGCCAACTCAGGATGAGTATCGATGATGCAGATTTTTCCAGGAAATCTACGTATAATTTATACAGAATTTAAAAATTGAAATATATAACTGCATGCCTACCCTCAATGAAATAGATCAACAGCTACATTTTCCTTCTGGGGTACAATATACACCAAATCCAACAAAATTATGATGTTACTCTGGTTAGATTTGAGACCGAAGCAGTTACTCCAGTAAGCAGACGTTGCAAGTGAGCTGGGAACAATAGAGCTGGTATTGAACCGGTACAGTTGGTGAAGCCGTTAACATCAACGACCAGAATTCGACTCTGGACAGGCCAGTGTCCCATATTGGTATCCTGACTCGGAGATTTCGCCGAGTAGCGACGACCACCGATCGACCGGGACACAGGCTGGTGGCAGCGACAAAGAGTCAACCTCAAAACGTCATCTAATGCCAAAAAGATTTTTAGGATTAGTTCATATGAATAGAATATGTATACTTTGGTTCATTTTGGTTTGGTTTATTTTGTTTTATGGCATATCAACCTCAATGGGTTATTTAGTGCCGACAAGATTTTTAGAATACATTCGTATGAATAGAATATGTATGGTTTGGTTAATTTTGTTTTATGGCATATCAACCTCAATGGGTTATTTAGTGCCGACAAGATTTTTAGAATACATTCGTATGAATAGAATATGTATGGTTTGGTTAATTTTGTTTTATGGCATATCAACCTCAATGGGTTATTTAATGGCGACAAGATTTTTAGAATACATTCGTATGAATAGAATATGTATGGTTTGGTTTATTTTGTTTTACGGCATATCAAGCTCATGAGTTATTTAATGTCAACAAGACTTTTATTGCTGGTAATATTTTTTTAAATGTATTGCTGGTAACAATTATTTACAAATTATTTCTGGTATTAAAACCTATTTTTACATAGTGTTTTTACCCCAGTTTATTCAATAACTATTTACACATAGCTGGGATCCTAACAGGTGCTACCATCCCAGGTCAGAATCTGGGAACACCAGCAATTAAGAGGTGGTTCCATGTTCCTCAAAACTTTATCAGTGGCCTTGCTGCTGGACGTAGTTTATCGTCTTACCCAGGACGTGGATGTAGTTTATCATCATACCCAAGACAGACTGATTTTAGTCTTAAACAAAAATCAATTCATATCTAGTAGTCTTCCAAGTACTTGAAAAATCTATAATGCCTATCTGTTATATGGATAAATGGTCAGTTACCTTACAAGGTCTGGTCATGATAATCAATTATATAATACTTGATGAACGGTTAAAATTCTTCTCACCTCAGTGATTATAAAGGCCACACTGGGTAAAGATGTCCATCAGCAATTTGCCAACAGAGAAAGCAATCAATATTTCCTGCTGCAAAAGCATAATCAACATAATACATTTAACTTGAGCAGCCAACTGCCAAGAAATATATTATTTTACTGCCATATGAAATGTCAAAGCCTGTCAAATAGATTAAGTCTGTCAACACAAACAGATTGGAATCAATATCATATAATAACAGTAATATTATGTATAGGGCACATGTTGCCATCAGACATTTGTGCAGGTAATAAGATGCATGAATTGTCCATTGATTTACACAGGTAAACAGCATGTATGCAACAAACGCTGTTGTATATATCATATATACAAATCAGCATTGCAGAGAAAGTACCTTGCACCAACATAAAGAATGCTGCAGAACAATGATGCAACTTCCTATTAACAGATGCAGCGGAATAAGAGCAGAGAATTGCTGTCTGAATTTCTGGGATGAGAAGGTAATATTGTTTACGTTATTTAAAAATATCTGTAGTAAAATATTTTAAGGAGATAAAATTCAATTCTGCAGTTGTTCATCTCAAAAGGAGGGCATGGTGGAGTCATAGGTAGCAGCTCGGATTGAGGAATTGGAGAGCCGAGTTTGAATTCCAGTCGAATCCATTACATTCACTTACATGCTAATACCCTTGGGAAAGGTATGAATCCTCTTCTTCTCCCCCCAGCTATGGGTAAGTAGCAGGACAGACTGGGTTCTACAGCCTTGGATGGTAACTGGTATACCATAGAAAGAAATGGCAACCTACTGCAGGAAAAAATCTGCCTCGTCAGTCATGTATCAAAAGATAGATGATCATCTAAGCATGTATCACGCATGGCATGTAACTGACTGACTGACGTGCTAATACCCTTGGGAAAAGTATGAATCCTCTTCTTCTCCCCCCAGCTATGGGTAAGTAGCAAAACAGACCAGGTTCTATAGCCTTGGATGGCAACTGGTCTACCACAGAAGGAAATGGCAACCTACTACAGAAAAAAATCTGCCTCGTCAGTCATGTATCAAAAGATCACCTAAGCATGTCTCGCGCATGGCATGTAACTCACTGAAGAAGTGTATATTATGAGGGTGTTCCACTTTGTAACATGTTGACATAATAAATTTGGCCTAAGTGTGTATCATGCATGGCACATAACCGACTGACATCTCAAAACAACCTCCTTCACATTGTGTGACAAATCGTAGAGCCAATTCACCAGCCACATATGACACCTGTTTATATCTTGGTTGAGAAGTCAGCGATTGGTCGAGGTGTTACCAAAAACTTGCATGACAAGAGTTGTGTGCTCTTTCTTTCTTTTCCAACATAGGATATGCTCGACATGCTATCACTTGGTTTGAAATTATAAGTCGTCATTTTCTTTGCTACAGTATTATTATCATTATTTAAATATTATTTTCATTATTTAAATATTATTATCATTATTTAAATATTATTATCATTATTTAAATATTATTTTCATTATTTAAATATTATTATCATTATTTAAATATTATTTTCATTATTTAAATATTATTATCATTATTTAAATATTATTATCATTATTTAAAACGTTGCAGATTATTGTCCTTATCTTCATTATCATCATCATCACAACATTTCAGACATGGTGCCTTCTGACCTTCTTTAGCTGTTTGTTAATCTGAGTACCACATATGCTGGCATATAAGGTGACTGGGCATATAAGACTACCCCGAATTTTCAAGTTAAAATGTACATTTCAGGCTATGTTCACCATACAAGATGTCCCCTACAAATAATATTTTAAAATCTATTGTATTGAATTTATTAAATAAAATCAGTAAGCATGTATTTTCTTTTCACTCAAATTCTAATGAAAAAAATCGGTGTGGAGATAATGTCAGTTAACTACGACAATCTCCAATACCTCTTGAGTGGGTACTGTGTTTTCGGTAGGCTATTACGGTAGACTGAATGATATTTTACCACAAAACATTCACTCATTCCAATGTTCTTGAATGCGATACGTAAATGGCTTGTTGAGACACACAGCCACTTTTGTTTTTGTTCAGCATCATCAAAAAAAGTAAGCGAGATATTGTCGATTAACTGCCACAAACTACAATATCTCATGAGTGGGTGCTGTTAAGGTAGCCTGAATTATTTTTCCCCGCTAACCATCCACTCGTTCTGCTGTTCTTGAAGGCGATTTTGTACATATGCTCTTCAGAAGAACACGTGAATATTCAAGGTTTCCGCAAATAACAAGTGCGTATGTTCTAAAGAAAAAAAGGGCGAATGTGTGCAGCTGCGTGTGATGAAACGCGAATAGGTGGGGGCTCGCTGCATTACAGACCCCCTTTTTTAGGTGGGGTGGAGGGAAATGATAACCAAGCTGAAATAAAAATCAAGTTATTTTCCAGGACAGTTCCGAGATGACAATGAAAAAAGTTAGTCTAGAGCTCTGTCTTTTACTTCAGGGATGTCTTCTTAATGCTTACTGTATATGCTGGCGTACAAGGTGACCCCAAATTTTCAAGTTAAAATTAATGTCACCGTACAAGACGACCTCCCCACCAAATCGTATATTTAAAATCTATTGTATTGAATTTATTAAATAAAATCAGTAAGCACGTATTTTAATTTCACTCAAATTCTAATGGAAAAACGGTGTGAAGATAATGTCAATTAACTACCACAATCTACAAGGCCTCATGAGTGGCTGCTGTGATTTCGGTAGGCTATTACGGTAACCTGAATGACTTTCTCCCCATTAACCATCTATTCATTCTACTATTCTCAAATGCAATCTTTAAACAGCTTTTTGAGACACACATCCAGTTGTGCTTTTGTTCAACATCAGTGAAAAAGGAGGTGAAGCAGGGGATAGCCTACCATTAGTTTATAAGAAGCAACATCTCTATTCATCAATGTGTCAGCAATCTGCTCACTGGTTGGAATCTACTTTGGTATTTCCTTTTTTGACAGTAGAACAAGAACAACCTAATTCCATAGATTAAATTAAAGGTTCAGTTTAAAATTCTCCGGTTACCTGATGAGGGCCAGAGAGCACAACTGCCAAGACATGTTGGCAACAACAAAGATGACTTGATATGGCATCTCAACTTCAACCGGTGGCTAGACATTAAGTCACTTTTCTCTACCACTGTTAAAGTGATGGTCAGGGCTCAAAGGGTTAAACTCCCTTATATTCTACTCATACTAGTGATGGCTAAAGATAGGGGCAATTTCTTGGTTTCCAAGAAGGTATTGACCGATTATATTCATTCAGATATATCTATGAGCTATATTATGTTGGACAAGGTATTGGTTGTTTGGCAGTAGAGGCTGAACCTTCCCAACAACAACCCATATTTTATTTTGTTGGCTAAATGGCTTCTTAAATGAAAGTGTATATAGTCGGTAAGATTCTAAATGAGTGTAAGTCTTGGTGTAAGTGCATTTCTTGTGAGATGAGAAAAACACCTTAAAGATAAAAACTCTGAATAAAAACGCATAATGATTTTTCCAGAAACTGAGGCCTAACTTGTCTGAATATTGTGTATGTCATCTTACAGAGATCAGTTTTCTTATTTGAAAAACATGCAAAAATGGCGTGAATCCACTTACACACTTTTTAGAATGTAGAGTAATAGGCCATCATTAAATGTAATTATCAGAAATGCCGAACAAACAGAATTGACAAAGTTTGCAATAAACAATAACAAGAGAAAGAAAGGAACAGGGCAAAAATAACGAGCAAATAATATACAAAGCAAAGCAACAGTAATAAGGGAAAAAAGTTCCCATACGAAGAATACATAAAAAACAAGTGAGCGCTGCATTCTGGCTTCAAAACAAAAAAGAACAAATTAAAACTAAAATTATTAAATTTACAGTTTAATAATTTTGGAAATTTTAAAAATATATTTGAATAATTTTAAATACTATTTAAAAATGCATTTACATTTTTATAGTCTTGAAAAGAATTGTAAAGAAGCCATTTTATTAATGTTAATGTGTATTTTAAAAAGTCTTAATCTTCTGTGTCTCATCATCTGGCATCAATGGAGGCAGTTCTAATAACTAGAAATTTCTTACAAATTCTTAGCTTAGATCAGGACTTCTTAACCTGGGGTTTATAAGGATCAGATAAAAATTTAAACTGATATTTCCTATATGGCCCTTGTCCCAACCAATGGTTTCCGATTGAAAGAAATAAAAAGAAAAATTCATACTGCCATTGCTTGAATGAAAATGCACCAAGTCACTACTTACAGTATTGATTACTAGGCACCTCTTGAATTGCTGTTGGGTCTGTGTTTCCCATTTAAACATGTCATCATTCCTTGACTGTCTGCCATCTTTTGCCACTCCATTGGAGCAAGTGATAATTCTCATTTTGCATGGTTTATCACGGCTTGATCATCTTCTCACATCCTGCCAAGGATTAATTGACCTCAATTTTTTTCAAGCATGGCTGGCTGAAAAGTGATGCATCTGCAGTGTGCATGAGGGTGCAGAATAGAGAAATGCAAGTACAAATGCTGTGAGAACCCAATCAGACTGTGAGTATCTGCTTGTCTATCTGTCTATGAAGGGCTGGTTCTTATAGGGGTCTGTAACTTGTCCGTAACTCAAAAATGGTTAAGAACCAATGCTGCAGGTAGGGGTGATAGCTAGGATTTGTTTTGTCACCCTCTAACTACAGAAACATGAATAAACAGAAACATGGAGGGTTTTTTTTTTTTACAGTGATGTTCACCCTGTACAAGGCCTGAGGAACACTCAAGGTAGAGGGTTACAGAGTAAGAGGTACAGCTTATGCGAATATGTGTGGAAGTTAACGTTTAACCCTAGACTTGAACAGATTAAGATTGTAGTGATCGGGGATTCGTCCTCTTGGAAGTCGGTTCCACAAAGCAGGTAGAGGGTTACAGAGTAAGAGGTACAGCTTATGCGAATATGTGTGAAAGTTAATGTTTAACCCTAGACTTGAACAGATTAAGATTGTAGTGATCGGGGATTCGTCCTCTTGGGAGTCGGTTCCACAAAGCAGGTAGAGGGTTACAGAGTAAGAGGTACAGCTTATGCGAATATGTGTGAAAGTTAACGTTTAACCCTAGACTTGAACAGATTAAGATTGTAGTGATCGGGGATTCGTCCTCTTGGGAGTCGGTTCCACAAAGCAGGTAGAGGGTTACAGAGTAAGAGGTACAGCTTATGCGAATATGTGTGAAAGTTAACGTTTAACCCTAGACTTGAACAGATTAAGATTGTAGTGATTGGGGAAACAACCTTTTTTTTTACAAAGCAGCGGTTCGTGGGAAGAAGCTGCTTAAGTGGAACTTACATCTCACCAAGAGAATACGAAGGAATGACAGTGATTTGCTACAATGTGCGTGGCATTGCGGGTCTTTATCCATAAAGGTTAGGAATGGTGGAACTAAGGAGTGTAGTTCATCTGAATACTCTCCATGGAAATAGAGATAAACCAACAAGAGGCTTACGACATCTTGTCTACGAGAAAGATGTTGCAGAGGGGAAAATAATTCATCCACAAGGACGTGGAGATGCTATTGGGCTCTATCAAAAGTGGAAAATAAAGACTGAACAGTCTCCGGCCATATATGACAGCAGTACTCAATTTTCGGCCTGATCTGGCTCTGGTAAAGGTAGAGGATAGTAGGAGGAGCCAGGTACTTGCTGGAATGCTACAAGCACCCAACGACTTATGCCACGCCATTAGAGCACGGTTTTATTTCCATGGTTTATCATGGCTTGATTATCTTCTCATATCTTGGCGAGGACTAATTTGACCTCAATTTCTCTCAAGCCTGGCTGGCTGAAAAAATGATGTCTGTGTAATGTGCATGAGGGTGCAGAATGGAGAAATGCATGTACAAGGGCTGTGAAAACCCAATCAGACTGTGAGTATCTGCTTGTCTATCTGCCTATGAAGGGCTAGTTCTTATAGGGGTCTGCAATTCCAAAAATGTTAAGAACCACTGGATTAGATGGTATAATAATGATTTGCACTGCTACACAAGTCAATGGCATCAGAATGAACTATATAAAAAAAATTTAAAAAAAACTGCTGGGGTCACAATAAGTAAATATAGTTGGTTTGAAAAAATAAAAAAATAAAAAATATGACATTTGACCCACCTATTTATTAGGCAGCATAGAGTAGCATTTTAATAGTTTTAAAAACTGCATATATATTTAAATGACTGCATATTCAAATCATGTTTGGTATCTTCCAATTGTGATGTCTGCATGTTCAAATCATAACAAGGTCTACCAGTTGTAATGAAAAGGGGCTACCAATTGTAATATGAAACACCTACAATATAACAAATTCCTTTCAAATTCTAAGCAGATAATATTCTATATTTGAGTGTAAAAGAGGTTTACTTTAAAAAAAAAAAAACAAGTACTTGGTTTGTTGACTTTATGACATGACAACTCTGACTAGGCTGTTTAATGTCAAATTTTGTAAGACGCACACAGTGAAGATTGAATTCTATAGTCAGTAGTAATAGTAAACTAATATAGCCTAATAAACAAATACATTGGAAAGGCATTTTACTAGGAAAATGCATTGGAAAGGGATTTTACTAGGAAAATGCATTGGAAAGGGATTTTACTAGGAAAATGCATTGGAAAGGGATTTTACTAGAAAAATGCATTGGAAAGGGATTTTACTAGAAAAATGCATTGGAAAGGGATTTTACTAGGAAAATGCATTGGAAAGGGATTTTACTAGGAAATTGCATTGGAAAGGGATTTTACTAGGAAAATGCATTGGAAAGGGATTTTACTAGGAAAATGCATTGGAAAGGGATTTTACTAGAAAAATGCATTGGAAAGGGATTTTACTAGGAAAAGGCATTGGAAAGCAACTGTAAAATGCATTGGAAAGTGATTTCAGGTTTGGTTGGTAAATGTTACATGTCAAGCCTTTTTGGGTTATTTAATGCCACTACACAATAGTAACAGGCAAACGTACTAGGCTCACTAATCCTTATCCCACACCAATTTGCCTGGAAATGATTTTAATATGGAAATCCATTGGAAGTGATTTTAGTTTTGACTGGTTCATTTTACAACATGTCAACTCTTGTTGCATTATTTCATGTTGAATTTTCTATGAGGTAACTATAGAAGATGGAACTCATCACTCAGTAGTAATTGTCAACCAGGCTATGTTACTATATTATTACAAAGGTTTCTCAATCAGAATGTGAAACTGATTCCAGCTCAGAAGAACCAAAATAGTATTAATTACATTTACCAGACTGAATATTTGAAAAATCTTGTAGAAAATAAGCATCCTCTGACAGGAATTACACCTGTATCCCATACAGTAACTATCATTTGGCCTGATGTAGTGTTTACCAATTCTGCCACAGAGGACTTCCAGTTTAGCAATGTTCAAATTACTACTTATGAACACACACATTTGACAATCTTTCTTGATAATTCATTTCTGCTCGAAATGATATGGGATACAGGTTCAATTCCTGTCAGGGATGCATATCTTCTACAAGATTTCTTGAATATTCATGCCAGCAAATGTAATTAATACTGTTTAATTAAAACAGAAAATTTACTCAAATAAGTCGTATTCATAAAAATAATGTACAAACAGAAAATATATTAAAATATTTGTCAGATTTAATCCATTATATATATATATATATATATATATATATATATATATAAAGAAGAAATATAGTCTTAAAGTGTGCTATATTTATGGGATAAAGTGTTCAATATCAGAGAGAGCGTGTGTAAATACAAAAGTGAACATAGAAGTCAACACTTAGAGGCGACAGTCTGTTTCATGCTAGATGCAATCGTCAGGCAACTAGTGCTGCTATTTTTCTCAGCTATGACGATTGCATCTAGCATGAAAAAGACTGTCGCCTCTAAGTGTTGACTTCTATGTTCACTTTTATATTTATATATATATATATATAAAATAGCTGGCCACTCGTATTCAAAGATAACAATCTACTAGGGTGATTAGCCAATCCCCATTGCAGACGCTCACGCAGGAACATTTTTGTTTGCTCAACACCCACATAGCCCAACTGTGGTTTATACTGCAACTATGCTAAGCAGAACTTAGTTACAGTTTCTGAGAGAGAGAGAGAGCATGCTATCTAGCGTGATATACAATTTCAACAAGGGCAGCACCCTCGAGCTCTCGGCCATGATGACTTGTGGCTTTGTGCTAGTACAGCTATCGAAGACCCTAAAGAGTTCCATCAAGCCAATTTCACTCACAAGGCTTGGATCAACCCGTGGTATGATATTCAGGCACTTTCCAAAGGTGCCACATGCTGGGATCAACCTCAATCCATTCTGATATCAGGAAATCTCCTTCATGATTCAAACCCAGATTTCATAGTCAGAAAGCAATTACTCTACCATGCATATATATATATATATATATATATATATATATATATATATATTTGTGTATTTAGGCAGCAATCCTTCTTTCAAGCACATTTCATTAAAAACGACTGACAAGGTGCTTTTATTTAGTTTTTTATATAATTTCTCGTGCGATCTAATAAAGTTTTTCTTTTCAGAGGATAAATTATATAAAAATTGTCCGAATGTTCTTATCCGAGCTCTTTCGGCTATACATTTAGCCATTATCAAGGATTATATTTCAACTGTTAGAATTAAAAATAGCCTTTTTTTACAAGTGGATGATGCTATTATATTAGTGTTGTCGACAAGTATATATATATATATATATATATATATATATATTGAATATCTCCCATCATTTTAGACACATGTGTGCCAAAAGTTTACTTTTTGTTTTTGCAATCCATACCACATCTTTCACACACAAAATTTTGAGCAGCAAATACAGTATTCTTCCAAATTTACCTTAGATTGCTTACATGCTCCGAATGGCATGTTTTTCTCCACATACTACAGTCAGTAGCATCCGCCTTAAACTTTGATGGTTCTGTTCCAATATGTTTGATATTATCTTTCAGTCTATCTTTGTATCTAAAAAGATGTCTTCCTATGTTACACAACCCGGCCTGGAGATTGCCATAAGTGAGAACTTTCGGCAGTCTTTCAACTTAACAACATGGCCAGCCCATCTCAGCTGAGACTGCATCAAGTTTTCTCTTCTTTGTAAATCACATTTATCAAAGAACTGCTCATTTGAGACTGTCTTTCCATGTGAAAGCACAGATATTTTTAAGATCTCTCTCATGGAAAGTATCTTGCTGTAATTGGCTAATGATATTTTTAACTTTTTTTTT
>OZ038513.1:57408194-57418194 GCA_964036315.1 Acanthosepion esculentum | reverse complement strand
GAAGTGTTAACTGAAAGTTTTGCAATATATCATGAGGAAAGAAGGCTTGCAGAATTTAAAACTCATAAAGCATACTGAAGGCAAGAAAAGTAAAAGTGTAAACAGTGAGTAACCTAATTAACAAGCTTATGTAAGTGGGTGGCTAAACAGGAACCACATATAAAAATACAGTTGTAAAATAGTAAGAATTAGAGCAATGAAAAGCAGAAAGTTGTGGAGAGTCATGACCTGAAAGGATATGGCACATACACAGAGAGAGAAACGTTCTGTGATAATCCAACCTAACTATGCATCTGTAGCATTCTCTAAGTGATGATATTTCATTACAGCTAAAAATAGAAAAAAACTTTCCCTTCTTTTACTCCCCAAATCTGTGTGATAGAAAAGAATTTCTGTTCCTGAAGGCACTGGACAAGCCAGTAGGACTTTGGTTCCCAAAGACAACAGACACGAGAATTTGACTACAACAAAAACAAGAAAAACCAGTCTCTGAATCTTATTACCAGTTATGCCATTTCATCCTCAAAAGAATTCAGGACTGATATATTTAAACAACAAAAAAAGAAAGAATGCATAATACAAATAAATAATAATACTAGAACATTTACGCACTGTGCCACATATTACAATTTAACACGCATCAAACAAAACACGGCTGTAAATTTATTCTTTCTTTTATGTGCTGTGTCCACTCCCTCGTTTTCCTTGTTGCTCTTAATAAGTTTTGTCTTTTTATTATTTCTCCTAAACCTTGTTCTGCCATCCATTTACTTAAGCCCATTAAGTATGTCATATACATTGCTTTCCTCTGTCCGTCTTTCCATCCTGTGAGTATCAGATTTTTCAAACCCTCTTTTCTCATTACATGTCCCAGGAATTTCAACTGCCTCTTTCTGATGTTAAGTATAAGTTACATATTCATTTTCATTCTCTCCCAATTCTCATCATTGTTCACATGTCCAGTCTATGATGTTCTACAGAAGATGTTGAGAATAACATTTTTGTTGTTTCAAGTCTCCTGTTTTTTTTGGGGGTTTTTTTCTTTGAGTTTTTCCAGCATTCACTGACATACAGGAGGAGGACAGATATTACATAACAGTTCAGTACTCTTTTCTTTATGCCTAACATAATTTTTCTGTCTCTTAATACTTTACTTAGCTTTTGGAATGCATCTTTGGCTATCAGTGTTGCACTTTCCATCCTCTGTTAGAATACTTCCCAGATATTTAAATTTCTGTACCTACTTGATTTTAGTAACCCTGACCTGTAATTTACATTTTTTTTTTTTTTTACCAACATAAAATTGCTTAAAAGGGTATAATGTCCCATCTCAATATCCTGTTGTGCTGTTACAAGTTTTTCCTCCCAATTAATTTATTTTCTGTATTATCCTAGAAGATTCCTCTGCTACAATTTAGAGCTAGATATTACACTTTGTCTATTTTTGCTACAAGCAAGACCCCACACTTATAATAGTAGTAAGCCCCCCCCCCTAATTTGCAGTAGTGCATCAGCTATGTCATCAACATAAGGTCATTATTGCTAATAATGCACCACACATTCATCATAATTATGTTATTAATCGGCATCTGACTTGGCTGTTAGGACATTCCTTCATTCCACATTTGAATCCCACTACGACTGATTTGTCAAGGAGTTGACTTCTTGAGGTTCTCGGCCTGAAGAGATAATCCCAGCGCACAGCACCATTGGAAAGTGACTGAAAAAGCATGCACAGAGGTTGACCTCAGCTTTGTGGATGCAGACCTGGCATCATGACTTCAGGCGTTTTCCCACCATTAGGGCGGGGTCGATTTTTTGAACTGTGGTATTGCACTCAATTTGAAAGTTGGGGTTTGACCTGATAAACAAGGAGACAGAATATTTTTTTTCAAAATCGTAGTGTCAGATATACAGACTGGAGAAGAAGTATCTTATATCCGGGTTTCTCTTAGATCCGGGTTCGGTCTATTATATATACATTAACACAGGCTCTAATTTGGCACCAGAGAGAATCTCTTATATCCGGGTTTCTCTTATATCAGGGTTACACTGTATAATATAAATTATAATTTACTGAAGCTTTACAAATTGTATAGGGTGACCCCAAAATACGGGAATTTTTGAAGTGCGTATTGCCAGACATGAGCAAGTGGCAACACTGCGAGTCAGTGACCTTGAGCAAGTAAACATTTCGCCATTTTAGTAACGAGAGTGAAATTCACAGTATCCCAGCTGAGATGTTGCAGCAGTCAATGAGAAATCTCAACAGCACATTTCAAGAATGCATTCGTACAGGAGGACGCCATCTACAGGATGTAATTTTTAAAAAATGAAAATTCCGACTTGTTTCTTGGAATGTTTTACGGTTTCAATTACTATGAATTAAATATTTTTCTTCCATCACTCTTGGTTTTATTGGATTGTTAAAAAGTTCCCGTTTTTTGGGTCACCCTGTATATGGACAAGATATATTACACAAGCACATTATTAGTAAATCATTGTACTATCAAGTAAGACCTCCATTTATTTCAAAAGAAAAATTATACTGGACAATTTAGCTATATTATGATATATTATACAGTAAAGAATTTTAGTGAGATTTTCAATAAACAACGCATATTTAAAACATTTTGTCTCATAATGTGTGTCCAGCACTATTATGGTGTTATATACATTTTTATCTATTTTTTTTTTTATTATGGTCTAACAAATCTTATTCACTGAGTAGCCTTTTTGTATTCTTTTACAGTATTTACTTATCAAATACAGTAAAAAGAAATTGGATATTTTGCTTGTGGGGATTTATAATTAAAATTCTGGTTTGAATATATTTTCCATTCAATGAATCTAATACAAAAAAATATCAACTTTATTTGGATTTATTCTTGAAATAGTAAAATGTTTAAGTCATTATTTACATTATTCAGACTATTGTCCTCGTCTTTGTCGCCATATTTATTACAACGTTTCAGCTGTTGTACGCTCCGGCGTTCTTCAGGTGGTTGGAATGTCAACATTCTAACCAACTAAAGAAGGCCGGAGTGTACAACGGCTGAAACATAATAAATATGGCGACAAAGACGAGGACAATAGTCTGAATAATGTAAATAATGTACGTAATACCTCATCTCAGAAATATAGACAGATGTTTAAGTCAGTTTGTAAGCAAAAACCTGAGGAAATTAGGTATTTCTGTACATTTGTTTCAGATGCTCAAAAACTGGTCAAATGTGCAATGTCGATTTTCTAAACAAAGTGAAAAATCAACCAGCCCTATGTAGAATATTGGCTAACTTGCAAGTGGTCTGACACACAGGTAGACTGGTGTGGTCACTTCAAGTTGGAAAACAGACTGAGTGATTTTATGGAGAGATATATGGGTGAATAGAGTCCACTCATGCAAATGTGTTGGGCAGGTTTGTTTGTTTGTTTGGGGTTTTATGGCATATCAACCACTATGGGTTATTTAATGCCAGATCCAGTATTTACTAAATATATCAAAAACGTATAGTTGGCAACATCATTGTTTCAAAAAATGTATCCCTGGCAACATCATCGTTTCAAAAACATATAGCTTGCAACATCATTGTTTCCCATCACATTTTAGGGGTAAGGTGTTAGTATATTTAGTGTAGGGTTTGGGAGGGAAAGTTAATTGTAAGTTGTAGTTGTTTTGGGATGGGTTAGATGTGATGGGGCATGACATGACCAGCCGATTGATCGGATCGACGGCCTTTTGGTTGGACGTAGTTTATCGTCATACCCAGGACGCGGATGTAGTTTATCGTCATACCCAGGTCGCGGACACACCTTGGGATTTCACTATTTGCCCATAGCTGGGACCCTAACAGGTTTCCCCCCCCCCCGGGTCAGGGTAGACCTGGGAACATCAGCAATTAAGAGGTGGTTCCATGCTTCCTCAAAACCTGATCAGAGGCCTTGCTGTTGGATGCAGTTTAACGTCGTACCCAGGATGGAGTTGGGCAGGTCCATTCTAGTAAATTGGACTAACTCACCTGCTGTATTAGGTACTCTCCTATAAATGAGGTAAGATTAGCTGGCCTGCCTTTACAAGAAGACAGCCATGTTAGAAAGTAAGTCATTTGACTTCTACACGCTACTGTAACATTGCTTTCCTGTTCCTATTAATATTTTTATGGGATATGCATTGTTTAGAAAATCGACATTGCACATTTGACCAGTTTTTGAGCATCTGAAACAAATGTACAGAAATACCTAATTTCCTCAGGTTTTTGCTTACAAACTGACTTAAACATCTGTCTATATTTCTGAGATGAGGTATTACGTACATTATTTACATTATTCAGACTATTGTCCTCGTCTTTGTCGCCATATTTATTATGTTTCAGCCGTTGTACACTCCGGCCTTCTTTAGTTGGTCATCAGCTCAGAAAAAGAACTTAGAGAGCCAAGTTCAATTTCCGGTCAGGTTCATTACATTCACTTTCGCACAAATACCCTTGGAAAAAGTATGAATACATGTGTTCTCACCTGCCAGTTATGGGTTGAATAACAGGACAGACCGGGTCTTACAGTCTTGGGTTGCTTCCAGTCTACTGCAGAAAGAAACAGTAACCTACTGCACGAAAATCTCCCTCCTAGTCAATCATGAATCAAAAGAGACATGATCACCCATGCGTGTATCATGTATGACACTTAACTGAATTGTTCTGGTGATCTTTCCTCTTTGGTACCTTGAATTTACGACTAAGGGATGTACTAAATTGGAAGATTGGTTTCTCAATTTCACTCTCGTAATTACTAATTGTAACTAAGTTCTATGCAAATAGTTTCTTCTTCCACACACTTCGCTTGTGGAACTCTTCTGGCTACTTGGTTTACTGTCAATTATGGTCTTCAAAATTTTAAATGGAGCATCAATCATCATCATCTGTCTCCTTGAACCCAGTTTGTTTATGTCCTCTCTTGAATTTTTTTATTAGATTCCTTCGCTCTCATTCACATCTTGCATCTTAGTGGCTTCTGTCATCTTGCTTGGGGTGAAAAGAAGAAGAAGAAGAAGAAGAAAGAAAAAAGAAGAAGAAGAAGAAGAAGAAGAAGAAAGAAAAAAGAAGAAGAAGAAGAAGAAGAAGAAGAAGAAAGAAAAAAGAAGAAGAATAAGAAGAAGAAAGAAAAAAGAAGAAGAAGAAAAAGAAAGAAAAAAGAAGAAGAAGAAGAAGAAGAAAGAAAAAAGAAGAAGAAGAAGAAGAAGAAAGAAAAAAGAAGAAGAAGAAGAAGAAGAAGAAAGAAAAAAGAAGAAGAAGAAGAAGAAGAAAGAAAAAAGAAGAAGAAGAAGAAGAAGAAAGAAAAAAGAAGAAGAAGAAGAAGAAAGAAAGAAAAAAGAAGAAGAAGAAGAAGAAGAAAGAAAAAAGAAGAAGAAGAAGAAAGAAAAAAGAAGAAGAATAAGAAGAAGAAAGAAAAAAGAAGAAGAAGAAGAAGAAAGAAAAAAGAAGAAGAAGAAAAAGAAAGAAAAAAGAAGAAGAAGAAGAAGAAAGAAAAAAGAAGAAGAAGAAGAAGAAAGAAAAAAGAAGAAGAAGAAGAAAGAAAAAAGAAGAAGAAGAAGAAAGAAAAAAGAAGAAGAAGAAGAAAGAAAAAAGAAGAAGAAGAAGAAAGAAAAAAGAAGAAGAAGAAGAAAGAAAAAAGAAGAAGAAGAAAGAAAAAAGAAGAAGAAGAAGAAGAAAGAAAAAAGAAGAAGAAGAAGAAGAAAGAAAAAAGAAGAAGAAGAAAGAAAAAAGAAGAAGAAGAAAGAAAAAAGAAGAAGAAGAAAGAAAAAAGAAGAAGAAGAAAGAAAAAAGAAGAAGAAGAAAGAAAAAAGAAGAAGAAAGAAAAAAGAAGAAGAAGAAAGAAAAAAGAAGAAGAAGAAGAAGAAGAAAGAAAAAAGAAGAAGAAGAAGAAGAAGAAAGAAAAAAGAAGAAGAAGAAGAAGAAGAAAGAAAAAAGAAGAAGAAGAAGAAGAAAGAAAAAAGAAGAAGAAGAAGAAGAAAGAAAAAAGAAGAAAGAAAGTGAAGTCACAAGTAATTTTTTAGTCATTTCACCCAAAGCAAGATGGAAATGCTACTAGTACACAGTAGGTTACACGGAGTGAAAGAAAAGACTGAGTATAAGGAGGACTGAGAAAAGGACAAAAGATGAACAGTATTCAAGAAGAGATGGTGATTGACATAGCATTTAAATTTTTGAAGATTGTATTTATCAGGGAAGCAAGTAAATGAAAGGGAGTTCCACAGGCGGTAAGTGCAAGAAAAACTGTTGAAGTAGATGTGGCAGTTGCATTTAGTTATTTTATAGTAAAATTTTGAGGAGATAAAATTCATTACAGCCAACTGCATGTCTGAAGATGACTCATAGAGCCAATTGCCCGGCCACATGTGGCACCTGTTTATATCAAGTTTGAGAAGTCAGTAATTGGTTGACATTTAACCAAAAATATAAACAAGAGTCATGTGTACTCTTTCTTTTCTTTGCTACAGTAAATGGGTGGGACCTAAATGCCAATCTAGTAGCATGCTTAAATTCATGTAATTGGAGCACAACAGTAAAAAGCTCATCAGAGCAGCTGCCATGAAAATATTTGTAGAAAAGACAGGGAAGAACTCACTTCAGTGAGAAAAAGACTCAAGTCAAGATGCCAAGTCAGGGTTGATTAGCTTGAAGATCCTTCTTTGGATTTTGTCAGGAAACTTGAGATGAATAGCAAGAACACCAGACCAGATATGGCAGCAATATTCAATGCAAGGGGGGAATGGTAGATTTGTAAATGTGCAAGAAGGCACAACACAGTGACCCAACTTTCCTTGCAGTAAATGCAGCTATTGTTTTGATATAGTCACTCCACTTCAAGTCAATTGAAAACGTGGCACCAAGAAGGCACAGAGTGTTACTCTAGAGGAATCTAGCATCAGCCATGCTGATGTCAGGCAGATGCATTTGAGTGTACTGGTCTTGTTCAACACCTCATCATCCAATTCTCTGAGAAACAGTAACAAGTGTCATCTCAAAAGAGATGCAATATAAAACATAGGTTAACTATTGGTATTAAAGAAACATAAACCAGACTAAGTGTCTACAACAGCCATCCTAGCAGATGAGTATCCTCAGAAATTAATAGTGTTATTATTGTGTTATTACATCTGAAAAGGAAAGAAAAATGTCCAATCTCACAATGGTAAAACAACTTCTTGGATTTACACCAAAATTTAATTATTTCTTAGTATTTTGTAGAAAGGTGGACCATGAACTGAGAATTTTTAGAGATATTGTATGAACAGAGAGACAAGCATTAGTGAGTATATGACCTCTGTTCAACTTGGCAGGCAGAGATAATGAATCATTTGTTTATTTGATTCAATGCCATAAAATATGGTTCAGTGTATCTTCTCATTTAGAGTCAAATGAAATTTTATCAGAATGTATCCTTTAATTGTAGATTTAATTCTTACATGGAGGTTGATTAGTAAGCCTGTAGCTTCAGGCAAACATTAACTGAATTTTGGTCTGAAAACTTCAGTGTATAATGTTAAATCTCCAGCCAATTGGTATTAGTAAATAAAGTCGGCTGGTTAGATCTGGATGGGTCATCTTGAAAGGGCCAACAGGAAAAAAGAATTCATTGCTTCTGAATGTCCTACAGTTTTGGTCTGACATCATACAAAGCTTATTTTAATGAACTGAATATATGGATCAAACAGTTTGTGCAATAGACTCTTAAATGGATGCTTCCCTGATCACTACAGTCTTAATTTCTCCAAACCTAGGGTCAAATGTTATCTATCCTATACAACCTCATAATATACACTTTTTACTCCCTCCTTTTATGCTCTGTTGACAATGTCATTCAGCAACACTACATTGAGTGGCTCTTGGGCATTGTATCAACTGAACAATAGCATAAAAAAGAACAAGTAGTAAAAACCTTTATAAATTTATTATGTCAACATGTTACATAGTGGAACACCCTCATAATATACACTTCTTCAGTGAGTTACATGCCATGCGCAAGACATGCTTAGGTGATCTTTTGATACATGATTGACGAGGCAGATTTTTTTCTGTAGTAGGTTGCCATTTCCTTCTGTGGTAGACCAGTTGCCATCCAAGGCTATAGAACCAGGTCTGTTTTGCTACTTACCCATAGCTGGGGGGAGAAGAAGAGGATTCATACTTTTCCCAAGGGTATTAGCACGTCAGTCAGTCAGTTACATGCCATGCGTGATACATGCTTAGATGATCATCTATCTTTTGATACATGACTGACGAGGCAGATTTTCCTGCAGTAGGTTGCCATTTCTTTCTGAAGTAGACCAGTTGCCATCCAAGGCTACAGAACCCAGTCTGTCCTGCTATTTACCCATAGCTGGGGGAGAAGAGGAGGATTCATACCTTTCCCAAGGCTATTAGCATGTAAGTGAATGTAATGGATTCGACTGGAATTTGAACTCTGCTCTCTGATTCTTCAATCTGAGCCGCTATCCATTACTCCACCGTGATAATAGGTAATTAATGCATCATGGAAAAATGGATGAAACGACCCTCCACAGGTTTTGAATTCAGAGTTGTCCTTGTCCTAGACAAGTTGCCATCCAAGGCTATAGAACCTGGTCTGTCCTGCTATTTACCCATAGTTGGGGGGAGAAGGAAAGGATTCATAACTTTCCCACGGGTATTAGCACGTAAGTGAATATAATGGATTCAACTAGAATTTGAACCCAGCTCTCTGATTCCTCAGTCCAAGCTGCTATCCATTACACCACCATGTCTCTACTTCTTACTTTTTATAGAAGGAAAATATAATAGATGCTGAATTTAAATTTTTGAAGATCGGAGTTGGCTAGGAAACAAGAAACTGGAAGAGAGTTCCATGGGCGAGAAATTCTTATATACCCTACCTATGAACATTAATGGGTATGTCCCAATCATCATAAATAAGTTGGACACTATTCTAAGTGGGGGTAATATGCTGTCTCAGTAGTCCACCACTAGCAGTGGTTTACCTATTCACGTCGCTGGTGAGTATTGTATTTTGTTGATGTTATAAAGGTTACCATTTCATTTCCAACTTCCATTTGAGTTATTTGTCACTCAGTAACCCTTTCTAGGTTACAACAGGAAAAAACTATTAGCCTCCTCCTCCTCCAACCCTCCTCGTATCATTTCCAACTCATCTTCACCTTCTTTCTTCCTCCTAATTCTTACTCATCTTTATCTTTTCTTTCTTCATAATTATCTCCCTGACTGGTCTTTTTCTCCTACACCTTATTTCTACCATGTCCCATTTCCAAGTCATTCTTACCGCCCTTTCTCTCCACGTCCTTATTTTCCTGCTTCCTTACTATTTCTTTTCTTGTAAGCTCCCCCACACCGTTTTTAAAACTTTCTTTCTCCTTATTTTTTCCTCAACTTTCTCACTGCCCATTTTATGAACCTAATCATGAACCCAAAACAGCGACTCCAGCATTAAGGTTTCTAAGTAGGATCCTGGAATTCATACCAGATTTCTTATAAATTTTGCAATATCAAATGTTTGGTTAAACATTAATGGATTAATCTTCTTTTGCCTTGACTTTCCATCCTTTCCACTTCTCAGCTTTTCAATATTTTTTCTTTCTAAATTACTTACTTTATATGAACACCTGCTCATTATTCTCCTATTACTTTCCATTTATTTATCCATCTCAAAGCACTTACCATTCTTTTGTCTTAATTGCTACTTTCAAAACCTCAATTTCTTCTTTCCAATCCTGCCTTTCTCCTATTCTTCACAATGTAATAATACTTCTCATCCTTTTCCTTCCTCCTCTTTCCAATCCTTCCTTCCTCCAGTTCCTCACATTCTAATACTTCTCATCCTTTTCCTTCCTCCCCTTTCCAATCCTTCCTTCCTCCAGTTCCTCACATTGTAATACTTCATCCTTTTCATTCTTCCTCTTTCCTATCCTTCCTTCCTCCAGTTCCTCACATTCTAATACTTCTCATCCTTT
>OZ038513.1:57376751-57407994 GCA_964036315.1 Acanthosepion esculentum | reverse complement strand
TCCTTCCTCCCCTTTCCTATCCTTCCTTCCTCCAGTTCCTCACATTCTAATACTTCTCATCCTTTTCCTTCCTCCCCTTTCCAAGCCTTCCTTCCTCCAGTTCCTCACATTCTAATACTTCTCATCCTTTTCCTTCCTCCCCTTTCCAAGCCTTCCTTCCTCCAGTTCCTCACATTCTAATACTTCTCATCCTTTTCCTTCCTCCCCTTTCCAAGCCTTCCTTCCTCCAGTTCCTCACATTCTAATACTTCTCATCCTTTTCCTTCCTCCCCTTTCCCAAGCCTTCCTTCCTCCAGTTCCTCACATTCTAATACTTCTCATCCTTTTCCTTCCTCCCCTTTCCAAGCCTTCCTTCCTCCAGTTCCTCACATTCTAATACTTCTCATCCTTTTCCTTCCTCCCCTTTCCAAGCCTTCCTTCCTCCAGTTCCTCACATTCTAATACTTCTCATCCTTTTCCTTCCTCCCCTTTCCAAGCCTTCCTTCCTCCAGTTCCTCACATTCTAATACTTCTCATCCTTTTCCTTCCTCCCCTTTCCAAGCCTTCCTTCCTCCAGTTCCTCACATTCTAATACTTCTCATCCTTTTCCTTCCTCCCCTTTCCAAGCCTTCCTTCCTCCAGTTCCTCACATTCTAATACTTCTCATCCTTTTCCTTCCTCCCCTTTCCAAGCCTTCCTTCCTCCAGTTCCTCACATTCTAATACTTCTCATCCTTTTCCTTCCTCCCCTTTCCAAGCCTTCCTTCCTCCAGTTCCTCACATTCTAATACTTCTCATCCTTTTCCTTCCTCCCCTTTCCAAGCCTTCCTTCCTCCAGTTCCTCACATTCTAATACTTCTCATCCTTTTCCTTCCTCCCCTTTCCAAGCCTTCCTTCCTCCAGTTCCTCACATTCTAATACTTCTCATCCTTTTCCTTCCTCCCCTTTCCAAGCCTTCCTTCCTCCAGTTCCTCACATTCTAATACTTCTCATCCTTTTCCTTCCTCCCCTTTCCAAGCCTTCCTTCCTCCAGTTCCTCACATTCTAATACTTCTCATCCTTTTCCTTCCTCCCCTTTCCAAGCCTTCCTTCCTCCAGTTCCTCACATTCTAATACTTCTCATCCTTTTCCTTCCTCCCCTTTCCAAGCCTTCCTTCCTCCAGTTCCTCACATTCTAATACTTCTCATCCTTTTCCTTCCTCCCCTTTCCAAGCCTTCCTTCCTCCAGTTCCTCACATTCTAATACTTCTCATCCTTTTCCTTCCTCCCCTTTCCAAGCCTTCCTTCCTCCAGTTCCTCACATTCTAATACTTCTCATCCTTTTCCTTCCTCCCCTTTCCAAGCCTTCCTTCCTCCAGTTCCTCACATTCTAATACTTCTCATCCTTTTCCTTCCTCCCCTTTCCAAGCCTTCCTTCCTCCAGTTCCTCACATTCTAATACTTCTCATCCTTTTCCTTCCTCCCCTTTCCAAGCCTTCCTTCCTCCAGTTCCTCACATTCTAATACTTCTCATCCTTTTCCTTCCTCCCCTTTCCAAGCCTTCCTTCCTCCAGTTCCTCACATTCTAATACTTCTCATCCTTTTCCTTCCTCCCCTTTCCAAGCCTTCCTTCCTCCAGTTCCTCACATTCTAATACTTCTCATCCTTTTCCTTCCTCCCCTTTCCAAGCCTTCCTTCCTCCAGTTCCTCACATTCTAATACTTCTCATCCTTTTCCTTCCTCCCCTTTCCAAGCCTTCCTTCCTCCAGTTCCTCACATTCTAATACTTCTCATCCTTTTCCTTCCTCCCCTTTCCAAGCCTTCCTTCCTCCAGTTCCTCACATTCTAATACTTCTCATCCTTTTCCTTCCTCCCCTTTCCAAGCCTTCCTTCCTCCAGTTCCTCACATTCTAATACTTCTCATCCTTTTCCTTCCTCCCCTTTCCAAGCCTTCCTTCCTCCAGTTCCTCACATTCTAATACTTCTCATCCTTTTCCTTCCTCCCCTTTCCAAGCCTTCCTTCCTCCAGTTCCTCACATTCTAATACTTCTCATCCTTTTCCTTCCTCCCCTTTCCAAGCCTTCCTTCCTCCAGTTCCTCACATTCTAATACTTCTCATCCTTTTCCTTCCTCCCCTTTCCAAGCCTTCCTTCCTCCAGTTCCTCACATTCTAATACTTCTCATCCTTTTCCTTCCTCCCCTTTCCAAGCCTTCCTTCCTCCAGTTCCTCACATTCTAATACTTCTCATCCTTTTCCTTCCTCCCCTTTCCAAGCCTTCCTTCCTCCAGTTCCTCACATTCTAATACTTCTCATCCTTTTCCTTCCTCCCCTTTCCAAGCCTTCCTTCCTCCAGTTCCTCACATTCTAATACTTCTCATCCTTTTCCTTCCTCCCCTTTCCAAGCCTTCCTTCCTCCAGTTCCTCACATTCTAATACTTCTCATCCTTTTCCTTCCTCCCCTTTCCAAGCCTTCCTTCCTCCAGTTCCTCACATTCTAATACTTCTCATCCTTTTCCTTCCTCCCCTTTCCAAGCCTTCCTTCCTCCAGTTCCTCACATTCTAATACTTCTCATCCTTTTCCTTCCTCCCCTTTCCAAGCCTTCCTTCCTCCAGTTCCTCACATTCTAATACTTCTCATCCTTTTCCTTCCTCCCCTTTCCAAGCCTTCCTTCCTCCAGTTCCTCACATTCTAATACTTCTCATCCTTTTCCTTCCTCCCCTTTCCAAGCCTTCCTTCCTCCAGTTCCTCACATTCTAATACTTCTCATCCTTTTCCTTCCTCCCCTTTCCAAGCCTTCCTTCCTCCAGTTCCTCACATTCTAATACTTCTCATCCTTTTCCTTCCTCCCCTTTCCAAGCCTTCCTTCCTCCAGTTCCTCACATTCTAATACTTCTCATCCTTTTCCTTCCTCCCCTTTCCAAGCCTTCCTTCCTCCAGTTCCTCACATTCTAATACTTCTCATCCTTTTCCTTCCTCCCCTTTCCAAGCCTTCCTTCCTCCAGTTCCTCACATTCTAATACTTCTCATCCTTTTCCTTCCTCCCCTTTCCAAGCCTTCCTTCCTCCAGTTCCTCACATTCTAATACTTCTCATCCTTTTCCTTCCTCCCCTTTCCAAGCCTTCCTTCCTCCAGTTCCTCACATTCTAATACTTCTCATCCTTTTCCTTCCTCCCCTTTCCAAGCCTTCCTTCCTCCAGTTCCTCACATTCTAATACTTCTCATCCTTTTCCTTCCTCCCCTTTCCAAGCCTTCCTTCCTCCAGTTCCTCACATTCTAATACTTCTCATCCTTTTCCTTCCTCCCCTTTCCAAGCCTTCCTTCCTCCAGTTCCTCACATTCTAATACTTCTCATCCTTTTCCTTCCTCCCCTTTCCAAGCCTTCCTTCCTCCAGTTCCTCACATTCTAATACTTCTCATCCTTTTCCTTCCTCCCCTTTCCAAGCCTTCCTTCCTCCAGTTCCTCACATTCTAATACTTCTCATCCTTTTCCTTCCTCCCCTTTCCAAGCCTTCCTTCCTCCAGTTCCTCACATTCTAATACTTCTCATCCTTTTCCTTCCTCCCCTTTCCAAGCCTTCCTTCCTCCAGTTCCTCACATTCTAATACTTCTCATCCTTTTCCTTCCTCCCCTTTCCAAGCCTTCCTTCCTCCAGTTCCTCACATTCTAATACTTCTCATCCTTTTCCTTCCTCCCCTTTCCAAGCCTTCCTTCCTCCAGTTCCTCACATTCTAATACTTCTCATCCTTTTCCTTCCTCCCCTTTCCAAGCCTTCCTTCCTCCAGTTCCTCACATTCTAATACTTCTCATCCTTTTCCTTCCTCCCCTTTCCAAGCCTTCCTTCCTCCAGTTCCTCACATTCTAATACTTCTCATCCTTTTCCTTCCTCCCCTTTCCAAGCCTTCCTTCCTCCAGTTCCTCACATTCTAATACTTCTCATCCTTTTCCTTCCTCCCCTTTCCAAGCCTTCCTTCCTCCAGTTCCTCACATTCTAATACTTCTCATCCTTTTCCTTCCTCCCCTTTCCAAGCCTTCCTTCCTCCAGTTCCTCACATTCTAATACTTCTCATCCTTTTCCTTCCTCCCCTTTCCAAGCCTTCCTTCCTCCAGTTCCTCACATTCTAATACTTCTCATCCTTTTCCTTCCTCCCCTTTCCAAGCCTTCCTTCCTCCAGTTCCTCACATTCTAATACTTCTCATCCTTTTCCTTCCTCCCCTTTCCAAGCCTTCCTTCCTCCAGTTCCTCACATTCTAATACTTCTCATCCTTTTCCTTCCTCCCCTTTCCAAGCCTTCCTTCCTCCAGTTCCTCACATTCTAATACTTCTCATCCTTTTCCTTCCTCCCCTTTCCAAGCCTTCCTTCCTCCAGTTCCTCACATTCTAATACTTCTCATCCTTTTCCTTCCTCCCCTTTCCAAGCCTTCCTTCCTCCAGTTCCTCACATTCTAATACTTCTCATCCTTTTCCTTCCTCCCCTTTCCAAGCCTTCCTTCCTCCAGTTCCTCACATTCTAATACTTCTCATCCTTTTCCTTCCTCCCCTTTCCAAGCCTTCCTTCCTCCAGTTCCTCACATTCTAATACTTCTCATCCTTTTCCTTCCTCCCCTTTCCAAGCCTTCCTTCCTCCAGTTCCTCACATTCTAATACTTCTCATCCTTTTCCTTCCTCCCCTTTCCAAGCCTTCCTTCCTCCAGTTCCTCACATTCTAATACTTCTCATCCTTTTCCTTCCTCCCCTTTCCAAGCCTTCCTTCCTCCAGTTCCTCACATTCTAATACTTCTCATCCTTTTCCTTCCTCCCCTTTCCAAGCCTTCCTTCCTCCAGTTCCTCACATTCTAATACTTCTCATCCTTTTCCTTCCTCCCCTTTCCAAGCCTTCCTTCCTCCAGTTCCTCACATTCTAATACTTCTCATCCTTTTCCTTCCTCCCCTTTCCAAGCCTTCCTTCCTCCAGTTCCTCACATTCTAATACTTCTCATCCTTTTCCTTCCTCCCCTTTCCTATCCTTCCTTCCTCCAGTTCCTCACATTCTAATACTTCTCATCCTTTTCCTTCCTCCCCTTTCCAAGCCTTCCTTCCTCCAGTTCCTCACATTCTAATACTTCTCATCCTTTTCCTTCCTCCCCTTTCCTATCCTTCCTTCCTCCAGTTCCTCACATTCTAATACTTCTCATCCTTTTCCTTCCTCCCCTTTCCTATCCTTCCTGCCTCCAGTTCCTCACATTCTAATACTTCTCATCCTTTTCCTTCCTCCCCTTTCCTATCCTTCCTTCCTCCAGTTCCTCACATTCTAATACTTCTCATCCTTTTCCTTCCTCCCCTTTCCTATCCTTCCTTCCTCCAGTTCCTCACATTCTAATACTTCTCATCCTTTTCCTTCCTCCCCTTTCCTATCCTTCCTTCCTCCAGTTCCTCACATTCTAATACTTCTCATCCTTTTCCTTCCTCCCCTTTCCAAGCCTTCCTTCCTCCAGTTCCTCACATTCTAATACTTCTCATCCTTTTCCTTCCTCCCCTTTCCAAGCCTTCCTTCCTCCAGTTCCTCACATTCTAATACTTCTCATCCTTTTCCTTCCTCCCCTTTCCAAGCCTTCCTTCCTCCAGTTCCTCACATTCTAATACTTCTCATCCTTTTCCTTCCTCCCCTTTCCAAGCCTTCCTTCCTCCAGTTCCTCACATTGTAATACTTCTCATCCTTTTCCTTCCTCCCCTTTCCAAGCCTTCCTTCCTCCAGTTCCTCACATTCTAATACTTCTCATCCTTTTCCTTCCTCCCCTTTCCAATCCTTCCTTCCTCCAGTTCCTCACATTCTAATACTTCTCATCCTTTTCCTTCCTCCCCTTTCCTATCCTTCCTTCCTCCAGTTCCTCACATTCTAATACTTCTCATCCTTTTCCTTCCTCCCCTTTCCAAGCCTTCCTGCCTCCAGTTCCTCACATTCTAATACTTCTCATCCTTTTCCTTCCTCCCCTTTCCAAGCCTTCCTTCCTCCAGTTCCTCACATTCTAATACTTCTCATCCTTTTCCTTCCTCCCCTTTCCAAGCCTTCCTTCCTCCAGTTCCTCACATTCTAATACTTCTCATCCTTTTCCTTCCTCCCCTTTCCAAGCCTTCCTTCCTCCAGTTCCTCACATTCTAATACTTCTCATCCTTTTCCTTCCTCCCCTTTCCTATCCTTCCTTCCTCCAGTTCCTCACATTCTAATACTTCTCATCCTTTTCCTTCCTCCCCTTTCCAAGCCTTCCTTCCTCCAGTTCCTCACATTCTAATACTTCTCATCCTTTTCATTCCTCCCCTTTCCTATCCTTCCTGCCTCCAGTTCCTCACATTCTAATACTTCTCATCCTTTTCCTTCCTCTCCTTTCCAAGCCTTCCTTCCTCCAGTTCCTCACATTCTAATACTTCTCATCCTTTTCCTTCCTCCCCTTTCCAATCCTTCCTGCCTCCAGTTCCTCACATTCTAATACTTCTCATCCTTTTCCTTCCTCCCCTTTCCTATCCTTCCTGCCTCCAGTTCCTCACATTCTAATACTTCTCATCCTTTTCCTTCCTCCCCTTTCCTATCCTTCCTTCCTCCAGTTCCTCACATTCTAATACTTCTCATCCTTTTCCTTCCTCCCCTTTCCAAGCCTTCCTTCCTCCAGTTCCTCACATTCTAATACTTCTCATCCTTTTCCTTCCTCCCCTTTCCAAGCCTTCCTTCCTCCAGTTCCTCACATTCTAATACTTCTCATCCTTTTCCTTCCTCCCCTTTCCAAGCCTTCCTTCCTCCAGTTCCTCACATTCTAATACTTCTCATCCTTTTCCTTCCTCCCCTTTCCAAGCCTTCCTTCCTCCAGTTCCTCACATTCTAATACTTCTCATCCTTTTCCTTCCTCCCCTTTCCAAGCCTTCCTTCCTCCAGTTCCTCACATTCTAATACTTCTCATCCTTTTCATTCCTCCCCTTTCCTATCCTTCCTGCCTCCAGTTCCTCACATTCTAATACTTCTCATCCTTTTCCTTCCTCCCCTTTCCAAGCCTTCCTTCCTCCAGTTCCTCACATTCTAATACTTCTCATCCTTTTCCTTCCTCCCCTTTCCAAGCCTTCCTTCCTCCAGTTCCTCACATTCTAATACTTCTCATCCTTTTCCTTCCTCCCCTTTCCAAGCCTTCCTTCCTCCAGTTCCTCACATTCTAATACTTCTCATCCTTTTCATTCCTCCCCTTTCCAAGCCTTCCTTCCTCCAGTTCCTCACATTCTAATACTTCTCATCCTTTTCCTTCCTCCCCTTTCCAAGCCTTCCTTCCTCCAGTTCCTCACATTCTAATACTTCTCATCCTTTTCCTTCCTCCCCTTTCCAAGCCTTCCTTCCTCCAGTTCCTCACATTCTAATACTTCTCATCCTTTTCCTTCCTCCCCTTTCCTATCCTTCCTTCCTCCAGTTCCTCACATTCTAATACTTCTCATCCTTTTCCTTCCTCCCCTTTCCAAGCCTTCCTTCCTCCAGTTCCTCACATTCTAATACTTCTCATCCTTTTCATTCCTCCCCTTTCCAAGCCTTCCTTCCTCCAGTTCCTCACATTCTAATACTTCTCATCCTTTTCCTTCCTCCCCTTTCCAAGCCTTCCTTCCTCCAGTTCCTCACATTCTAATACTTCTCATCCTTTTCATTCCTCCCCTTTCCAAGCCTTCCTTCCTCCAGTTCCTCACATTCTAATACTTCTCATCCTTTTCCTTCCTCCCCTTTCCAAGCCTTCCTTCCTCCAGTTCCTCACATTCTAATACTTCTCATCCTTTTCATTCCTCCCCTTTCCTATCCTTCCTGCCTCCAGTTCCTCACATTCTAATACTTCTCATCCTTTTCCTTCCTCCCCTTTCCAAGCCTTCCTTCCTCCAGTTCCTCACATTCTAATACTTCTCATCCTTTTCCTTCCTCCCCTTTCCAAGCCTTCCTTCCTCCAGTTCCTCACATTCTAATACTTCTCATCCTTTTCCTTCCTCCCCTTTCCAAGCCTTCCTTCCTCCAGTTCCTCACATTCTAATACTTCTCATCCTTTTCATTCCTCCCCTTTCCAAGCCTTCCTTCCTCCAGTTCCTCACATTCTAATACTTCTCATCCTTTTCCTTCCTCCCCTTTCCAAGCCTTCCTTCCTCCAGTTCCTCACATTCTAATACTTCTCATCCTTTTCATTCCTCCCCTTTCCTATCCTTCCTTCCTCCAGTTCCTCACATTCTAATACTTCTCATCCTTTTCATTCCTCCCCTTTCCAAGCCTTCCTTCCTCCAGTTCCTCACATTCTAATACTTCTCATCCTTTTCCTTCCTCCCCTTTCCAAGCCTTCCTTCCTCCAGTTCCTCACATTCTAATACTTCTCATCCTTTTCATTCCTCCCCTTTCCAAGCCTTCCTTCCTCCAGTTCCTCACATTCTAATACTTCTCATCCTTTTCCTTCCTCCCCTTTCCAAGCCTTCCTTCCTCCAGTTCCTCACATTCTAATACTTCTCATCCTTTTCATTCCTCCCCTTTCCAAGCCTTCCTTCCTCCAGTTCCTCACATTCTAATACTTCTCATCCTTTTCCTTCCTCCCCTTTCCAAGCCTTCCTTCCTCCAGTTCCTCACATTCTAATACTTCTCATCCTTTTCATTCCTCCCCTTTCCTATCCTTCCTGCCTCCAGTTCCTCACATTCTAATACTTCTCATCCTTTTCCTTCCTCCCCTTTCCAAGCCTTCCTTCCTCCAGTTCCTCACATTCTAATACTTCTCATCCTTTTCCTTCCTCCCCTTTCCAAGCCTTCCTTCCTCCAGTTCCTCACATTCTAATACTTCTCATCCTTTTCCTTCCTCCCCTTTCCAAGCCTTCCTTCCTCCAGTTCCTCACATTCTAATACTTCTCATCCTTTTCATTCCTCCCCTTTCCAAGCCTTCCTTCCTCCAGTTCCTCACATTCTAATACTTCTCATCCTTTTCCTTCCTCCCCTTTCCAAGCCTTCCTTCCTCCAGTTCCTCACATTCTAATACTTCTCATCCTTTTCCTTCCTCCCCTTTCCAAGCCTTCCTTCCTCCAGTTCCTCACATTCTAATACTTCTCATCCTTTTCATTCCTCCCCTTTCCAAGCCTTCCTTCCTCCAGTTCCTCACATTCTAATACTTCTCATCCTTTTCCTTCCTCCCCTTTCCAAGCCTTCCTTCCTCCAGTTCCTCACATTCTAATACTTCTCATCCTTTTCCTTCCTCCCCTTTCCAAGCCTTCCTTCCTCCAGTTCCTCACATTCTAATACTTCTCATCCTTTTCCTTCCTCCCCTTTCCAAGCCTTCCTTCCTCCAGTTCCTCACATTCTAATACTTCTCATCCTTTTCCTTCCTCCCCTTTCCAAGCCTTCCTTCCTCCAGTTCCTCACATTCTAATACTTCTCATCCTTTTCCTTCCTCCCCTTTCCAAGCCTTCCTTCCTCCAGTTCCTCACATTCTAATACTTCTCATCCTTTTCCTTCCTCCCCTTTCCAAGCCTTCCTTCCTCCAGTTCCTCACATTCTAATACTTCTCATCCTTTTCCTTCCTCCCCTTTCCTATCCTTCCTTCCTCCAGTTCCTCACATTCTAATACTTCTCATCCTTTTCCTTCCTCCCCTTTCCTATCCTTCCTTCCTCCAGTTCCTCACATTCTAATACTTCTCATCCTTTTCCTTCCTCCCCTTTCCAAGCCTTCCTTCCTCCAGTTCCTCACATTCTAATACTTCTCATCCTTTTCCTTCCTCCCCTTTCCTATCCTTCCTTCCTCCAGTTCCTCACATTCTAATACTTCTCATCCTTTTCCTTCCTCCCCTTTCCAAGCCTTCCTGCCTCCAGTTCCTCACATTCTAATACTTCTCATCCTTTTCCTTCCTCCCCTTTCCTATCCTTCCTTCCTCCAGTTCCTCACATTCTAATACTTCTCATCCTTTTCCTTCCTCCCCTTTCCAATCCTTCCTTCCTCCAGTTCCTCACATTCTAATACTTCTCATCCTTTTCATTCTTCCTCTTTTTATATCCTTCTTTCCACACATTGTAATAATTCTCATTTTATTTTTATCATTCTTATCTTATTCTTCCTCTTCTTACTGTTCTTTTACTTTCATTTATTTTTCAGTTTCTTTGAGTACCTTTTGGCATTTATCAAATCAGTATCGTCAGATTGAATCGGAAATTGACCTTGTATTGGCCAATTTTTCATATTTTTAATGTTATGAAATGAAAACCAAAGTTGGCACAGAGACCAAATATTAAATATTGGGCAAATCTTTAGATTCTAATACTATTTGCTTTCAGTCTCAAAATCAGCTACAAAAAATGATTGGTTGAGTGTGTATCAGAATAATATTAAAGATCATGATATTTCACAAAAATTTAAATAACTGAATAGGGAAAAGGAACAACTTAAAACTGAATATGAATTAAATGTATCAATATGGAATTTTTATTCATTGAAGAAAAAAATGATCATTTAAAAAAGGTCTCTGGTTAGTTGGCCCAGGATATGCTTGGTGTTATTTTTTTTTTTTAACAGAATTTAGGAAATAAAAGAACTGGATCTCAAATACATAAAATAAATGATATACTTTTTATTTATTTGATTTAGAGGGAGTCCTTTGATATTATTCAATGTAGTAAAATGTTCGTTCTTAAGACTGATATTAGTAACAGTCGAGAAAGAGTCTTTTTTTGGCTCAGTAGTAGGTAATTTCGGAGTCAGACCGTGCGAGTAGTAGTTATCTTAGAAATAGGTCAGTGTCAATCTACTGTGTTTTTCCTCGGCCCTCAGAAGGGCAGAAAGTATCATCGGCAAATGACCTCTTAACTGCGTCACATATGGCCGGTTTCTCTCGTGGTAGCATCTTATTCCATTTTTTTATGTCACTCTCCACAGTCTACGTGGGGTGCAGGCATTTTATATCCCTTTTGACAGGTTGGGGGTCCAGACTTATTGACAGGTGCAAACTCCATTTGGCTAATATCACAAGTCTCTTTCTGTTAATTTTTTTGATTGGCCAAAATTATTTCATTAAAATTCTTTTTTTTTTATAACAGGAATTATGCATGGAGTCCATCTTATTTTTGTAGATTTAGTCAGCGTCTTCTTTTGCACTTCCCAACAGTGGAACTCCCTTCCTCTTACTTGCTTCCCCAATAAGGACAATCTTCAAAAATATAAATGTAATGTCAAGTGTCATCTTCTGATGGCGTGTTCCCCATTCTTCTTTTTATCCTTTTCTCAACCCCACCTATACCCAATCTTTTCTCTTACTTTCACTCTCTGTAACTCCTTGCATACTAGTGGCATTCCCACATTGCTTGGGGTAAAATACTTAAAAAAAAAACAGGTAGGCTCTTGTACCACAAACTCCCAGCATTTTTCAACCAGGGTTAATCTTTTCTTTCTTTTTATTTGAGGGTTCCCTTCCCATTAATTAAGAGATAAGTGTTTTAAAGGAAAGCCTTCTTAGTAGAGAGAGAAGACAATGGCCATAGTGCAACTAATTGACAGTCGAGATAATTGTGTCTGGTCATGATCAAAATCTAATGCAATCACGGATGACACAATATCTTTCAAGGTCAAACAAATTTCATTATACACTTCAAAAACAGATTCATATTACTGCACACTTGCAAATGACATAATCTGAGAAAGAATAGAAATCGATTATACCCTGTCACTCCAATGGGTCTAAAACTGACTGTATAGTTAAAGAAAGGAAACTAAAGTGGTTGTTTCAATTAATTTGCACAAGGGTGTGTGTGTGTGTGTATATATATATATTGTGGACTCTCCTGTCATTGATAGACACAGGCTGTTGACCCACACCTACCAGAAACCCTTTTACAATGTAGGAGAGTCAAGCCACTCGGTTCCTAGGAGCTGATAGCCAGACAACTTGCACATACAATTTGATTATAGTGGCGAAGGCTTTGTGCAGAACCAACCACACGTTTTGAAGGTACGAATACAGAGAGCTGGTGCATTGTGTGCCACAAGGTCCCCAAACAACCCTCCGCTGGTTTTGAATTCAGAGTTGTCCTTCTCCTAGACCAGTTGCCATCCAAGGCTATAGAACCCAGTCTGTCTTGCTATTTAACTGGGGGTGAAGAAGAGGATTCATACCTTTCTCAAGGGTATTAGCACGTGAGTGAATGTAACAGCTTCAATTGGAATTTGAACTTGGCTCTCCGGTTCCTCAATCTGAGCTGCTATCCATTACTCCACCATGCCTCCAAGATATATATATATATGTATATATATATATATATATTACATGAATCATTCATAGAAAAAGTAGTTTAGTAAAGTTAATGATATAAAATGGCGAAAACTCTTTGCAAACAAAATTTTAAAGTTGCATTAACCTACGAACCACTCAATGAATGTTATGATCCTTGTTTTTAATAACTACAAGTTGTATAAGGTCTTTTTTTAATCTGTTAGTACTTTCAACTGTAAATACAGTCATCCTCAGGCATAGAAATTATTTTGTTTTTTGTAAATCCAGGTAGTAGCAGAGATGAAAGATTAAATGCGAATCAAAATACTTTTTTTTTAGAAATGTGTGATTGTTAACGGATAAAAACTTTTGGAGAGTGCAGTCGCAATTCTAAGGTTGAATTTTTTTGAAAATTTAAGAGAGCATTTTTTACTAATATGGTAATTTGAGAATTATTTTGTTGTAGGAGTTTTTCAATCAATGTGGCATGAACTAAATTGTTCAATAAATAGAGTAATGTCTCAGCTGTTATTCCGAAAATTGGCACATCGGATCAATTCTTTTAAATCAAATATGTGGTGCAGTTCAATTTATATTACATGAATCATTCATACAAAACTAGATTAGTAAAGTTAATGATATAAAATGGCAAAAACTCTTCACAAACAAAATTTTACAGTTGCATTAACCTACAAACCACTCAATGAATGTTATGGTCCTTGTTTTTAATAACTACAAGTTGTATAAGGTATTTTTTAATCTGTTAGTACTTTCAACTGTACATACAGTCATCCTCAGTGTGTGTTAATTGGAATCAAATATAGATTACAGTCTGACAATGATAAGATAAGGAACAAATATGAAAGGTTTATAAATGTAACATGTTTCACTTTTATTTAAGCTTCATCAGAAAATTAAATATGGAGGAGGAAAGAATATTGTGCAATTTTTTATTTATGTGTTTAAGAGAGAACTTCATTTTAAATTGTTTTTTTTTTTAACCTAGCCAATTTAATTTAGATTTTTTTCTTTTTCTTTTCGTATATGTAAGTTGGAAATTTCAAATTTCCAGCATCTTTCGTTTGTGCGCATATGTAGTCACACCAACATGACAAATTTAGTCCTTTAACTTCCTAAAGGACAGAACGTGTCACGCAAAACATTTTCTGCTTTCTCATACATATAATTCAAAAATTGAACCTTGGCAAAATGCTATTTTTCTCAATTTGTTTTAAAATCAATAAAAAGCATTTAATAAATATTCCAAAAATGAAAATGTAGAGCAATTTAAGATATAAAATTTATGGTTTGGTTTGGTTTATTTTCTTTTACAGCATATCAACCTCAGTGGGTTATTTAATGCTAACAAGATTTTTAGAAAACATTCGTATGAATAGAATATGTATTCTTTGGTTTATTTTGTTTTACGACATATCAACCTCAAAGGGTTATTTAATTCTGACAAGATTTTTAGGATTAGTTTGTATGAATATAATATGTATTCTTTGGTTTATTTTGTTTTATGGCATATCAACACATCAATGGGTTATTTAATGCCAACAAGATTTTTAGAAGATGTTATGAATAGAATATGTATTCTTTGTAGGATATCAGATTGTAGATCGAGGTTTGAGTTTATATTGTTTTACAGCATATCAATATCAATGGGTTATTTAATGCCAACAAGATTTTTAGAATATATTCGTATGAATAAAATATGTATTCTTTGGTTTATTTGGTTTTATGGTATATCAAATGCAATGGCCTATTTAATGCTGACAAGAGTTTTAAGATTAGTTTGTATGAATAGAATATGTATTCTTTGTAAGAAAATAGTTTATAAATCAGATTTCTTTGATATAGAGGTTTTTGTTGAAAAATCAAATGTATTGCTGGTATTTTTTTTTTTTTTACTATAAAATCTATTTTTGTACTTTCATAGTGTTATGACACCAGTTTGCTGGGACCCTAACAGATGCTACCACCCTGAGTGAGAATGAACTTTGGAACAGCAGCAATTAAGAGGTGGTTCCATGCTCCTCAAAACTTCTGATTCAGAGGCTATGCTGTCAGTTGTAGTTTATCATCAAACCCAGGATGCATAAAATTTATGAGAAAACCAAACTTCCCACTACTGCAGTTTCACCAATCCAGTATCGTCAGGGAACGAGTTGAATCCCAAATTGATGAAACTGGTGTAGCATGAAAGTTGGGTTTCTCAAATTATATATACACACTCACACACAATGTAGCTTTAAGCATTCCCATAATTCACCTTATGGTAGATTAAAAATTTAAAAGAAAAAATATCAGTGACTAAGTTGCTGATTAATGTGTTGTACATATGTTAAATGCTTGATATTAGTTTTCATCTATGGATTCCACTGCCTGAGGTAGGGATTGAACTCAAGATTATCAAGTAACCTACAACATTTATAACCCTGAGAAAATTTCATTAGAAACAAAGAGCGTACTGTACTGTTACGTAATACCAGCCCTCCTATACGACAGTAAATGCTGGACACTCTGACAGATGGAGAAAGGACTTGAAACAGTAGAAATGTAGTTCTACAGAAGGATGCTGAGAATATCATAGATTGAACATCTGAGCAGCAATAAAGTTTTAAGGAAATGAAAAAATGGTCATATACTTAGAATCAAAAAGAGATTTGACACTCACAGGATATACTGAAGACCAGAAGAAAGCAGTAAATAACCTGTGGGTTATCCCACTAAGCCAACAAAAAAAAAAAAAAGACGTCTCTAGGGGGCACTCCTTAAGCCTATATAAAGGTGTTCATTTATCTCCCTACTCTTTTTTTTTTTTACAGATTTTCAACTCTGGCTATAAGACATAGTTACATGTGAGCGGAGGGGGGGGGGGTCCCTAATGGGACACATTTATTTTCTCTTTGTAATCCCACATACACAAACAGATTCTGATTATAGCTAGTTTCATATTTATTCCTTTTTGTCACATGTAATTCTGTCATTAATACATTCATTGTCACCTGTTTTATATGACTTTGTATTACTCATTTTTACCTGGACTCACATTGAGTCTACCAATATTGTTTGTGGGATAAATTTTCCAGGAGCCCGTAAATATTTACTTTCCAAAGTGTCAATTCCTGCAACATAATGGGGACTAATATTTATCCAATATTTATCCCACAACGAAACTACCTAACAAGCTTGCGTAAATGGAGAGTTATCAAAAAGACAAGCCTTGCTAAGGGACACAAAAAAAAACACAAAGTTGGTGAGAACTCGGGTCGCGCACGCCGTGAAAGGACAAAGCATGTGGAAGAAGGTAAATGCCAGAACAAACAAAAATGAAAAAACAGAATTAACAAACATGAGTTATCTCCCTTAGCAAGATAAGTTTTCTCCTAAATAAAATAATGGGTTTAATTCAGAATTCCCAGAACATTACAGAAGATGACACGCATCTCAATATTATAATGATAACAAGCAACATGAGAAAGACAGGTTGAATAAATAATAAACAGCAAGGACACATGGCACAGTGGATAAAGGCGTTGGTTAGATCCAGTGATAGACCCAAAGAGTGTGAGTTCAATACCCGGTTCAGGCAGTGGAGAACTTTCAGAGGGAAAAATTAGCAGGAGATAACTGATAACTAACATCCATCAAACATGGCTCGTGGAACTAGAACAGTCTACCCCAGTGATCAAAATAAAGGGTTCGGTTCGAAATTCCAACCACCTGAAGAAGGCCGGAGCATACAACGGCCGAAACGTTGTGACAAAAATGGCGACAAAGATGAGGACAATAGTCCGACTAATGTAAATAGTGTACATAATACCTCATCTCAGAAATATAGACAAACAGCAAGATATTGTGCTTATAATTATTCCAAGATATCGACATACAGACATACATACAGAATGATTTATATTTAGATAATTTTTTTCTATTTTTAAACTCGACTGCTGCAATTGTTGGGGGCCATGAGGGCAAAAGAAACAGACTGATTTTTCTTCTTCATGTTCCTTTCAGTGGGTTTTCAGATAGAGAGAAGATGGGTGCTGCCAAGTTAAGCTCTTGACTGACAGCCAAAAACCACTGAGTGGGTCACCCTTGGTTTATACACTAGGCCTTCAGGTTTTAAATTCAAAGATGTGCTTTCTCTTACACCGGCTGCCACCCAAGACTATAGGATCCAGTCAGACCTGCTATTTACCCATAGATTGGGGATGGGGGAGAAGAGATGGATTTACACCTTTCCCAGGGTGTTAGCATATAAGTGAATGTAATGAACTCGACTGGAATTTGAACTTGTCTCTTCAATTTCTCAATCTCGGCTGCAATCCATTTCTCCACTGTGCCCCCCCCCTAGGTTGCAACATAAAAATATTCAGGCCATTAAATGACAAAGTGGAAAAAAATCTATGTAACATTTCATTTTCTAAAATTAGTTTATCACAATCAAGTAATGTTCTTATTGATGGAATGAGATTTGAGATAACGATGCATAATCAAGAACACTATTGGGGAAATTATATGAGAAAGGTGAAAATAATTCACTTCAATATAAATGTCTAGAGAGTGCCTTAATTGCAAGATCATCTACAGTAAATTTGTGCCCTGGCTCTTACGACATTTCATCATTCCCGGCAGATCTTCCGATATCACAGTGTGGAATACTTACTTACAAAAGGGATAAATAGAAGACAACTCTAAATGAATTCAGCTGATAAACAAAAAAAAAAACAAAAAAAATTCCCAGCATCCTTCTGTTGTGCTCATGTGTAGTTCTACCAACATAACAAATTTAGTCCGATGAAGTCCTCAAGGATGAAACATGTCACAAGTAAACTTTTTCCACTTTGTCATACAATTTTCCCAATATATATATATATATATATATATATATAGTGAGACCCGGATATAAGAGAGATTTCTCGGGTCCCAAATTAGAGCCTGTTAATGTATATAAATTAGACCAAACCCGGATATAAGAGACTTCTTCTCCAGTCCTGACAACTCTCTTATATCCGGGTTACACTGTATATATATATATATATATATATATATATATATATTTTAAGACATTTTTTTTATATGTTTATACGTTCTTTTTATATATACAAATATTTAAGTAAGCGCTCTGTTTATAATAAACAGTATTAACAACATTTACCAGTATGAATGTCCAAGAAATTTTCATAGAAAATATGCATCCTCCGACAGGAATCGAAACTGTACCCTATACGGAACCGTCATATAGCCAGACGTGCTTTTACCGACTTCGCCACAGAGAAGCATTCGGTTAGCAAGGTCGATTTTACTGTTTTTAAACTACAATTTTCCATGATTTTCTCACTAACATTCGTATCTGTTCAATGCGTATCCAAATGTAAACAAATGACGTCACACATTATGAAATGGACAAATTCTGACAATTATTTTAAAACATTTTTTTTATGTTTATACGTTCTTTTTATAGATAAAAAAAATAAAAATTCAGTTCGACTATTTATATGACATCACCTTGAGTGACTTGAAACTGGTTCTATCAAATGTGAGAATGCTAGGATTTGGGTAAATCTAAAGACAACAATCCTTGAAAACGAATGTAGCAACATTTGAAAGTACTTGGGAAGAAAATGACATAGAATAAAAATAAATATAAACTTCGGCATATTTACCGATAACACGAAACACCTAGTTTGTAAATTTGAAAAATAAAATAATTGACAGACAGAACTTGTCCATCTTATTTAACCAAACATGTTTGAGACAAAATATATATATATATATATATATATATATATATATATATATCTCTGATATGTATATATATATATATATATATATATCTGATATGTATGTATGTATATATATATATATATATATATATATATCTCTGATATGTATGTATATATATATATATATATATATATATATATATATATCTCTGATATGTATGTATATATATATATATATATATCTATATCTCTGATATGTGTATATATATATATATACATCTCTGATATGTGTATATATATATATATATCTCTGATATGTGTATATATATATATATATATATATCTCTGATATGTGTATATATATATATATATATATCTCTGATATGTGTATATATATATATATATATATATCTCTGATATGTGTATATATATATATATATATATATCTCTGATATGTGTATATATATATATATATATATATATATATATATATATCTGATATGTATGTATATATATATATATATATTATATATATATATATATATATATAAAATATGTGGTGCAGTTCAATTTATATTACAATGAATCATTCATACAATTTAATTTTTTTTGTCTCGGATGATACCTGAATTTTAACAAAAACAAAATTTCCATGCCTGAAGATGACTGAACGTACAGTTGAAAGTACTTGCATATTAAAGAAAGACCTTATACAGCTTATAATTTTTAAAAACAAGGATCATAACATTCATCAAGAGATTTGTAAGTTAATGCACCTTTAAAATTTTGTTTACAAAGGGATTTAGCCATTTTATATCATTAACTTTACTAATCTACTTTTTGTATGAATGATTCATTGTAATATATATATATATATATATATATATATTGGTGGGATTCAGTAGGTTCGCATGAACATGTTCTTGGAATTTTATGAGCTCAGCAAACCCGTTGCTAGCTGCAATCCGAACAAACAAACTGCTAATTTTAGATTGTCTACAAATTGTAGTCACATAATCAGTTAAGGATGTAAATTCAGGTGATTGAATAAAGGTTAATACAAATTTCATGAACTACTGAACTTGCCAGAGCCAGGTACTTGAAATGTTCAAAAAACAGTTATTCCCTGGAAAGGTGTGGAAGAAAAGCTGAATGGCTTCAGGAAAATCTTTCATCACAACATTCCCATTAATGATTTTCATGACTATACAGAAAAAGTCCTGAAAAACTTTCATAATCCTCAAATTCTTCAAAGTGTACAAAAAGCAAAAACAATTATCAATACAATTGCTATCAGATCTTCCAAGGCAGAAAGTGTTTGTTTAAGAATTAATATTATATACTCAGATAAAAGAAGCAAATTTGATGACATTAATTTTATTGGTCTCCCTTTAGATTTATGGGATGTCACTCCTTTTGTTAAAACATGGCTGAGAAAAAAATCAATGCTGATGACAACAGAGTGAGGCAAAGAAAGCTGAAAACTATGATGGCAATCAAGTGGCCAGTTGGAAATTTTTAAAATGTAAGGTCATAAATAAAAGATTTCTTTCAATTATTTTTCCTTTCAAAATGATAATGTAGAGGGCCATGGGGGTTTAGTGTTGTTGAATTGGAAACACGTACTCTTTATTCCTGCTAGAAGAAACTCCAACTACAAGAACATGTGAGACTCAAGTTGAATCCAACCGAAGACGTAAAGAAAACAAATAAGACCGATATATATATGTCAACAAATATAAGTATTAAACAACAAATTTACAATGGACAAAGACATTAGCATTTGTGTTTGTGTGTGAACGTAAGGAGTTTGTATTTTGGTGAATGTTCGTCTGTACATGTGTGTGTGTGTATAATGTTCACGGCGTCTTCCGCAAGTGGGGAGACGCTATCTTCTAAGAGAACTTACATTGTAGATGTGTTCGCTGAAATTAAGAAATGAAAAAGAGAATGAGGCAAGAAGTCGCTCAGTATTTATAGTGTAGAGAGAGTGACCCCTAGTGAACAATTAGGGAATTAAGGTGGAGCTAACTCTGACAATAACATGCAATGTAATGCATATTAATATTGATATTTTTGAATAAGTGCAAGAAAATTTGCTTTGTTCTTAAATTATATCTTTATAATAAAGTATAGAGTAGAAAAATGAGGGAACCTGTTGCCATTAAGACCTGTTGCTGAGAGAACCCATTATTAAAATTTTTGAATCTGCGTGTGTGTGTGTGTATATATATATATATATATATGTATATATATATATATATACACACACACACAATAAAATCCAAAATCACTTCATATGGCGAATAAGCTTATTTCAACAGACAAAAAAAATAAAAAATTTGTCAGTCTTATTCAATCCAGGTGTATATAATTTACAGCAAAGAAACCAAAATTATCTGAACATTATATAGTCTATTTCAAGCCGTTTTGTACACGACTATCATCAGCCCTTAAGTGTCTGTCTTGGAGCATTGTTTTAAATTTATTTTCAATATCAGTCCTCCTCTGGTAGATACCTTGTTAATGAGAATGGGTTTGTGTTAGCAACTGGTGGGGGCATAAGGTATCTTATCCCAGGGGAAGCAGTCAGCAGTTGGAGTTTATTTATAGCCAGGACCTTTTGTTGTTTGTAGTTTAATATCAGTTCCTACTATGTGGCATTTCTTATATGAGCCCCAAGTGTGTTTTTCTGGGATTCACAGTAAATGGGTTTTGTACTACAGATGTCCAGTAGTATTAATAAGCGATGTGGGATTTTAAACTTAAACCCGTTAAGATTAATGTAAATTCGTTGAATTATAGATTTATAGATTGTGGATAATACCAGTGCACCCAATGGAATAAATCATGTTCTCCAACACACTTATATATTAGCTGAGAAGAAATGCTCGAAGTGCAAAAGTACTAATATTCTTAAATTTCTGTGGTTCAATGTGTTTCATTCAATTCCTCCTTGCTTTTGTTTTTAAACATCTCATACTCTGACAAAATTTGTTAAGAGAGGTGAAATATCCTAAGAATGCAAATTTGCCATGAAAGATTCAGAAGTCAGTGCACTTTCTATACATATTTGCCTTAGTAAATTATTTTCTTAATTAAAGCATCATTTTTCAAGTTGAAATTATGGTCTGAATGATTATGAAGAATGACTAATGCAGTGAGTATGGTTTGTAAGAGATCCCTTTCGTGTTCATATAATCTTTCATTTAAATTCCTCAGTCTAACCAATGTGTTTTTTATGACAATCATTACAAGTCATAGTATAAGTCCCAGCTTCAAGTTTTAGGTTATTTGTAAAATGTCTCTTGTGTTCATGTAATCTCTCAATTCTTCAAAGTCTACCTACCTTCTAACTGAAAGTTACTTAACATTGTTCTGGTACATAGAAATTTATCTAACATATCCTTCTATAAATAGATTTACATGCCAGGGTTGCTCCAAAAATAATGTCTCTTACTTTATCTTGGCTGACAATGTCAGTAACACATATTGGTGGCATGGCTGTCAAAGGAGAACCTTCCTATCAATAACACACATTTTTTTTCTTTCCTTGTTATAAATAACACTAGAGTGACAGCCTGGCAAAATGGTATCTGGTATACCAGATACTATTTTGCCAGACTGTCAACTCAAGTGTTATTTATAGCAAGGAAACAAAAAAAGATGTATGAAAGTATAGGCAGTACGATGAAGTAATGGATAGCAGCTCGGATTGAGGAATCAGAGAGCGGTTTGAATTCCAGTCAAATCTATTACATTCACTTAAGTGCTAATACCCTTAGGAAAGGTATGAATCTTCTTCTCCCTCCAGCTTTGGGTAAATAGCAGGATAGACCAGGTTCTATAGTCTTTGGCGGCAACTGGTCTAGGAGAAGGAAAACTTTGAATTCAAAACCTGATTCTCCAGGGTGGGAGTTGTGCAGTCGTCTAACAAACTACTCAAAAAAACTGGTTTGTTATAGAAACCGTAACGATATCTTACAGCCATAAGTTCTTCAAGGAATTTAAAGGCATTATACATATGAAAGTATATACAAACAGCTGTGAGACTGATACAGAGCAAAGTTTGGTGAGATGGAAAACATTCTCCTGAGAACGATGCTGCTATTACTACTGTGAAAAATTGGGTCACCTCCACTGGTGTAAATTTATGCAAGTGCATGCACTTGTCCATCTCTCGCAAAAATGCAGAGCTAATGGCAGAACCTATGAAGAAAAAAAATAAAAATAACTTTATAGCTAAAAACTTGCTCAATTCAACTGCATTTGTTCTATGTCTCAGTTTCCAACAGGAAACCAATAGGAGGCATCAATTTCCACTTATGAACAGTAGTCTCAGCTAAGGCACCTTCTCAAAAAATGGCACTTTTTTTTTTTGCTGTTTGTTCTATGTTCTTTGCTTTCTGAAAATAAAAACTATCAAATAACAAAAAAATGCATCTCATCTTCTATTTTAATTTTTAATATAAAGATATATTGAAATGTCAGCTTTCCGAATATGTATGACAATGTCAATATTAACTCTTTCCTTATAAGGAAACAGCATTTCTTGACTGAGCAGCTAGTGCGACTTTCAGTTGAAATTTGCAAAATCATTGTCTTAAAAAAAAAATTTCCAGTAAAGTAGGTTTCTCAAGTCTGGTTATTGTTATTGCTCTTTCCAATATCAATGGGGGTTTCCTTCCTAACCTTTTGTTTGAAGCAGTGTGGAATATCAACATCTTGATGTCATTTTCTCATCAAGTTACATACACTATCCATTCTAGTTGTTGCTGAAAGTCTTCAAGTGGTTTCAGTTATTGCTAAGTGATTCTATTGAACCTGTTCACAACACTTGTAGAACAATGGCCCTCACTTCATTTGCTCAAAGCCATTTTTAACATTTTTTTTTTTAACAAGTTTGGCACCATGAATGACATCCATATGAAAGTCTATCTAAAAAGGCTATCTGCAAACAACTCAGATTTTTAGATTAATGTTTTAGTTTTGCAGCAGATTGTGGTATTGGGAGAAACTACCCCTAGCACAGCCTCTTCTGTATTCAATTTCTTTATCTCCTATACTAAATTTGTTATAACTGATCCATACACTGATGTATTTAAAGTGTTTAGTATTTACTAATTCCACATTCTGAATTTTTATGATGGATTCAGATTGGTTGCTATTTCTGTTTTCATCTCAATTCCAGATCTGTTTTGGAAAGGTTGATATTGAGTCATATTTCTTGGAACACTTAATAGTAGAGGTTGATTTTTTGGTTCAAGACTATTCTTATCCCAACTATGAATATTTGTATATATGTAATAAATGTAAAGCATGCATGAAACAAAATCATGAGTCCAAATACCACCTATTGGAAAAACATGACAAACTTTTGTTCTGATCAAAAATATATATTTCATGATTATTTTAATTCAGGGTAGAAAATTTTTCATGAAAGAGTTAACTTTTGGACAGTTTATTAAATCTTGTAGAATAGGTATTTTGTTATAGGGCATGCACTTTAATAGTTTAGAGCGCATGCGTTTATGCTAGTTGTTTTTTTTTATATGGGGAGGTAGTAAAATTATTATTAGTGTCTATCAATACAGCAAGAAAAGGGATTTTATTATTGTTAAGTTCATATATGAAGTTAAGAACAATTTTTTTTGTTTTAAGTTTTGTAGTTCATGTATTTCATCTGTTTTTAACTAAGATAAGAATGTCATCTACATATCTTTGGTAGATAGAAGGTATTTTAGTGCTGTTAAATATCTTATTATCGAGGTTAGCCATATAGAAGTTACTAAATCTTGGTCAAAGAACTGAACCCATGAAAACATATATATCTATATTTTGGTCATAGAAGGGAACCTCAGTATAACTGGGCACTCATATTCAAGGATACCCGTCTACTAGGGCAGCTAGCTAATCCCTATTTCAGATGCTTGCTCAGGCACATTTGTGTTTGTTCAACACCCACAAGGCCTATCTGTGGTTTATACTGCAACTATGCTGAGCAGACTGTAGTTACAGTTTCTGGGAAAGAGCATGTTATCCAGTGTGATCAACGATCTTAACAAGGCCAGCATGCTCAAACCCTCAGTCACGATGACTTGTGACTGTGCTAGCACAGCTGTTGACGGACTACAGGGGTACCATCTACCCAATTTCACTCACAAAACTTGGGTCAACCCATGATATGGTTTTCAGGCACTTTCCAAAAGGTGCCATATGCTGGGATCGACCCCTCCAGTCTGATAACATTGGGAAGTTTCCTTCCCGAGAAATTTCCCTTGGTGGAATTTGAACCCAGGTCACATGGTCAGAAAGCAAACATTCTAATCACTTGAAGTATTTGGTATTTACTAATTCTGCATATTGAATTTTTATGATGAATTCAGGGTAGGCGGCAACCCTGCTTTCATTCCAGTTCCAGACCACAGCTTCCGTTTTGGAATCGTTTGTCTTAAGTCATATTTCTTGGAACACCTAAACAGTGGATGTTGATTTTTTTCGTTCAATACCATTCTTATCCCAAATATATCTGTAGATATGTAACAAATTTAAAGCACGTATAGCAATAGGAGTCAGCTGAGGTCTTGTTAAATCGAAAGCAGCGGGACCTGTCAAAGAAATTGTTATGGAACATTTACTTTCGACCCATCAGTAAGTGAAGTCAACTTCAAAGTACAGAGCAGGAACCTTAGACAGAGAGAAAATCATATAACGAAGATAAATTACTTTTTTTAGGTGAGGATGACAAGACAAAGAAAAATTGTTATTTATAAAATTAACCATCTCATGAAAAACATGCAGAAACAACAAAGCAGTCTGAGAACAAATAGAGTAGACAGATGCTGGACTGTGCAACTCCCTCCTCACCTACACCTCATCACTACTTCAATTGCTTATAGCAGTAGGTCCATCTTTTATGTGCCATGTCCCTTCAGGACATGGGCAATCATGGCTCTCCATTTCTTCCTGTCCCTTGTAGCTCTCAATAAGTTTTATCTTTTTATTATTTCTCCCAGACCCTGCACTTGCTTAAGTCCGCTAAGTATGTCATGCATTGCTTTCCCTTGTCCCTCTTTTCCCCCTATCCACCCTGTGAGTATCAGATTTTCTAAGCCTTCCTTTCTCTTTAAGTTTGCATCCTCTCCAAAACTTCATTGTTGCTCACGTTAGGTCCATGGTATCCTTAGCATCCTTCTGTAGAACCACACCTCTGTTGCCTCGAGTCTCTTCTTCATCTTTGAGAAGATTGTCCAACATTTGCTGCCATAAAGGAGGACAGATATCATGTAGCAGTTCAGTACTTCTTTTTTTTTGTTACCACTGAAACCATCCTGTCTTGTAATACTCTGCTTAGCTTTTGGAACGTGTCTTCAGCCATTCCAATATGTCTTCAGATCTCAGTGTTATACTTTCGTTATAGTGCATAAAACAAAACAACAACAAAAGTATAGTAGTTCAAATGCAATTATGTGACCTTGTAGACAATGAGTTATTTTCCACCCTAAGCTTCCTCTTCATTTGCACCTCGTTTCTCACACACTCGGTCCATGATATCCTTAGCATCCTTCTGTAGAACCATACCTCTGTTGCCTTGAGTCTCTTTTTCATCTTTGAGGAGATCGTCCAACATTTGCTGTTGTAAAAGAGTTCAAATGTCAGGTAGCAGTTCAGTATTCTTTTCTTTGCTACCAAAGAAATCCTCCTGTCTCGTAATAACCTGCCTAGCTTTTGGAATACGTCTTTGGTCATCTCAATACGTCTTCAGATCTCAGCATTGCACTTAACATCCTCTGTCAAAACACTTGCCAGGTTTTTAAATTTCCACAGGTTACAACCAACAAATAAAATCTAGTTTACTTTTAGAAATCCTTTTGTTCTTCGTTCATGGGTAACAATCTCGCCGAGGGGTAATTTTAAGCTACAAAACTTTGTCAATGAACCTGATGTCTGGTATCAACTGCAACACAACACATATGTGATACAATATCACATGTTCAAATGCTATCTATTGAAAAAAAAAAAACAAAAAAAAAAAACATGACAAACTTTTGTTCCTACCTAATATATATTAGGCAGATGTCAGATAGTGACAGGAGACCAGTACATATGAATGGGGGAGTGCATGGGTGTGGCATTGTTTTCTTCGTTATTCTACTGGAAGACTAGATTGTTAATCACTTCTCTACAGTAAAGGTTGACAGGTCAGATACTGAGTAGATGCAGACGTAGGTATACTCATAAATCTACAGTCTAAAGATGAAAATAACATTTTATCTGTCTATATTTCCGAGATGAGGTATTGTAATTATTTACACTATTTACATTGTTCCGATTGTTGTCCTCATCTTTGTTGTCATATTCACAACATTTCAACCATTGTATGCTCAGGCCTTTTTCAGATGATTGGAATTTTCAACCAAACCCTTTATTTCATCCACTGGGATACATTGTTCTAGTTCCACATGCTATGCCCCTGGCTGAAGTAATCCAGTGACTTAACCCAAAGAGTTGTGTGTTCAATACCTAGCAACATTAGGTGAACAAAAAACTTGGAAAGTTCAGGTAAAGGGAAATAACTGAAACAGAGATATCCGGAAGAAGGCCGGCGTGTACAATGGACAAAATACAGATACGGAAAGGACGAAATGTTGTGAATATGGCACCAAAGATGAGGACAACAGTCTGAACATTGAAAATAGTCTTTATTCATATATTTATATTTTTTTACTGTTATTTTTGGTATTTGTTTTAAACAATCTTTCAACTAATACTTGTTTAAGATTTATTCAAATCTATATATTCTTCAGGTGATCGGAATTTCGGACCAAACCCTTTATTTTGTCAACCAGGGAAGGCTGTTCTAATTCCACATGCCATGCCTCTTCCAGATGAACATTGTAAATAGTATAAATAGTCTTTATATATATTTTTTTTACTGTTATTTTTGGTATTTTTTTTGTAAAACAATTTTTGGATGAAAGAGAATTTGGTTCAAAATTTCATTCACCTGAAGAAGGCTGGTGCATACAATAGCCAAAACATCATGAATATGGCAACAAATATAAGGACAACATCTCTGAACACTGTAAATAATTACAATAATTCATCTCAGAAATATAGAAAGATAATGAATAAAGACAAAAGGAAAAAAATTTATCTTAGCCAACACGTTTCATCCTCTGTTAGATTTTACCAAAACAAAATAAAGGATATTGATTTGGCAACAAGTATTTATAAACAAAAGTAAAAGTGTTATTAAATTTAAGAAATATTCAAATATTCATCAGAAAAAGTCTCGGTAAATTATGCCAGACGCTAAGTGATTTAATTTAGTGTCTAATAAACGAAAGTGAATAAATGAGTTGAATTTTTAATGTAATCAATATTTAAATTATTTTAATTAAATTATGTATTACATATTTTAAATAAAAAGAGCTTATAAATTTTTTATATATATATATATATATATATATATATATTTTCACCCTTGGAAATGTGATCTGATGAACCATGTAAAAACCACCTACAAGAGGAAATAAAATATAATCAATGGACCCTTAAGGTTGTGTGTTTTCTATTTAAATTGAATATATATAATAATAATAATAATATTTTTAGTTTTTAAAAATATGATTCCTTTTTTAAAAACTAAAAATATTATTATAATATAAGCTCTACTTCTGTATGGAGCACTGTCTTTTTGAAAATAAAGCTAAATACTAAGGAACACCGGATTATCTACCCAACGTGTTCTTTCCTATTTTACTGCACACATATATATATATATATATATATATATATATATATATATATATATATATATATATATATATATATATAAAGAAATATAGTTTTAAGGTGTGCTATATTTAGGAGATAAAGTTCTCAATATCAGAGATAGAATGTATGTAAATATAAGTGAATACTGAAGTCAACACTGAGAGGCGACAGGCTGTTTCATGCTAGACGCAATCATCAGGCCTGATGATTGCATCTAGCATGAAAGTCTGTCACCTCTGAGTGTTGACTTCAATGTTCACTATATATATATATATATATATATATATATATGGCATGTATCAAAAATACACACACTTCAGAAGCAGCTTCCTCACACCAAAACTAGAACAAAAGTCCATGTAAACATGTCCATAAATCTTCATTTTTCAGTTATTAAGTTTAAAGAAAGTTTATGGTAGATGGTGCTGTGTTGCCATGTAGACTAGGTTACATTTGTCATTCGTGTACATTTGTGGCTAGTCTGTCTTCAATGTTTAACGTGTATAATAGTGAGTTTACTGAGAAGTGTTGTTTAACAACGGCAGGATAGTCATATCGTAAGCAGGCAGATATGATTTTTACATACGGCCATGCAAATGGTAATGGACATGAGGCTGCACGGCTGTATCAGAATGTATTTCCAGACCAGAGCCAACTAAGTCGTCCAAACTTTGCTGCTGTTTATTGTTGCATTGATGAGACAAGATCTGTGGCACCACAAACTATGGTTAATAAGTATTTTTGCACTGTATCGTGAATTGTACATTTAACAATGTCAATTGTAAACTTTCAACTTAATAACTCAAAAACAAAGGATTTGCAGACATATATTTATATGGAATTTTGCCCTTGTTTTGGTGTGAGGAACCCACCCCCAAAGTTTGTAAAAGTATTTTTGACACACCCTCTGTGTGTGTGTGTGTGTGTGTGTGTGTGTGTTTATAGGCATGTGGCCAAGTGATTGGAAAATTTGCTTTCTGGTCCTGAGACCCAAGTTTGAATCTCACCATGGTCAAAAAACTATAACTTAGGTTTGCTGAGTATAGTTTCAGTAAAAACCACAGATGAGCTCTGCAACAGGGATTAGTAAATGGAGATCCTGGAAAATGAGTGACCAGGCATTGAGAGATTATATATATATATATATATATATAAAGTGAACATAGCAGTCACCACTTAGAGACGACAGTCTGTTTCATGATAGATGCAATCGTCAGGCAATATATATATTTAGTTGGATTGATAGTGTTTGTGACACTGGGTTCACGCTATTTGCGATTGTCAGACAAAGAGATGTTAGATCTATCAATGATATTGAGCACTTTCCAATAAGTACCACACATATAATATATAAAATGTATATGTACATAAATATATATGTACATTTTACACACACATATATATATATATATATATATATATATATATATATATATAGTTAGTTCATACATTTTAGATGCATCAAGGGTGGTCTTCAGTGATGCACTGTTCTCATCGCCGATTTCGGGTTTCGCATCATATCGGCTCCAACAGCAACCCCCGAACTTATATATATATATATATATATATATATATATATATATATATATATATTCTGTATTGCAAAATTTTAGGTCATATTTGTATCATACAAAGGATATAAAATTAGCGTAATAGTTATTGGCACAGAAAGTTTCATCAAGGAGTAAAGTTCAAATCCCTGCCTCGTATGTTACATTCAGTTTACTTCAGACCAACATAAAATACAGCCAGGGAAACTCCTCAACATGGCTGGTGAGCAATTTTCAAAATACCAAATTCTTTTTCAAATTCAGCTCCATGTTAGGACATAAATAACTAGGAATGTTGGTTCACTGTGACATTCTAGACATCTTTTCTTACCAGAATCTATCTTACATATTTATAAGTGTACCATTTGTCTATTCATTGGATATTGCTGCCATATCTGGTTTGATGCTTCTCTTATATATTTAGATATTCTTGATAAGATACAAAGGAGAATCTGCAATATTATTGGTCCTGACCTGATATCTCAGCTTCAGCCACTTCTCTACTGCCAGAATTTTGCTTCTATACCTTTTCGATAAATATTTTTGTCGTAAATATTTCTAATAAACTTTCCTCTATGGTACCTAGACTTTATGAATTTAAACATACTACTTGATCGGCAACAAGGTCTCGTCATTTTATAGTTGAAATGGCTAGATATATCTGTAAGTTCTATGCTAACAGTTTCTTCTCTCACACTTCACACTTATTGAATTTTCTTCTGGTTTCTTCCTTTAAATGCATTTTTTATCTTCTCTCTTCTTAATTCCTTTTCTCTTATTGTTCTCTCCTAAACAATGTTTTCTTTTTCTTATTCTCTCACACCCAGTAAACTATTGCATCTTAGTGACTTTATTGCTTAGCTTGGAGTGAATTGATCAAAAAAAAAAAAAAAAAACAAGAATGTAATTATTCAGACAATATTTGTTTTTATTGAGATACTTTTTTTCTTATTAATTTTCATCCTATACAAATCCCAAGAGCCACTCAAATTCATCATCAGTCTTCCTGAAACCTCTTCTTTTATTATCCTTTCCTCTTTCTAAAGTATTCCTGTTCTTTCACTCTCAATAACCCCAGGTGTCTCATTGGCATTATCACTTTGCTTCGGGTGAAATAATAAAAAAATATATACTGCAATCAGGAGGTTAATACCTGGAAAATTATTAACTAAAAATAGTATTTAATATTCAAAAGTGTATTATTTTTGACAGTATTACTAATTGATGAGACATTATTACTACTTAAATTATATTGTACAGATTATGTGAAATAGGTTTAAATTAAAACATTAGGCACCAACCATTGTAAGGTTTGTCTTTAGCAAAGGTAGTTTCATTTGAGCTTGCATTTGCAAGAGTGCTATTGCTACTACTACTACTATTAGGCTATATGTATGATGTAAAAAGCAACTGCAGAATCTAAGCCCTAAGTAGAGCCAAAGCTGTAACAAGGTACCCAGACATTGACTGCCACAAATATGATGAGAATTCTTGTTGTTCACTGTAATAGTGCCCAAAAGAAATGAATACCTCCTAAAACATTTTCTTGTTCTATGCTTGCATCTGTCAGAAATAGTGGGTGGTTGATGAAAAAGAGAAAAATACAGAAAGGAAGAAAAAAGGAAAAGAAACTAGAGAATAAGGGAGAGGAAAATCATTGATAGAACAAGTAGAAAGGTGGATGGAAAGAAAAGCAAAAGAAAAGAAAAATTACAAAGAGAAAGAGAAGAGAAGAGAGAGAGAGAGAGAAAAAGAGAAGAGAGAGAGAGAGAGAAAGAGGAAGAGAGAGAGAGAGAGAAAGAGAAGAGAGAGAGAGAGAGAGAAAGAGAAGAGAGAGAAGAGAAGAGAGAGAGAGAGAGAGAGAGAGAAGAGAGAGAGAGAGAGAAAGAGAAGAGAGAGAGAGAAAGAGAAGAGAGAGAGAGAAAGAGAAGAGAGAGAGAGAGAGAGAAAGAGAAGAGAGAGAGAGAAAGAGAAGAGAGAGAGAGAGAGAGAAAGAGAAGAGAGA
>OZ038513.1:57371751-57374251 GCA_964036315.1 Acanthosepion esculentum | reverse complement strand
GGGAAAAGAGAAAAATAAGATAGACAAGAAAGACAATGGAAAAGAGAAGCTGAAGAAGCAGAAATGCAAATGAAAATGCAAAGTAAGAACAGCTAATCTCTACAGATGAGAGAGTGAGAGAAAGAGATCTGAATGCAATTATGGTCTTTGAACAGGAACCACAGCCTCCTGTCAACATTGGGTAACAAAAATGAGTTTAGGGTTTCATGGCATTTGACTTTTTCAATCCACATTGTTGAAGCAATTTGCAGTCCTTTGTTAAGGAGAGTCTTCAAGGTAAGTTGATAGTGATCAACGCTTTAAGACTATTTACACAACCTGGCAATAAGATTGGGTTACAGGAAAAAACAAACAAACAAAAAATCTTTCATCACAACAAAGACAAATGTACCGAGAGGAGAACAAATGGGCTGAAGCTCAATAAAAACCTGAAAATAGACACGAAGAAGATAATTTAAGAGACATACTGCAGTACGCCATGTGGTATGCAGCAGAAAAGTCAGAACCAATGCCTTTCCTTAACTGTTCAATGCATACCCACAAGCAAGGCTAAGAAAGTTTGGATATTTCCTCAAAGTTAGAAACATTTGGCATGATGGAAAAATGATAATATTAATTTATTTTGATACTGTTGTTCACCCAAGGCCCAAGAGCCAGTCAAAGTAGAGAGCTACTGAATGACGTTGTTGTAAGGGTCATAAGGGAGGAAATAATGGTTGGCTGTTTTTGCTTAGTGGCATATCAACCTCTATGGGTTATTTAATGCCAAAATCTACATATGTAAATAGCTACTGATGCCAATACTACCGCACATAGCTATTGTTGGTCATTATTTAATATAAAAAATGTATTTTTATACTTTCATAGTGTTTTTTTCATTTGGGGTTCACTATTTACCCATAGCTGGGACCTTAACAGGTGCTACCACCCCAGGTTAGGGTGGATCTGGGAACAACAGCAATTAAGAGGTGGTTCCACACTCCTCAGGCACTGCTATTCAATGCAGTTTTTCATCGTAGCCAGGACTAGGGAGTAAGTAAGAAATGCATATTATGCAGGATAGATAATGGTTGATCCGAGACTAAAGAGATTAAGATTATAGTGATCCAAGAGAGATCCTCTTGAAAGTCTGTTCCACAAAATATCAGTTCTGGGAAAGAAGCTGCCTTCTTTCCTTCCAATGGAAAATGAATATGATTCAACCTTGTGTACAATGCATGGTAAGTCCTAACTGGTATAACTTAGGATTGTAACTCATTTGAACATTTAGCAGGAAAGTAGCGATAAAGTAGCAACATTTTGTCTCTGTAGAAGGGGTTGTAGGATGGAAAATAATCCATCATCTACAAGGCCAGATAAACACATCTGAACTGTTAAGGCCAGAAAGTGGAAATTGGACAGCTCCAGATATGGCAGCAATACACCATTTTTGGCCTGTTAAATGTGCCTGGACAAGAAAGTCACAGGAAATATTCTGGGAGTTTTTATACATCCAAAAGCTAAGCAAAGTATTAAGAAACAGGAAAATATTGTTCGAAACAAAGAAAAGGGTACTGTACTGTTATGAAATATCAGTCCTCCTATATGGCAGTGTATGCTGGACAATCTCCTCACAGATGAAGAGACTTGAAACAACAGAGATATAGTTCAACAGAAACATGTGAGCAACAACAAAGTTCTAGAGACAATAGCAACAAGGAGTACATGATCCTTAATGTCAGGAAGAGGCAGGTGAAATTTCTAGGGCACCTAATGAGGAAAGAGGGCTTGGAAAATTTGATGCACACAAGACAGATTGAAAAGAAGAGAGGAAATCAATGCATAGCCTATCTAGTGAGCTTGAGTGAGTGGACGGCAGAACAGAGTTTGAGAGAGAGGGCAAAAAGTGCTAAAAGGACAGGAAATTGTGGAGAGCCATGTTCACCAAAGTCCTGAAGTGACACGGAACATACAGAGTGGGATGGGTAAATTGTCGCCATTTTGTTGACTGCACTGTATAGTCGAGTCAGTTGGACACCATCTGTAAGAAAAAGAGCACCATGACGCAATTGACACTGTCAGAAATTTGGAAACAGCATTCTGTGCTGCTTGGCATTCATGCTGGAAGCTCCAATACGAACATTCAGAGTGTTTGGGTGTCAATAGGACAAGCAGATATGAGTGGCACCAGTTAAGGGTTTCATCTGTTTCAGACATGTTTTTGGATATCATCCTCAATGCCATGACTTAACTGCTAAAAGAATACATTTTTAGCAATCCTCTATTCATATTCTTGTTGGGTAATGTATTTCTTATATAAAAATATGTTATTTTAAAAAGTTCAGTCGTCTCATCACTGTTCATCAAGCTATGACACAATTTTGGGTGGTGTTAAGTTTCCCGCAAGAGGGCAACAAAGAATGTGATTAAATAAACAGTTTTGGTAATTGTTAAAGATAAGTTGGCTGAAAAGGTCTTCTTATGCTGAGTGCAAAAGAATGAAACCATTATTTAGTCTGAC
>OZ038513.1:57346751-57369251 GCA_964036315.1 Acanthosepion esculentum | reverse complement strand
AAAAAGAAAAGACAGTTTTCTACTGCAAGTTATTTAAAGCCAGAAAATATTTTAGATTGAATAATAATACTAATTTAATAACTGTTTTTTTTTTTAATACAAGTCTTACTAATTAACACATAATTGTGGGGGACAAATGGTGGATTCATACCCTTCCCAAGGGTGTTTGCATGTAAGTAAATGCAAAAAAACAAACGGAAATTGGCACTCAGTTCTCCAATTAACAATTTTGAGCCATTATCCATTACATCACATGCACATCCAGGCTTACACCACCTGGTATTCCCAAGCAGTCACCCATCTAGATTCTGACCAGGCTCAATGTTGTGTAAATATGATCATATGGGAAACAGGAATTGATATATATATATATATATGAAACAGGAATTGACATACATACATATATATATATATATATATATATATATATATATATATATATATGAAACAGGAATTGACATATATATATATATATATATATGAAACAGGAATTGACATATATATATATATATATATATATATATATATATATGAAACAGGAATTGACATATATATATATATATATATATGAAACAGGAATTGACATATATATATATATATATATATATATGAAACAGGAATTGACATATATATATATATATATATGAAACAGGAATTGACATATATATATATATATATATGTGTGTGTGTGTGTGTGTGTGTGTGTGTGTGAAACAGGAAGTGGAATTTTATATATATATATATATATATATATATATATATATATATATATATATATATATATATATGAAACAGGAAGTGGAATTGTGTGTATGTGTGTGTGAAACAGGAATTGGAATATATATATGTGTGTGTGTGTGTGTGTGTGTGAAACAGGAATTGAAATATATATCTATATATCCTCTATTTGAAAAGCACTGAACTCATTACAGTTTAGTGTTCAAAAGTAGTTTTCCTTATTCTTTATAATAATCAGTCTTCAGCATTTCAATATTCTTCAAGTGCCATGTCCCCTAAGGATGTAGGTGATCATGGCTCTCCACAACTTGCTGTCCCTTGTTGCTCTTAATATATTTTTTTCTGTCATTTTTCCTCAACCCTGTTCCGTCATCTATTTACTCAAGCTAAGTAAATTATGTTTTTTTTCTTCTGTCCCTCTTGCTTTCAATCTATCCTGTGAGTATCAGATTTTCCAAACCCTCTTTCCACATTATGTGCCCTAGAAACATCATTTGTCTCTTCTTGATGTTAATTACGTTTCCATTTTCTCTAAAACTTTGTTGTTGCTCACATGTTCAATTCATGGCATCCTAAGCATCCTTCTGTAGAAACATACTTCAGTTGCTTCAAGTCTCTCCATCTCTGAGGAGACGGTTCAGCACTCACTGCTATACAAGAGGACATATCACATAACTGTTTAGCACTCTTTTCCTGGTTTCTAGCAAAATGTTTCCGTTTTTTAATACTTTGCTTAGCTTTTGGAATGCATCTTTGGCTATCCCAATATGCCTTTCAGTGTCACACTTTCCATCCTCGGCTAAAATACTTCCCAGCATTTCAATACAAAGAGTAAAACTGAAAAATTTCTTGCCATCTGTTAAATGTTCTCTTCCAGAATACAAATTCTAACGAGAAAGAAGTAAGAAAGTGAAAATTTTTCTTTCTTAATATGACTTAATGGTTTTAACATTGATTCAATCTTACAACAGAATAAAATTCTAGATCTAGTTTTCTAGAAAAATCTCTGATTTACTGCAGATACTGAGCAAAAAATAGACTTGGGTAATTAATGACTTACTTCCTTCCTTGATTTTCTTTGAAGGTGAAATTGCTTATATCATTTTCAAACGAGCATGTCGACAAGATAGGTATATATTTTTTCTTTTTCATGTACACAGATGCACATTGTCAAATTGCTCCAGAATCTTCCTTTGAGTACTTTCTGAACCAGTTCTGCCCTATAATTTTGCATGACTATGATTTGTGACTTCCTCTTTCTCTTGGAACAGATATCATTAAACAAAGAAAGACATTCCAGAAAATTTATGTAAAAAGTAAAAATAAAAGAATAAAAACTGCAATTTTCATGATTATTTAATACCGCGCTGTAACTTGTCTACCATTTTCAAATTCTCTCTTAACACTGCATTAGTCACCTTGGATCTCCAAAAAAGCATAGTCCCCTGGGGTGCTTACACACCCCAATACAAAAATGCTTGAAGATGCCCCGTTTGTTTCGTTAAGTTTTGATTTTCTGGAATTTTGGGTGTGCGCAATTTGGATGCTCAGCCATACACACCTTATGACAGGGTCATCTTCGGACATGCAATTTTTAGGTTGGTTTTTATTGACCTTTCCTCATAAGAGGAAAGCAGTGGCATCCCTGAACGGGACTGCTTTGATATGAGAGGAGGACACAAAGTTCAACAATGTCTGATTTGGTGCTGCACAACTGCCATCTGCCTCTCACCCCCCATGTGTGAAATTCAAACTAAAGACTGCCAGTGGCATCCTCCACCTATACCCGTCACTATCTCTTCCTCACCATGGAATTTCTATCCTGCATGTATTTGTGTTGAACTATTAGCCATCCAGCTACTGATCACCCTGCAATAAAATTTGTTTAAAGTGGTCAGTTGCTTGTGTGGCACAAAGCACACACTCTCCATCAAAACAACATAGCCCATATATATATATATATATATATATATATATATGTGTGTGTGTGTGTGTGTGTGTAAGAAAGAGAGAAAAGTGTGTGTGTGTGTGTGTGTATAAGAAAGAGAGAGAAGTGTGTGTGTGTGTGTGTATATATATATTAGTTTATTGGGGCAGCAAATCATTATCTAAAAATATATTATTAAATATAAACATACAATGAATGTGTTTCAATTATCTAAAATATTGTCATACTGCTGAAAATTAAATCAAAACTTGACCTGAAGATATAAATAATCATTGAAATGAAAATTATAAATTTGTTACATAAACAGATGTTGTGTAGGAATACAGAAGGCAATTATCTACCTTTGGCGGAGATAAGTCATGTGGATCATGCGATGGCTGCTTAGAGACATGAAAGTGGTAGTCAATTTCAGTTGGTTTACAGTTGCCAATTTTGATTATTCCCAAATAGCCCATTAGAATTTGATTTACCGATGCCAGGTTTTCCACTGACTTTACCCCAGGATAGTGTCACATCCAACATGAGCATTGAAGTCCCCCATCACAAAGTTTGTCACGAAATGACGTCTGCCTTAGAAGTCCCATTCGTGACACTAGATTGTTTCTGATATCAAATCTTATGCCAGATTCTCTTTTCGCAAATTCAGTTCATCTTACCCAGAAGAAGGTGTAGCCACCTTCCACTTCTTTGAGTTGCCCTCTGTCTGGAAGTCTTGTTTCTGATAGAGCAGCAATACTGATGTTGTTCTATTTAAGTACTCATGGAATAACTGCTGGTCTGTGTTCAGGGTGTTTCTTATTGTCCTGGAGAGTCCTTACATTCCAAGATGCTATGTTTGTTTCATTAAGTTTTGATTTTTGGAAATTTTGGGTGTGCGCAATTTGGATGCTCAGCCATACACACCTTATGACAGGGTCATCTTCGGACATGCAATTTTTAGGTTGGTTTTTATTGACCTTTCCTCATAAGAGGAAAGCAGTGGCATCCCTGAACGGGACTGCTTTGATATGAGAGGAGGACACAGAGTTCAACAATGTGTGATTTGGTTCTGCACAACTGCCATCTACCTCTCACCCCCCATGTGTGAAATTCAAACTAAAGACTGCCAGTGGCATCCTCCACCTATACCCGTCACTATCTCTTCCTCACCATGGAATTTCTATCCTGCATGTATTTGTGCTGAACTATTAGCCATCCAGCTACTGATCAACCTGCACTAAGATTTATTTAAAGTGGTCGGTTGCTTGTGGGGGCACAAAGCACACCCTCCCCAACAACATAGCCCATATATATCCATGATGATTGTGTCTAGCATGAAACAGACTGTCGCCTCTGAGTGTTGACTTCAATGTTCACTTTTATATTTACACACGCTCTATCTCTGATATTGAGCATTTTACCCCATAAATATAACACACTTTAAGACTATATTTCTTTATATATATGTAAGAAAAAGAGAAAAAAATGTGTGTGTGTGTGTGTGTGTGTATATATATATATATATATATAGTGTAACCCAGATATAAAAGAGTTGTCGAGACCGGAGAAGAAGTTTCTTATATCCGGGTTTGGTCTATTTTGTTTAGGTAAGTATGGCTCTAATTTGGGACCAGAGAAAATCTCTTATATCCGGGTTACACTGTGTGTGTATATATATATATATATATATATATATATATATAAGTGTATTGGGGCAGCAGATTATTATTTAAACATATTATTAAATATAACAGACAATGAATGTCTATTATGTCTGATCATGAGCTGTACAAATGTTTGCTTTAATTTCTGGTGAAAATAAAGACAAAAATTGTCCTACATTTGGATACCTTCTTTTATTAAGTTGGCCTTAAGCTTTCAGCTCACCTGAGCCATCCTCTGAATGGTTATACTGACATGAAACAAAGAGATCCACCATAAAAGATGATATTTTGTTATTTTGACATAGAAAGTTTCTATACGACAATAACGGCTATGGAGTAGCAGACACAGAAGCACAGAACCTCGTCTTGAACTTACGGTCAGCGCCTGCTATTCCGCGACCGTTATCATCGCAATCTTCCATGTCAAAATAACAAAATATCAACTTTGATGGTGGATATCTTTGTTTCATGTCTGTATAAACATCCAAAAGGTTGGATGACTCGGCTGCCTTCAGTCTGAAAATGTAATCTGATACAGACATGCAGCCTAGTGTCCGTTACCATTCATGTAGCTGTATGGAAAACTGCTTCTGCTGGTTCCCAGACTTCGTGAATTTAAGCATTCTACTAGGCTGGCATCTCGATCACACCCTTTCACTGTCGAAACTGTTAAATGTAGCCGTCTCTTCTACTCCAATAGCTTCATGTCTCGCACATCTCGCCTGTGGAACTCCCGACCCTTTTCCTGTTTCCCTGATAGCTATAATCTCCAACTATTCAAATGTAATGTCAATCAGCATCTCCAGATGCCTTGATCTATCCCCTATCCTGCTCTTCATCCTTTCCTCTATCACTCCTAGCTCCAACTCTCTGTAACCCCTTGCATGTTAGTGGCTTCCCGCCTTACTTGGGGTGAAACGCTTACAACAACAAAAACAAAATATCTGCATATTCACAATATGAATATCCTGCCATTGTTAAATGGAATACTTCTCAGTTAACTATACACATGAAACATTGAAAACAGACTAACCACAACTGCACATGAATGACAAATATAGCCTAATCTACATGGCAACACAGTGTCATCTACTCTAAAATTTCTTTAAACTAAATACAGTCAAACCTCTCATCAACAGATTAATAGTGGGGATGGGTGGTTCATTAAAGCCAATTGTCCGTAGATGGGAAGGGATTATTTTTGAGTTATAAAACCACTATAGTAACTGCCAGTAGCTATGGTCATAATATAAATACTATAAACATGTATATATAGCATAAATATATTCTTGATATACATATACTAATCAAACTAACAAAAATAATAGATTTCTTACAGCCACTTTCTCACACACGCACTAATGTATCATACTTTATATACTGTACACCTGTCTTTGTTTACAATTGAAAAGCCAACCATCACCGCCAAGTGGTCACTTTGAGAACTGATATGACTCGTTACGCTGAGCCTGCAAACTTTGAAATACATCACTGACTATTTGGAAGCTTGTTTTTCATACATAACTTTTTATTTTGCCTGCAGATTTTGTCTGTTGCATCCAAAGTCCCTTATTGAGAGGTTTGTTTGTACCTCAAAAATGAAGGAATTGTGTATATGGACTTTTGACCTTGTTTTGGTGTGAGGAAGCCACCCCCAAAGTTTTTAAGAGTATATATAATCTTATTTTTGTGATTACCCCATTTTAATCATTGTGAACACCTGTGGCCATTTTTTTTTTTAACTCTTTAAAATCTTATTTATCTGTGTTTATTGGATTCATTTCAGTCTTTCTCAACTGCAAGTGCCAAATGGAATGTTGAGCTGCTGCTATTGATTGTGAAGGGAAAGACAGTGGGGGGGAGTTCAACAAGGGCAGATGGTCAGATAATGTCACTGAATGGAAAATCAGGTGGGTAAGAAATGGCCGGTGGGGAGAGGAACAGAACACATTAGAGATAAGCTTCTTGCTTTGAACCACCTTTAACATACTTCCCACCCCCCAAAACCTGGCAAGATGAAAAATAACCAATGATGATAAATGCAGGTGTGGAAAGGTTAGTATACTGAGGAACATCCTCTCAAATTGCTCACTGGCATCAGACAGGTACCACTGCAAGCATAATGAGGTACACATAATCATCAAGTTACTAAAAGAGCAGACGGAGAAAATAAACAGTGGTATGAAACTGTAGAAGCAAAATAGTGCAGCCTTCATCTTATTCAAACTAAACACTTCAAATATCTTGGCATATGGAGCTGTTATAACAAATTTAGTATTGAAGAAAATGATATTGAACATAGAATAAACTAAACTTCTAATGCATCATGTGCAGTGGAGAATCCAATTGCAAGGCCAGAGTTTGTTTTTTTTTTTCCTGTAAACAGAAACTTGTATCTTTTTCAACACATCATAAAACATTTTTTATATCTATATAAATATACATTAATATCTATTTCAACACATCATAAACATCCTTTACCAAGTGCTTCAAGAAATAGGACTCAAGATAATTTTTTTTCAAACAGAAACTATGATTTGGGATTGGAATAAAAGCAGTGATAACACATACTCTGAATCCATCATTAAAATTCAGGATTTGGAATTAGTAAATATTAAACACTTCAAATACTTAGGCATATGGATCAGTTATAACAAATTTAGTATAGGGGAAAAGAAAAGTTGAACATAGAATAGGCCGTGCCGGAGGTAGTTTCACCAAACACTGCAAATTGCTGCAAAACCAAAACATCAAGCTGAAAAAAATGAATCACGTTCTTAAATAACCTTGTCAAATTGGGATGCCATGCATGGTGCCAACCCCGTTCAGAAATACCTAAACGGTCAGCTGTATACAATCACTTTCTAAGATTAATGTTGGAAAAAGGCTTTGAGCAAATGAAGTCTGTAGATCTTGGTGAGGACCAACCTTCCATGCTTGTGAATGTGTGGATCATAGGGTTTGATCAAGTAAAGGTCTTGACGAAAATCATCCTTCTTTGAATATCCTGGACTGGTGCTACAGAAACTTACAAAAAACTGTATCAACTAACAGAAACCACATGAGCTGAAGACTACCAACAGCAGCAACAACTAAAATGGATAGTAAAAACAACTAAGAGGGAAAATGACAAAATCACAACACTTCAAATAAAACGTTAAGAAAATCCCCATCAATGTTGGAAAGAGCAATAAGAGCGACTGAACTTGAGAAAACTGTTTTCTAAAATAAATTGTTTAAAGAGAAAGATTTTCATAAATTTAGACCAAAAACAGTAGTTGAATCTATCATAAAGATTCAGGATTTGGAATTAGTAGATATTAAACACTTCAAATACTTAGGCATATGGATCAGTTATAACAAATTTAGTATAGGGGAAAAGAAAAGTTGAACATAGAATAGGCCGTGCCAGAGGTAGTTTCACCAAACACTGCAAATTGCTGCAAAACCAAAACATCAAGCTGAAAAAAAAATGAATCACGTTCTTAAATAACATTGTCAAATTGGGATGCAACTGCTTCCTAAGATCAATAGTTAAAAAAGGCTTTGAGTGAGTAAAGCCTGAGGGTCTTGGCAAAGGTGATCGTTCTATGGACATTATGGGCTGGCGCTACGGATTCACAAAAACGGAACTGTACCAAATAAAATAAACCACATCACTTCAGGACTACTAACAGCGGTAACAACTAAAATGTATAGCACATGTAAATAGAAGAGAAAATGATATAATCAAGATGTTGACATTCTAGACTACTTCAAATAAGGTTAAGGAGTAAAACTGTCAATACTAGAAAGAGCAATAACAGCTACTGGACTTGAAAAATCTATTTTCTTGAAAAAAATGTTATAAGAGAAAGATTTTATAGATTTAAACCAAAAGCAGTATTGACTTCTCACTCAATGAATGTCAAATGTTTCCTTGTAGGGAAACAGTTAATATTACTATTATCATTTGTGTAATAATTTTTATAAACATTTTCAGCAAAATTTATTTAAATCAACATTTTAGAGTTTGAAGTGAAAACAAAATTATAAAAATTAGTAAATTAAAATTTAGTGTAGTAGAAAAGAAAATTAAACATAGAATAGGTTGTGCCAGGGATAGTTTCTCCTAATACCACAAATTGCTTCAAAACCAAAACATTAACCTGAAAACTTGAGTCATATTCTTAAATAGCCTCATCAGATCAAGACTTTCATTAGGATGTTATGCATGGCGATAAACCCATTCAGAAATATCTAAACTGTCAGATGTATACAACCGCTTTCTCAGATCAATGGTTAAAAATGTTTTTGAGTGAGTAAAGCCTGAGGTTCATCCTTCTTCGAACATTGTAGACTGGCATTACTGAATCACAAACAAAGAACCATACCAAGTAAGAGAAACCACATCACTTGAGGACTACCAACAGCAGTAACAATTAAAATGGATAGCACATGTAACTCAAAGAGAAAATGATAATCAATACATGACACTCTATACTACTTCAAATAAAAGTTTAAAGGAAATCCCCATCAATACTTTCTAGTATTGATGGGGATTTTCTTTAAACTTTTATAACAATAACAGCTGCAGGACTTGAGAAAACTATTTTCCTTAAAATCTTCTGAAGAGAAAGATTTTATAAATTTCAGCCAAAAGCAATGAATGCTCAGTCAATGAATGCTGAATGTTTCCTTATAAGGAAACGGCTAATGTTACCATTACCATTCATTCTGGTCAACAAAGCTTCTTAAAACAAAAGACGAGAATGAATAAGAGATATCCAATCTGCCTTGCTGCCAAACATTTTTTCCAATACAATCCGACAAAGAACAGATTTAGTAACCTAAAGTGCCAAGAGGAAGGTTGTTCCTCTAGTTGATGGTTTACCAACCAGGGGTGTTTGCCTCTCCAAGTGGTGTGAGATGACATTTCAGTTTTTTTGTTTATATTAAGGTTACTGTCCTATATATTCAAGATAAAAATTGATTTTTTTAAGTCCAAATATAAAGATGGAGATATCTTTCTTGATTCAATAGAATGAGATTCTCTATTAATTTAGAGCATGTTTCAACACACTGTTTCCTTTTAAATGACATTGCCCTATAATTTTCTTTTAATCAGTGCATTTAAAATGGGGGCGGAATTTTTTCCCTGTTTTGTAGCAAATTATATGTGATATTTTTCATTTATTTGTGCTATGTAGTCATGTGATTGTGACTGAAGGGACTTCCAGAAGTATCAAGAATTAATCGATGATGTCATTTCCAGAATATTCGAGACTGCTCCATGATGTCCTGTAATATATATTCAAAAATGTTCTAGAAAGTTTTTCAGAGTATATAAACCCGTGTGTGATTCTATGGCAGTCAGTTCATTGTTCTGCTCAATCTGTGATTGTGACTCAAGAAACTTCCAGAAGTATCAAAAATTAAATCGATGAGGTCATTTCCAGAATATTCGAGACTGATCCATGATGTTCTGTAATATATATTCAGAAATGTTCTGGAAAGTCTTGCAGAGTATATAAACCCGTGTGTGATTCTATAGCAGTCAGTTCATTGTTCTGCTCAATCTGTGATTGTGACTCAAGAAACTTCCAGAAGTATCAAAAATTAAATCGATGATGTCATTTCCAGAATATTCGAGACTGATCCATGATGTCCTGTAATATGTATTCAGAAATGTTCTGGAAAGTCTTGCAGAGTATATAAACCCGTGTGTGATTCTATAGCAGTCAGTTCATTGTTCTGCTCAATCTGTGATTGTGACTCAAGAAACTTCCAGAAGTATCAAAAATTAAATCGATGATGTCATTTCCAGAATAATCGAGACTGATCCATGATGTCCTGTAACATATATTCAGAAATGTTCTGGAAAGTCTTGCAGAGTATATAAACCCGTGTGTGATTCTATAGCAGTCAGTTCATTGTTCTGCTCAATCTGTGATTGTGACTCAAGAAACTTCCAGAAGTATCAAAAATTAAATCGATGATGTCATTTCCAGAATATTCGAGACTGATCCATGATGTCCTGTAATATATACAGAAATGTTCTGGAAAGTCTTGCAGAGTATATAAACCCGTATGTGATGCTTATGGTATTCAGTGCATTATCAGTTCATTATTCTGATCATTCTGTGTTCATGCAGAATTCATTTCTCTTGTGTCTCTAATAAACACTGATTATACTTCATGTTATTTTCCTTTTTGTTATTTTGCTTCTAATCAAATCTATTCATATCTTTTTTTCAGATTATAATTCTTAAAATTGATAATTAACCCTTTATTATGCCAAAGGAAATGAAATGAGGATTATATGCAGTTTGGTTTCACTTGCACCAGAACAACTGAGAATCTGCAAAAAACCCAGTGCATGTTTTGTGATGCTGTCTTTTCAAACACAAATTTAAAGCCATCTAAGCTGCAGGAACACTTCAACAACTGGCATGGTGGAGCAGATGTTGCAGGCCATGATGCTGAACCATTGAAAGCTAAAAGGATCTGCTTTGATTCTTCAGCAACTCTTCCAAAATTAGGTTTTATATCTGCTAACGGCTTCATACCTCATGGTGTATAAAGCGGCCAAATCCAAGCAACATAAAGTTGCAGAAGAGGTGATAAAACCGTGTGCATTGGAAATGTCAACAATTGTTCTGGGAGAAGAGACTCAAATGAAGCTTCGATTAGTGCCGTTATATATATATATATATATATATATATATATATATATATATAAAGCCCGCAATCCTAGTATAATATATGGACTGTGCCAACATTACATTAACCAGATATTTTTATTGAAACTTAATTTATGTAAAGATCAGTTTCCATCCAGCACCTGAAGATTGTGTTATGCATGAAAGTCAAAATCATGCTACTGGGAGAGAACATATAATATATATATATATATATATTAAACACACTTCAATATTCAGCCCCTTATACAGAAAGCCATCTTGTTTAATGTTGGCTGCTTCTCTTTTATTATAACAGCCTTCAGAATATGGAGTTTTTCTTTGAACTTTGGAGTTCTGTATAATATATATATATATATATATATATATATATATATATATTAGAGTGTGCAGTTTATATTTTATATCAAAAACAATTTATAGAAAGAATTAAATAACAATGTTAATGTGATTAATGGTGAAATCACTTTGCTAACAGAACTTAATGAGACATTAACTTACTATCAATTCCTTGAATAATAAGATCCTTATATTTGAGTCGTTGTCAGACTGAAGACACATGCCACATACTTTTGACAATTTCAAATTGTCATCTTCAGGGTGCAATTTTCCTATACATAGACAAACAATAAGACTAAGACTAAATTCTTGCTTGATTGATTTGAACAAAACTCTAGGGTTGCACGCTGCAAAACACATATTCAACTGTCAATAAATCGCATAATTTAAAAAAAATATCTTTTGGTCTACACATATTTCATCTATGTATGGGAAAATTGTATAGTACAACACTGAACCAACTTTCATAATGGCAAACTTAGCAATTGATTCAATATAATTATTCCACCTCATGTCAGTGAAAAACATTAGCCAAAAAAGGTGCAAAGAGTCACTCTCCCAATGGAAACGAAAAGTGTTCTCTCAGATGATTAAAAGATTTAATTTTGGATGCATTAATATTAAAAAGCCATTACTTGCCCCAGTTAGTAACTGATTATAAGTCATTTTTTTTAGATCAGCTACCAATTTAAACTTATAAATTATATGAGATTGTGATATAATTTTATGAATTATATAAATAAATCTTTTCTAATACATGCTGGTACATGAACAATTCTCTTCTCTAGAAGTTGAGTGATCCTACCTATGTAGTCAGTGTCAAACTGAATCTTAAATTATGTGACTTCTTCATAGTATAGGTAGGCTATCTTTATGAATAAGCATCATCCTTCTGTGAAGATATGTTCTGTTTTAAGCAGGTCACATTCCAACCTATTTTATTATTATTTACACTATTTACATGTCTCTCATCTTTGTTGTCGCAATGATTCAACTGGAGATTTAGATGTCAGAGAATCATTGCATATGCTAGATTTGGTTTGGTTTATGGCATATCAACACCTCAATGGGTTATTTAATGCCAACAAGATTTTTAGGATTAGTTTGTATGAATAGAATATATATTCTTTGGTTTGTTTGTTTTTTACGACATATCAACCTCAATCGTTTATTTAATGCCAATAAGATTTTTATTGCTGGTAATATTTTTTTTCAAAAATATTTTGTTGGTAATATTGTTTCAAAAAAATTGAATTGCTGGTAAAAAAAATTTTTTTTTTTTTTTTTTTTCCAAAAATGTATTGCTGGTAAATTTTGGTAATATATTTTCTTCAAAAATTTATTGCTGGTATTAAAACCTATTTTTACACTTTCATAGTTTATTGGCCCCAGTTTGGGAGCTAACTATTTACCCATAGCTGGGACCAGAACAGGTGCTACCACCCCAGGTGAGAGTGAACCTGGGAACACCAGCAATTAAGTGGTGGTTCCATGCTCCTCAAAACCTCCTCATCAGAGGCCTTGCTGTTGGACAGTTTATCATCTTACCCAGGACACCGGATGTAGTTTATCGTCTTACCCAGGATGTGGACAGATTTGTGGGTTAACTGTTTACTTATAGCTGGAACCCCAACAGGTGCCACCACCCCAGATCAGGGTGGACCTGGGAACACCAGCAATCAAGAGGCAGCAATCTCCAATCCGATTGGGAATTATTACAAGTAAGGCTCTTTCTTTTTGTTCCCATTCACTCTGCTTGTTCTTGCATACATGTTATATTTTCTCTGCATGAGACAAATGTAAATATATATATATAATTCTGTGTATAACAGTGTATGTTTGTCAATTCTTTTTTGAAACTATTCCATTCCACCCATAAAATAAGGTGATATTATATCATGGATATAATAATGCCCATAATGGGGGAAGTGCAAATGGGAGAATTTTCCTTTCTTCAATAGCTCACCCATTAATACAAAACTTTACTCAACTTTGACTAATCTTAAACAATCCCACTACTGATGCCAGTGTAGCTTAAGCAACTGAAAAAAAATAAATAAATTCAACAAAGTTACTAAATAATTTATTTTATGCCACAATCAAGAATTCCGACACTAAAAAAACAGTTTTGACTAAATTTAGAAATCAACATTTCGAACATTCAAATAAGTGAAAATTTTAATTTGTAAGAATTGACAAGTTGAACTTAGTTTTCTTCGCCAAGATGAGTAATCAGAAACACCATTCACTTTTTACCTACAGTTTAAAAAGATTTGTCACTGTATCAACATTCTCCTACTGCCTTAAGATAAATTGAAATTTAAAAATGGAATCTGCAATAAGAGTCTGAATACTTCACAAGCAATGATGATATGAATCAGAATATTTTTCTGTGCTTTTTAGACAAAAATGAACACTGTTTTCTTTTTATGCAAGACGATTTAAAAAACATTAAAGTACAGTAGAATCCCTCATATCTGTAGTGCCCCATTTCCAGAGTACCACATATCTGGACATGATTTTTATGTGTACATTTGAACTATTTGTGCGATATGTAACTGACTTGAAACTTCTCTTTTTCAGGAAATTTACTTTGGATAATTGCTTATGCTTATTTTACCCTAATGGCTTGTATTGGTGCAAAAGGTGATGTGAATAAGAGGAAAAGAACTTTGGAGTTATTGCAAAAATTGGAAATTTTAAACAGATTAGACGCTGGTGAAAGTTCATTGTCAACATAAGAAAGTCAACATATAAAATCTTCCAAAGAAACTATTCTCCAGCATTCACACTGTCACAATGGACAAGGAAATAAAAAAACATGACTGTGATGAAACCTGGCCTGAAATTTAAAAAGCTATTGAAATGGTTGTCAGTTTTATGGAGAGAGATCCAGCATTCAGCTATGATGATTAGAGTAATGCACAGCGTTAAAAAGTGTCTTTCATTTAAAAAATTAACAAAAGCAAAATGAAATGCAGGAAATGTTGGGAATGACATTAGAAGAGAAAGAATCATCATGCAACAGTGATTAAAAAATCCTCGTTACATTATTTGTTTTGCATACGTGGCAGACTTAATTTAATAAATTTTCATTAACATTACATAATTTATTTCTTTTTCCTTAAAATCAGTTCCGTCATATTTCACTCACCATTAGCTTATTTTGTTTACTATAAAATATTGAAAATAAATGTTAAATCTGATTTCAGTTCTTTCATTTTAATGTAAATATAACTCCTCATATCTGGACTTTGTAACCAATTCCAAATTCTGGAAAGTCTTCTTAGTCTGGTTGTCTGGGATTCTACTGTAGTGTAATTGCATTGAAATGTTTTTTTCTATTTATTCAATCTAAGCATAAAAATTTAGAAATCAAGTTTTGAACATTCAACAGATTGAGATTTGTGCTATCTTATCACGAAATGTCCTTTTCTATAAGAATTGTAAAGCACATGAAATTTAGTTTTTGTCGTCAAGTTGAATAAACAGAAATATGTTTCTCTTATGCACAGTTTCACAAAGATTTGTCACCATGGTGAAGTTGTCAGCCTTCTTCAGAAGGGAAATTGTGTCATTTAAAAAGGTGTTTTATATCAACAAGCATACATTGGTGGACTTAAAGAAATTCAGATTGATAACACTCGAAAAGAAACAAGTCAATAACAAGCTGAGAGAGGAAGAAAAAGAAACAATTATGGTCAGCTTGTGGATAAATACTGTGGGTAACTTCCAAAACAAAATCTTATGTTGCTTTTGAGGGCTGGCAAGTGACCAATTATGTGAATGAGGCAACGGTTCAAAGTTTTATGAAAGTGAACAAAATTACATTCTGCTACCAATGTTGAAGTGGTCCGTCAGGGATTCGCCTGATAAATGAATGTACACTCGATATTTACCAGAGACCCACGACCACCACCACTGGGTTAAAGGTCAGTTATTTAATGTAGGGAACCCAAGTGTGAACACTCGAGCCATTGGTCAAAATTTACACAGCCTCCGCTTCCACAGGATTGGGCACAAACTTGTCTTAGCAGGACATAGCTGGTCAAGGCCACAGAACAGATGCTACAATTTGGTCATAGCCTCTGGAATGCAGAACACATCTGAATGAATGTACACACTCTAGAAAAAATACTATGGGATTATATTGAGCCCAATGGTAGAAACCATTACAAAGAACAGGTGAGACAAGCCAATCCAACAACAGCAAAGCATTAAATTCTATTAGCTGATGGTTGTGAGATCAATTCTTGTGCTGGGCAATACACAAGTATATAGAAAAATAACAAATAGATTGGTTTTTAAACTTGTACACATTTTGAATTTCAAATTCTTGTGGCTAGAGTGTTTGAAGAGAGGCTTACCGATAAGAGAATTGACAGTTCAATATGTAATAGAAAGGTACTTTGTCTTGCAATAGTAACAACTTCAATTAAACATTGGGATCTTTATTCAATGGTCATTTCTTCAGCCTTCTTGTGAGGAAATGAAATCAAGATAACAGCATATTTAAAACCAGCATTGAAAAATTGTGTTGCTTAAGACAAACCATATAAACACTTTCTTAAACAACACAATTTTTCAAGGCTGGTTTTAAATATGCTGTTATCTTGATTTCATTTCCTCTATATATAGAATTTAATGCTTTGCTCCAAACTGGAGTCAAGACATCATGAAAGTATGAAAAATACATTTTTATAATAAAAATACCAGCAATACATTTTTTTTAAATAAAAAGCAATTACCAGGAATACATGTTTGAAGGAAAAAAATTATTAGCAATACATTTTTGTAAATGTAATTACTAATGCTCCCAAGAAAAGTAAATTTTGGCATTAATTGATGCATAAGTAAGTTGATATGCCATTAAACCAACCCCTCTCAAACTTTTTTTCCCTTTTCTAAGTAAATTAGTACTTAGGTTAATTCATTTTTGTGTAAAAAAATTTTAAAAAAATAGTACTTGATGTATATAAATTTTTTATGCTTGGGTTCAAATGAAAGGCATTTCAATATAACTAAACTATTTGAATGTTTTTAAATCGTACATGAAAAAAACAATGTTCACTTTTGTCCAAAATCGTACAAAAATATTCTGATCCACATAGTGTGCCATCATCACTTGTAAAGTCTTCAGACTCTTATTGCTGATTCCATATTTAAACTTTGACATATAGGCTGATTTTACCACTTTTTGGTTTGAGTTTTTGATGTACAGTGATGGCATGACTGTACATCAAAAACTCGAACCAAAAAGTTGGTAAAAATCAGCCTATATGACCGGTCATTGTTCATAGGGCACAAAGGTCGGTTTGATTGCTTTTCATGTAGAGGACTTTGAATATTCTGGGACATTGTCCTGGCATGATAATGTGACTGACAAAATTGTCAAATTGTTCAAAATTAGCAAAAAAGGAAAAGGAACATTCAAGTATATTGAACAAAATTGTAGTGAAATATATATTGATCGACAAACCTGTATCGATAGACTTGAAGAAATTCAGATTGAATTAGAGCTGCTTCTCTATATCTTGTAGCACTGTCTCCCAAGTGTAAGAATTTCCTTTTAGTAACTTCCTTAAGGTCCATGTAAACAACCTTATTGAATCTCTGCTTTTTATAGAGCAACAATTGGTTTTGGTTTAGGACGTCTGTACCTAATACAAAACTGACATTCTTCCACTGCCCAAGGATATGTCCAAGTTTAAATATGGAATCAGCAAAAGAGTCTGAAGACTTTACAAGTGATGATGGCACACTATGTGGATCAGAATATTTTTGTACAATTTTGGACAAAAGTGAACATTGTTTTTTTTATGTACGATTTAAAAACATTCAAATAGTTTAGTTATATTGAAATGCCTTTCATTTGAACCCAAGCATAAAAAATTTATATACATCAAGTACTATTTTTTAAAATTTTTTTTTTTACACAAAAATGAATTAACCTAAGTACTAATTTACTTTGAAAAGGGAAAAAAAGTTTAAGAGAGGGGTTGGTTTAATGGCATATCAACTTACTTATGCATCAATTAATGCCAAAATTTACTTTTCTTGGGAGCATTAGTAATTACATTTACAAAAATGTATTGCTAGTAATTTTTTTCCTTCAAACATGTATTCCTGGTAATTGCTTTTTATTTCAAAAAAATGTATTGCTGGTATTTTTATTATAAAAATGTATTTTTCATACTTTCATGATGTCTTGACTCCAGTTTGGAGTTTTAACAATTTGCCAAATAGCTGGGACCCGAAAAAACAAAAGAAAAAAACAAAAGAAAAAACAAAGAAAAAACAAGAAAAAACAAAACAAAAAGAAAAAAACAAAACAAAAAGAAAAAAACAAAACAAAAGAAAAAAAACAAAACAAAAGAAAAAAAAACAAAACAAGAGAAAAAAACAAAACAAAAGAAAAAAAACAAAACAAGAGAAAAAAACAAAACAAAAGAAAAAAAACAAAACAAGAGAAAAAAACAAAACAAGAGAAAAAAACAAAACAAAAGAAAAAAACAAAACAAAAGAAAAAAACAAAACAAAAGAAGAAAACAAAACAAAAGAAGAAAACAAAACAAAAAGAAAAAAACAAAACAAAAGAAAAAAACAAAACAAAAGAAAAAAACAAAACAAGAGAAAAAAACAAAACAAGAGAAAAAAACAAAACAAAAGAAGAAAACAAAACAAAAGAAAAAAACAAAACAAAAGAAGAAAACAAAACAAAAGAAGAAAACAAAACAAAAGAAGAAAACAAAACAAAAGAAGAAAACAAAACAAAAGAAGAAAACAAAACAAAAAGAAAAAAACAAAACAAAAGAAAAAAACAAAACAAGAGAAAAAAACAAAACAAGAGAAAAAAACAAAACAAAAGAAAAAAACAAAACAAAAAGAAAAAAACAAAAAGAAAAAACAAAACAAGAGAAAAAAACAAAACAAAAAAACAAAACAAAAGAAAAAAACAAAACAAGAGAAAAAAACAAAACAAAAGAAAAAAACAAAACAAAAGAAAAAAACAAAACAAAAGAAGAAAACAAAACAAAAGAAGAAAACAAAACAAAAGAAGAAAACAAAACAAAAGAAGAAAACAAAACAAAAGAAAAAAACAAAACAAAAGAAAAAAACAAAACAAAAGAAAAAAACAAAACAAAAGAAAAAAACAAAACAAGAGAAAAAAACAAAACAAAAGAAGAAAACAAAACAAAAGAAGAAAACAAAACAAAAGAAGAAAACAAAACAAAAAGAAAAAAACAAAACAAAAAGAAAAAAACAAAACAAAAGAAAAAAACAAAACAAGAGAAAAAAACAAAACAAAAGAAAAAAACAAAACAAAAGAAAAAAACAAAACAAAAGAAGAAAACAAAACAAAAGAAGAAAACAAAACAAAAGAAAAAAACAAAACAAAAAGAAAAAAACAAAAAAGAAAAAAACAAAACAAGAGAAAAAAACAAAACAAGAGAAAAAAAACAAAACAAAAGAAAAAAACAAAACAAAAGAAAAAAACAAAACAAAAGAAGAAAACAAAACAAAAGAAGAAAACAAAACAAAAGAAGAAAACAAAACAAAAGAAAAAAACAAAACAAAAAGAAAAAAACAAAACAAAAAGAAAAAAACAAAACAAGAGAAAAAAACAAAACAAAAGAAAAAAACAAAACAAAAGAAAAAAACAAAACAAAAGAAGAAAACAAAACAAAAGAAGAAAACAAAACAAAAGAAGAAAACAAAACAAAAGAAGAAAACAAAACAAAAGAAGAAAACAAAACAAAAAGAAAAAAACAAAACAAAAGAAAAAAACAAAACAAAAGAAAAAAACAAAACAAGAGAAAAAAACAAAACAAGAGAAAAAAACAAAACAAGAGAAAAAAACAAAACAAAAGAAAAAAACAAAACAAAAGAAAAAAACAAAACAAAAGAAAAAAACAAAACAAGAGAAAAAAACAAAACAAAAGAAAAAAACAAAACAAAAGAAAAAAACAAAACAAAAGAAGAAAACAAAACAAAAGAAAAAAAAAAAAAAAAAGAAGAAAAGAAAAAATACAGCACAGGACTAAGTGGAACAAAACTTTTACTCCTCAGGGAGAGAAATTCTCATGTCTTCATAACCAGGTCCTTTATGCCAATTTGTGTGTACATAAACATCCTTATTACTTAGGATTATTATATATATATATATATATATATATATATATGCAGAAATATAGTTTTAAAGTGTGCTATATTTATGGGATAAAGGGTTCAATATCACGGCCTGATGATTGCATCTAGCATGAAACAGCCTGTCGCCTCTGAGTGTTGACTTCAATGTTCATTCATTTATTTATATATATATATATATATATTATAAACCTCCTACTTCTTAATGCGCCGTGTTCCTGATGAACTTGGATGATCATAGCTCTCCACATTTTCCTGCACTTTGTAGAGCTCAATAATTTTTTTCCATTTTGTTATCTCTCCTAAACCTTGTCCTACCATCCATTTACTCAAACTAGCTAAGTAGGTTATGCGTTGATTTCCTGTCCCTCTTGCCTTCAATCTGTCCTGTGAGTATCAGATTTTCCAAACCCTCTTTCCTCATTAGGTGTCTTAGAAATTTCAACTGGTTTTTCCTGATGTTAAGTATAAGTTTGCTTTTTTTTTCTAAAACTTCAACATTGTTCACATATTCAGTCTATGGTATCCTCAGCATCCTTCTGTAGAACCACGTTTCTGTTGCTTCAAGTCTCTTCTTCATCTTTGAGAAGATTGTCCTGAACTCACTGCCGTATACAAGGACAAATATCATGTAACAATTTAATACACTTTTCTTAGTTTCTAACAAATTTAATGTTTCTTAATACTCTGCTTAGTTTTTGGATATGAGGTTAGTTTAAAAAGAAACACCCTGCTATTATTTGTGGAATTACTTCTGCTAATACTTCTTTTTCTTTATGTGCTCTGTCCCCTCAGGAAGCAGGCTATCATGGTTCTCCACAATTTCCTGTCCTTTGTAGCTCTTAATATTTTGTCTTTTTGTTATTTCTCCTAAACCTTTTCCACCATTCATTTACACAAACTCACTAAGTATGTTATGCAATGTTTTCCTCTGTCCCTCTTGCCTTCAATCTGTCCTGTGAGTATCAGATTTTTCAAGCCCTCTTTCCTCATTATGTGCCCTAGAAGTTCCAACTGTCTATAATTTTCCTTTTTGTTTCAATTTTCTCTAAAACTGTCATTGAAAAATGTTCAGTCCATCTTTGAGAAGATCCAGAATTCACTGCTGTATAGGAGGATAGATATCATGTAACTGTTCAGTGTTCTTGTCTTGTTTTTAACAATTTTTCTGTCTCTCAATACTCTGGTTAGCTTTTGGAAGGCAACTTTGGCTATCCCAATGTAATTCTGGATTTCGCTCTTTGCATGTTCTGTCCTATGTTTATCCCAAAATTTTCAAAAAATGAAAATATTTCATGTAAAAAAAAAAAAAAAAATGAAAAAGAGTGAAGATTAAAGTAAAAATTTTCTTCTTGAAAAAGTACTTTTAATAATTATCCCAAGACAACTTGGGATAGTAAAAATGTCTACCAAAAACTAAACAAAGTATTAAGGAACAGGGAAATTTTATGAGAAAAAAAATGTCTAGTGAATTGGTATATAATATCAGTCCTCCTTTATGGCAGTGAATGCTGGACAATCTCCCCACAGGTGATAAAGAAAGTTGAAGCAACAGAATATGGTTCTACAGAAGGATGCTGAGAATACAATAAACCAAACTTGTCAGCAACAACAATGTTTTAGAGAAAATGAAAACAAAAAAAAAGACACCTACTTATCAGGAAGAAAGAGTTGAAATTTCAGTAAACTTTTTCTCTTACACCCATCACAGTCATGTGTCTTCTTTAGTTTAGTCACAGCATGAAATAATAGTCAGAGATGAGATGGATGTAATAGTAAAATAGAGCACACAATGAGGAAAGAGGGCTTGGAAAATTTGATACACACAGGACAGAGGAAAACAATGCTACCAAGCAAGCTTAAGTAGATGGATGAAGAATAAGGTCTAGGAAAGATAACAAATAACAAAATTTATTAAGAAGTACAAAGGACAGGAAATTGTGGAAAGCCATAATCATCAATGTCCTGGAGGAACACAGCACATAGAAGAATTACGTTTACTTCACAAAATCTTGTAAAATAAGATTTTTTGTTATCAGATATAATTCTTTCGAAGATGCTAGCAGGAGAGATTGTAATGAACTTGTCTATCTCTTTTTATAATTGCATAATGGACTCAGGTTCTTTTTAAATAGGCTGTACTGTTATATGCATGTGTCTTGGAGAATAAAACCTAAATTTGGTTTTATTAGAATCTCATGTTAGTAATACTAAGTAAAGTGCAGAATTAAGTGATACCTATTGCACCAGTAGATAAAATTTCAGTTCCTGTGATGAAAGATTTTATGGTCTTAATCACCAAGCCCCTTTGCACCAACCTATGCATGTGCACAAGCCTCATGACTGCTTTGCAGCATAAAGAACATCAACAATTCCACAAAACAAAAAAAAAAGAAAAAAAAAAGAGAAGTGAACTTGCCTCTACCCTCTTGTTCCTATAATGAACTCAGCTTCTCTTTAAATATGTTGTACTCGTTCTTTTTGAAAATAAAACCTAAATCTGGTTTTATTACCCTTTGCACCAACCTATGCATGTGCACAAGCCTCCTGACATCAACAAAAAAAAAAAAAAAGTGAATTTTCCTCTACCCTTTTGTTCATGTAATGAACTCAGCTTCTCTTTAAATATCTTGTTCTTTTTGAAAATAAAACCTAAATCTGGTTTTATTACAATCTTGCATGACTACTAGTAAATTGCTTCAATCCAGATAACAAACAGCATTTCTTTCATTTTTTTTTTTTTTTTTTTTTTAAGCGTATCACCCCAAGCAAGGCTGGAGGCCACTATCACGCAAGGGGTTATAGAAGGGTTGGAGGAAGAGCAGATAGGAGTGGTAAGAGAGAGGATGTGGAGAAAGAGAAAGACAGTGGGTCGATCAAGGCAAGGGGGTTACAGAAGATTTGGAGTGAGAGCAGATAGGAATGAAAGGCGAAAGGATGTGGAGAAGGGAAGTGGTTAGATCAAGGTAACTGGAGATGTCGATTGATGCTACACTTAAACCGT
>OZ038513.1:57311751-57334251 GCA_964036315.1 Acanthosepion esculentum | reverse complement strand
CCTCCCAGTCCACCACCACCCCCTCCTTATACTTGCATTCTGATACACACTACCCTACTCACTTCTGCCTTCTTTCCTGGTTCAAAGCACAAAATGCTGCACGCATCTCATGGCAGGTAGAGAAGATGTGAAATACGACAGGATTTTGGGTGAAGGGGAGGGGGTGGTAACAGTAAAGAAGGAAGAGTTTTCTTGGTACACCACACCCCAATCCTGGCTGACATTCTTCTCTTCATAAGTGGCTCCCTACAGATTTTCACACCCACACTTGAAACTAGAGAAGAAACAAGAAAATATATGGGACTTCGCAGATCAAAAATAATGTCTGATGTATATACCTACACAGACATTCTCACTATCTCTATGAAGGTGCTGATAGTCTTACAGTCATTAGCACTGAAAGTAAAATTGGCAAACAGAGTTCAAATCATGGTCAATTCTGTTTAATTCCCTTTGTGCTAATGAACTTGTAAAAAGCAGATTGATCGATTTATTTTCTTTACAGTTTACTTCATGGGTTATATGAAGTAAAAACATATTCTGAATTGTAAGACGAATTCTTTTTTTTTTTGCATGAAAAATTTTTGGAGAATAATTTTTCCAGAAACAAGTTGTATTTAACCAACAGCTAGGGGGGAAGAAAAGATGGATTCATGCCTTTCTGAACAAAGATTTTTTGCACTTAGGTGAATGTAATGAATTCAACTGAAATTTGTTGTCAGCTCCAATTTCTCATTCTGAGTAGAAAAGGTATATAAAGAGCAACAGTAATATTAGTGGTTTCCTAAGGAAACATTTAGCATTCATTGACCGAGCAGCCAGTACTGCTTTCACTTACAATGAAGCAGACACACACACACACTATATATATATATATATATATATATATATATATATACACACACACACAGATAGAGATATATATATATATATATATATATATATATATATATTACAATGAAGTAGTCATACAAAGAATAAATTATTAAGGTTAATGTAATAAATGGTGAATTCACTTCACTAACATTTTTGTCCCGGATGTTACCTGAATTTTACCTAAAAAGAAAAATAATATCCATGCCCGATGATGATAGGATGACCTATCAAAAGTACTAGCATATTTATGGAACAGATCAAACATCTAAAAACAAGGATCGCGTCATTCAATGAGTTGTTGTGGGGGGGGTAATACTTTTAAACTTGTTAGTGAAGTGATTTCACAATTTATTACATTAATCTTACTAATTTATTCTTTGTATGACTACTTCATTGTAATTTATATATATTATATATAATTAACTAGCTTGAAAGTCGTCCTATTAGATGGCATTTAAATTAGCTCCTGCAGGAGGCTCTTGATTGGGCTTTCTGCTTGTTCAAGAGTTAGAGACTCTCTAAGTCTTTGCATATTCTCAGCATTGGAAGCTCTCCTGGCTGCCATTTCATCTGGGTTTTCATTTGCATGGGACTTTCTTTTCCTTGCTGAATCCTTGGCCCATTTGATTGCAATCTAGTCCTCTGTTGGCAAAGATTTCTTTTTGAGAGACATACTGCTACCATATGCAATAGGCAACAATAAATTACAGAATAACTAAAAATTGATCGCAGCACTTTAGTATTGCATTAATATTTAAGCTTACCTTTTTAAAACATCAATGATAATTTTTCTGCCACCACTTAATCTAGAGACAATTTGATGTATGTAGGTCCTTACTTTCCATACAAACAATTTTTTCATGGATTACTATTGCTGGATTTCACAATTAATTTCAATTATTCCCAAATTTATTTCCAAGCTATAAAAAAATTGTTATCATACAAAAAAAATTTGTCATCACTGAAAACAATCGCAGTAATGAAAACTTGGGAATCCAAAATTTAAGGATTGCAGGTCTGGATCCAGCCCAGAATGTTTTTAATTTGCTCACAGTTTCAACCCGATTCCAAAATGGTATGATATGTTGGGCTACAGTCTCTAGGAGTAAAGTTGAAAACACAAACAATTTCATTTTGAAACGCTGTAATTTGAGAACATTAAATTTTTTCATTTGAGCATGAGCTATCGAAAGTTAGAGAGTTGTGTCCCTTTTAATTGTTTTTATCAGTAGAAGCCAACATGGTGGAATCCAAAATCGATCGCAGTAATGAAAGCTTAGGAATCAAAAATTTCAGGTTTGCAGGTCCAGATCCAGCCCGTAATGTTTTTTAACTTACTCATGGAGTTGGCCGGATTCCAAAATGCTATGATATGTTGGGCTACGGCCTCTAGGAGTAAAGTTGAAAAAGTGTGACACACCGACATTCGCATTTATTTATATAGATTTCTCTTAGTAGAATTTTTCAGGACAATAGGTTTTTAGGGACGCTTATTCAAGGAGGGACTTATTTTAAATTTTTTTGAGGGAAAAGGAGGGTGCTTATTTGAGAAGGGTGCTCATTTTAAATTGCTTGGGGATTAAAGGGATCCACTTGGTAGAGAGGGTGTGCATTTATTTTAAATTACTTGGGTCGGGGAAATAAAAGTACTCTACTGTTGTGTAATATCAGTACTCCTATATGGCAATGAATGCTGAACAATCCTATCACAGATGAAGAAGAGACTTGAAACCACAGAGATGTCATTCTACAAAAGGATGTTAGAAATACCATAGAGAGAATATGTGAGCAATGAGGAAGCTTTAAAGAAAATGGGGAACAAAAAGGTTATTTTTGCTTAGGATCAAAAAGATATGGTTGAAATTTCTGGGATAATAAGAAAGATAATGAGGAAAGATGGCTTGGAGAATTTGATACTCAAAGGACATGCTGAAGGTAAGAATAGTAATGGCCATCTTAGCCATTTCTCTAAGATATATTTGGCATTCGTTGACCGAGCAGTCAGTATTGTGTTCAGTATTTACATTAGTCGGACTATTGTCCTCATCTTTGTCGCCACATTTGTCACAACGCTTCGGCCGCTGTACGCTCCAGCCTTCTTCAGGTGGTTGGAATTTCGAACCGAACACTTTATTTCGATCACTGGGGTAGACTGTTCTAGTTCCACGAGCCATGTTTGATGGATTTCAGTTATCAGTTATCTCCTGCTAATTTTCCCTCTGAAAGTTCTCCACTGCCTGAACCGGGTATTGAACTCACACTCTTTGGGTCTGTCACTGGATCTAACCAACACCTTTATCCACTGTGCCATGTGTCCTTGAGGACACATGGCACAGTCCTTGAGTGATGTGGTTTCTATTTTGGATTCCATCATGTTCGGCATCAAACATGGCTCATGGAACTAGAACAGTCTACCCCAGTGATCGAAATAAAGGGTTCGGTTCAAAATTCCAACCACCTGAAGAAGGCTGGAGCGTACAGCGGCCGAAGCATTGTGACAAATGTGGCGACAAAGATGAGAACAATAGTCCGACTAATGTAAATACTGTACATAATACCTCATCTCAGAAATATAGACAGACTCAGTATTGTGTTCAGTTGAAATTTATACAATCTTTCTCCTAAAACAAGTTTTTCAGTAAAACAGGTCCAGTAGATTTTTATTTTTTGAGTATAGATGAGGATTTCCTTCTGTACATTCTACTTGAAGTGGTGTGGAATGTTAATGTCTTCATTAACCCATTCTTTTCTCTTTCAGTTCCATGTGCTATCCATTTTAGTTGTTACTGCTGTTTAAAGTCCTTGAGTGATGTGCTTTCTATTATTCGGTACAAGTCTTTGTTTGTGATTCTGTAGCACCTGTCTACAAGGTTCACTCACTCAAAGTCTTGAGATAAAACAAAAAACTATATTAACCATTTCCCTATAAGGAAACATTTGGCATTCATTGACCAATCAGCCAATACAGTTTTAATTTAAATTTACAAAATTCTTCTGTTAAGACAATTTTTTTACAACACTGGTTTCTCAAGTCCAGGAGCTTTTATCGTTCTTTTCTGCATCGATTGGGTGGGGGTTCTTCTATTTTGTTGAAAAAATGTTTCTGATTCCCAAACGAACAGAGATTGGTCAGGTCAAGGTAAAAAAAAAAGCAATACAGTGTAACCCGGATATAAGAGAGTTGTCGTGACCGGAGAAGAAGTCTCTTATATCCGGGTTTGGTCTATTATATATACATTAACAGGCTCTAATTTGGGACCAGAGAAACTCTCTTATATCCGGGTTTCTGTTATATCCGGGTTACACTGTACAACCTACCTTAAATTGTGAAATAGATTGACGTTTTCCACAGTAATGTCTAACAGTCTGATAACATGGAAGGTAATTTTAAAAAGAGAGAGATTTTCTCTCCTTTTATACAACTTCAAGGATCACATGGTCACCCTGTCACATGATCACTGTATCTATAAAAGGTTAGTAAAGATAAGCTTTTAGTTTAGTAAGGATTTCAACAACAAAGTACATTGCTCCTGACCAACAGTCAATTTTTCCACAATTTAAAGTAGTGCATAATGTTAACACCTTGACTGACATTATTTTCTCAGAGTTACATGTGCTAGTCATTTTAGTTATTGCTGCTCTTGGTAGTCATCAAGTGATGTGGTCTCTTTTATTTGGTACAGTTTCATGTTTACGATTCTGTAGCACCAGTTCACAATGTTCACAATGTACCAAGTAGACTGAAAAGTAAAACCCACATTGGCAACCATTCTAGAAGGAAAATTCTAAATTCAAACCTGAGGAGGGCTGTTTGGAAACTTCATGGTGTGCTAAAAACATTCCTGTTATCAGTTCTTCCAAAATATGTCTCCTTCCACACAAGCCTTTTCTACGATAATCAATTAATCTTTTGGCCCTTATACTTCAAAATTTATAGGTGAGACTAGAACCGTATTATTATTATACAGGGTGTCCATAAAATTCATGTGCACTTTAAAAAATTTGTAAGTTTATTTGTGTTTGCGATAGAAATAATCTGTAAAAAATGTTATAAAGTTTAATATACCTAGTTTTAAGTATAGCTAAAATAGCTAATCTGATTTCAGGCATTACTGTAAATCAGTTGGCAAATTTTTTTCTGTGAACTGCAAAATCGTATTACCCTTTGTATTGCTAATGATGGAGGACATGTGGAAACTTAAATAAAATTTCAATAAAACCTTAAAAAATATAGATTTACTTCTTTCTAATCCTTTTTACAAATTATTTCTATCGCAAATACAAATAAAGTTATAAATTTTTTAAAGTGCATACAAACTTTATGGACACCCTGTATTTACTAAATAGACAAATGTAGACTGTTTATAACAGCATCAATAATGTTGATTATGATGGTCGTAAGTACTGCCATTCCTACTAGGGAATGCTGGGAACTAGATCGATTGAGCGTAAGTTTGAATAAAATAGTTAAGTTTACCATGTCTCGTGTAATTCAACTTTTCAGTGGCCAGTCTCATAATTCCTAAGCCCAGTAGAACAGAGACCGGCAGTAACTGTAAAAGCAATTTTTATTGGCTGTATTCCAAAATAATAAAATTCATATAAGCTCAGGCCAAATGTTTCAAAATTTGCAGATTCAACTGAAAGAAACCAGGAAGTTAAACAGGAGGGGATCATTCCTTGTTTTGGGGCACCTGAGAGAGAAGGAAACTGATCTTTTTATAAAAGCCCCCCTATGATCTCAAAAACAGTCATCACTGATGAAACTTCCCAGTGCACCACAAAGGTATTTGCGATATACACAAACATTTGTCATATATTTTACAGCAAAATAAAATAAAATAACTTCAACATAGGTGTAGTCATATGCTCTGTTAAAATAAAAACATCAAGCGCTCTGTGCATCGGTTTTAATAATTAACATTACTATGATCCACCTGGATTATATACCAACAGATCAATTACCTGTACTATATATATATATATATAGTACAAGTAATTGATCTGTATACAGGTATATATATATATTTGTTCTGTTTTTTTACACCAAATATGTCAAGAAAACATGAAAAGCATTCACACTGGAAGCTCGAATACGAACATTGGAGAATGTTTGGGTGTCGACCTGAGGACAGCGCAGAGGATTCAGAAAGTGTTGGGTGATATATCCAGTCAACATCATGGTGTCTGGTGTGATCACTAGTGATGATGGTGATGTTATGCCTACATTCACCTTCCCACAGGGCCTCAAACTCAACACGAGGGGGGGGGGCATGCAATGAAGATACAAAAAAAAAAAAAATAATAATTAATTAGGATTTTATTATGTTAATGCATTCCTATTAGAGTTAAAAAAAAAAAAAATCAACACGCATAACATCTGAAAAAAGGAGTGAAAAGTAAAAAATGAGAAAAGAGGGACAAAAAAGAGGGACAAGTGAAAAAAAAAGTGAAATTGGGGAGAAAGAGAAAAGTGTAAAAAAAGCCAAAGAGAGGAATAAAGAGGAAAAGAGAGGAATAAAGAGGAAAAGAGAGGAATAAAGAGGAAAAGAGAGGAATAAAGAGGAAAAGAGAGGAATAAAGAGGAAAAGAGAGGAATAAAGAGGAAAAGAGAGGAATAAAGAGGAAAAGAGAGGAATAAAGAGGAAAAGAGAGGAATAAAGAGGAAAAGAGAGGAATAAAGAGGAAAAGAGAGGAATAAAGAGGAAAAGAGAGGAATAAAGAGGAAAAGAGAGGAATAAAGAGGAAAAGAGAGGAATAAAGAGGAAAAGAGAGGAATAAAGAGGAAAAGAGAGGAAAAGAGAGGAAAAGAGAGGAAAAGAGAGGAAAAGAGAGGAATAAAGAGGAAAAACAGAGAAAAGAGGAAAAATGGAAAAAATAAAAAAAGGAAAACAAGAAAAAATAGTAAAGAAAAGAAAAAGACAAAAGCAAACAAAAATAGACAAAGCACAAAAAATTAAAGAGCGTGAAAAAAACAACTTCCTCACTAAAAACAAAAAATAAAATAAAAACGTGAGCAAAAAAATGATATGAAACTTCTTTTAAGAATCAGTTGTTTGCATTTGATTTAAAAAATGGTGTCTACTTTGAGATTTTGGCCCAATTATTTTTTCATTATTCATTTGAAAATATCTATGACCCACTTTGTCTGACACCCCCACCCAACAAAAAATGTCTCAAAAATATCCCACAAATGTAAACTTGATGTAAGCAGTCTGCTTATGTTTACTCAGACAAAATAAACTATCAGGACTTTGCCTAACTCAAAAATAACCACAGATTTATTGAAATATCACTACATAAAGTCATTTTCATTTAAACAAAAAAAACAAAAAAAAATAAAAAAATTTAAATTGGCTTATTCAGTCACAGATGATTCTGTTCTACATCAAACCAAGTTCACAATATTTGACTAATTCTACAGACAAAGTCAAAGAAGAATTAAGGAATTATCATGAAAATTAAAGCTAATTGTTCTATAATGAAGATCTTCATTTCACAAGATGACTACAGGGTGAAAGCAGTTAAACGATGCGATTGGATGTGAGGGAAAGAGAGTAAGCTCTGTTCAGGAATATGGTAAGAGTGACAGTGAGAGTTTCAGAAGCATTGCCTCCAGCAAAAATAATAGAAGAGATTACCTGTAATTACACTAACAATAATTATTTTGTAATATTCCCAGCTGAAATAAAGTAAGGGGTCTTACATGAACTATGGTTCTTAGATGCTATTATATAGGGTATTTATTTAACATGAGTGTGGTGCCTAGATATAAAAGAATGGTTAGAAAACTAGTCTCTTCAAACATCAGTAAGTTTGTAAAAGGTCACCAATTTTGGAGAGGAATACTGATTGGATTTTTTTTTCCTCAAGCTTACCAACTCTTTACAGGTGATTTGAAGTCAGAAAATATTTTTCTATGGTTAGAATTTTTTTGGGAGATAATAATGCATATTTAATTTATCCTTAGCCGGGGTGGGATAGTGAAGGGGGGATTCATACCTAATCAGAATTTGATAAACAAACAAGAACTTATGTGGACATAAAGTGGGGGGGGGGTTAAATACTGTATTACAATCAATATATAAATTGATCCCTCACTTTGTGGTCACAGTAGTTACTATATATTTATATTCAAGACTAAAAATCTAAAAAAACCTGTGTAGCTTATCAGTATTTCATTGATTGGTTTCTTTAAGCTTATCCACCCTTTTCAGGTTATTTAAAGCAAGAAAATATTTTTAGAGTGCAAGAATTTAGGAGTGGGGGGGGGGAGATAATGATTTAGTGATACCAGTCTTACCAATTAACCCATACCTGTGGGGATAACAGGTAGATTCATACCTAATCAGAATTTGATAAAGAAATTAGAATGTGGATATGAAGTGGGGGTATCATTTCTATATACCCCCCCTTTTGTATCTATGGTAGTTTCTATACATTTCTATTCCAGAGAATGTAAATAAATCTAAAAGACATACCTGTGTAACTAATTGGTATTTCATTGATTGATGAATTCATTTTCTACAACTTATCTACCCTCTACAGGCTATTTAAAGCCAGAAAATATTTTAGATTGTAAGAATTTAGAGTGTGTGTGGGGATTCATATCTTAAGAGCCGAGATTTGATTTGCGGTTGAACTGTAAATCGGATCTCAGGTTTCTAACAATTCCAAGCCATTATCCATTAGACCAGCCACACATCCAAGCTTACAGCACCTGGTATTCCCAAGTGGTCACCTACCTATATACTGACTAAGCTAGAATTTAGAATTGCTTAACTTCAGTGATCTTACGAGAACCAGTGTTTCGATATACCCATAAGCCTTCAACAGTAATGTTGTATCATCGACGTGAATGATACATAAAGAAACAGGTGTGCTTAATATATTTATTCAGCACCCGTATCTGGTGCTAACAGATGCATACAAAACACACAGAACAATAAGTTACAAAACAATTAAAAAGACAACTTACAAGGAATAGAGGAGGGTCAAATGCTGTATAGCCAAATGAAGTAAGATCAGTCCGAATATTAATCAGCTTAGTATTAACTTATTAATCTACTGTTGAAGTCCTTAATCGTTGACTATTTAAGGCTATGAGCCAGGCCATATGGTAGAGTGCTGGAGGGGTGCTAGCTACTCTACAACATGAAATGATGAGACCTAGTTAACAGACTGGTAGTATGCTTTTATATGTCTGTATCAGCAGTTGTAAGCAGACAAAGGAAAGTAAAAAGTAAATTCAGATACTGATTGTTTTGTTTTTTTTAATGATTTATCAAGTCTTAACAGGTTATTTAAAGCCAGATTGTCAGAATGATTTTGTGATACTCGTATTACTAATTAACTCATAGCTGGGGGGAGAAGAGGTAGATTCATACCATTCCCAAGCATATTTACATGTAAATGAACATAACGAACACAACTGGAATTGGAACACTGCTCTCCGATTAACAATTCAGTGCCGTTACCAATTACACCACAAACATATCCAAGCTTACAGCACCTGGTATTCCCAAGCAGTCACCCTTCTCGGTACTGAACCAATTAGACATTGTTTAACTTCAGTGATCGTAGGAGTACTGGTGTTTCAATATATGGCTGTAAGCCTTCAACAGTAGTTGCCAGTCTGATAGTACGCTTATATGCGTATGTATCAGCAGTAGAAGTAGCAGCAGCTACAGTAATGCAAGATGTAAATTCAGATAGAGAGAAAAGTTCTGGAGTTATGTATAAAGAAAATTGCTGATAATAAACCAAAAAAGAATAAAAATTTTATATAAGAATAGTAAAATTACCAATCTGTGCTGAACAATGTTGTGAGTAATTGCAAAAATCTTCTTTTTTTTTTTACCAAAGACTGAATGACAAATATTAGGTATGAATATTTATAGAAAATAATTGGTTCACAACAGGACTTAAAAATTAATTGTTACAATTGGTTAAAAAATATATTTTGTTCATCTTCAATTTCACAATTTAAGGAGGGAAAAGATATTGAGGTTTGATTGGTCAAAAAATAAAAATGTGACAATTCAAATTTCTTACACTGGAGCCTGTTTTTTTTCACACAAAAATAACAATTTCATTTCTGTAAGGAGGATACAGAAGGTTTACCGCAATTTTATGGTGAGGTGCAGGTTAATGTGACTATTTTGGCCCTGTGTCTTCAGATGACAGTCAACATCAAACTACTGATAAAAATAATCCATCCATTGTGACTGAATTTGGGTTATTTATCTTTATATATAGGTATGTTACCAAACAAGAGGAGTTTGAAAATTGCTGCTTGACTTCTGGTTGATTCACTCCTCTCTCTCTCTCTCTATATATATATATATATATATATATATATATATATATATATATATATATTTGTATGTATGTATGTATGTATGTATGTATGTGAGGTTATAGTTGCTCCAATGAGAGAAAAGTGTACATTTTAAAAAGAAGACAAACTGCAAACGTTTTTGGTTGAAATGTGGACTTTTTTTTTTTTTTTAAGTATATATTATACTCTATTTTCCATAATTCCACTACACGGGTTTCTGGTTTTGCAACCTTCTTCAAGCAAAGACTAGATATTTCCACATATTTTAAAAATGAATATTTTGCAGGGTAGTGATTCAAATGTCTTTCTTGAACTGGTGATAAGATATATATATATATATATATATATATATATATATATATATATATATATATATATATATATATATATATATATATATATATATATATATATAGGAGGCACGGTGGAGTAATGGATAACGGCTTGGATTGAGGAATCGGAGAGCAGAGTTCGAATTCCAGTCGAATCTATTACATTCACTTACGTGCTAATACCCTTGGGAAAGGTGTGAATCCTCTTCTCCCTCCAACTATGGGTAAATAGCAGGACAGACTGGGTTCTATAGCCTTGGATGGCAACTGGTCTAGGAGAAGGACAACTCTGAATTCAAAACCTGCGGAGGGTCGTTTGGGGACCTTTGTGGCATTCGCTGCACCAGGTCCCTGTATTCGTGCCTCCAAAAAGTGTGGATGGCTCTGCACAAAGCCTTCACCACTATAATCAAATCTCATGTGTCAGTGTCGGGCTTTCAGTTTCTAGGAACTGATCTGCCTGACCCTCATATGTCGAATTCGACGGGAGAGTCCATCACATATATATATATTATATATATATATTGCATTTAGTTCTCTTATTAATATTTCATTCTTTCACTTGGTACAACGTCATTATGAATTTGCTATTTGCGTCTGATATTTTGAGACTGTTATTGTCATATACCAATCTTCTATATCAGTATAACAGAATCAACTACCATATTTGGTCATTATGTATGTATGCTGTGTGTTTTTGAGTAGGAGTTTTGATCTATTTAGTTATGGTTTAAATTTGTTTATGAAGTTTTTTTCTTGTATTTGTAGGTAAGAATAATTGTCTGTTTGGTATATTGGCATTATTTTAAATTTACCTTGATTACATTTGTAGATGTGTTGTGATACAAAGTTTTCTGTTGTTGGGTAATTTGATGTTGCTTTTGTAAAGGGAAACTGTGGTTTAGTGCTTAGCTTATATGGCTTCTTGCATTTTGTGCATAAATCACATTTTTGGAGATGCAGTTTAAATTTTTATTTATTATGAATGTTTTGTGGTGTTTTCAAAAGTGTCAGAGTTTCCTTTATAATGATATCACAAATAAGACATTTTTGTTGCATATTATGTCTTGGTTAAATTTGGATGATGTTAATGTGTTTCAGGTTTTTAGATTGGCATTCTTTTAATTATTTTTCTTGTTTTTAGTATATTTTTTCAGTTTGTCATTCTTGTTAAGTCGGTCTAAAATGTTATGCTGATATAGAAGATTGCTATACAACGATAACAGTTGCAAAATATCAGACACTAATGGCAAATTCATAATGCAGTTCTATGATGTTGTACCATGCAAAAGAATGAAATATTAACAAGAGAACTATATGCAATATATATATAAACTCTTATCACCAGTCCAAGAAAGCCATTTGAATTACTAACATGCAAAAAATTCATTTTTATAATATGCAGAAACATCTAGTTTTTGCTTAAAGAAGGTTGTGAAACGAGAAACATGTATAGCAGAATTATGGAAAATAGAGTATAATTTTTTTAAAAATAAAAAATGAACACTTCAACCAAAAACGTTTGCGGTTTATCTTCTTATTGATGAATTTATGTAGACTGCAAAAAACTACCAGTGTCTCTCGTTCATGTGCATGTATAGTTGCAACAATGCCAACAAATTGTCAAAGTCCTAGCGGAAGAATCATGTCATAAATAAACTTTTTCCATTTTGTTTTACAATTTCTTCAATATGGTTCTTGATAGGGATTTACTTGACCTCCCACAGGGCCAGGATGTGACACAAGGTCGGTTGTTTAACGTGGGAAGGGAGGGGGAGTGGACCCGAGTTTTCACCCGGGCTGCTGGGCTTTGGCTGGTCTTAGCTTGTCCAAGCTGGTCAGAGCTGGTCTTAGCTTGTCCAAGCTGGTCAGAGCTGGTCTTAGCTTGTCCAAGCTGGTCTTAGCTTGTCCAAGCTGGTCAGAGCTGGTCTTAGCTTGTCCAAGCTGGTCAGAGCTGGTCTTAGCTTGTCCAAGCTGGTCAGAGCTGGTCTTAGCTTGTCCAAGCTGGTCAGAGCTGGTCTTAGCTTGTCAGAGCTGGTCTTAGCTTGTCCAAGCTGGTCAGAGCTGGTCTTAGCTTTTCAGAGCTGGTCATAGCTAGACATAGCCGCGATACTACCAGCGCAGGGACGAATCCCTGCGACCGGCCTGTATCAGTGATCGAATCTCAGCCAAAAAGGCGATCATTCAGCGAGTACTCTGTTATCTGCGAACAGATACTACACTTTGATCTTAGCCTAAAAGGCCGTGGATTTACTTGACCTCCCACAGGGCCAGGTTGTGACACAAGGTCAGGGTTTAATGTGGGAAGGAAGGGGGGGTTTGACCAGAGTGTTTCCACTCGAGTCGCTGGTCTTTAGCTGGTCTTAGCTTGTCCAAGCTGGTCAGAGCTAGTTAGACGTAGCCGCGATACTACCAGCACAGAGAAACCCCGCAGACGAATCCCCACGACCGGCCTGTATCAGTGATCGAATCTCAGCCAAAAGGCGATCGTCCAGCAAGTAATCCGAGAACAGATAATACACCGTGATCTTAGCCAAAAAGCCGAGAAGCGATCAATATGGTTCTTGATATATAAATATATATTGTTATCTCATAACATATAACATACAAGGTGTGATGTATAAATTGTCATGTTGGTGAATGCTGCCATAATCCTTGCCTTCAGTTCATCTTTGGTATTACAAGGAATTTTGTTGGTCTCTCACTCAACTGTGCCTCATACATAATAATCTCAAGAGGGTCACAGTCTGGGGAGTGAGGTGGCAAGATGTAAAGGATGGTATGGTTGCAGAAATTGTCTGACAGCCATAACATGATTCTTCTGCTTGCATAGCATGGTGTAGAGCCCTGTTGCCAGACAGTCTTCCAGTAGCAATCTCTTGACCCAGTGCAGCACTACCTCCTCAAGGCACTTGATGTTAGCCTCCGTGTTGAGTCTAAGGCCATGTGGGAAGATGAACGGAGGCATAACATCGTTATCACTAGTGATCACAACAGACACCTTTATAATCACCATTAAACTCATCCAACTCTTTCCAAATCTTCTGCAGTGTCCTCAGATTGACACCCAAATACAAATGTTCATATTGGAGCTTCCAGCAGAAATGCCAAACAGTACAGTATGCCATTTTCAATTTTTGGTCAAGTGAATTGTGTCGTGGTTCTCTCACAGTGTCAACTGACCCTACTATACTGTGCTGTCGACAAAATCAAAAACAACACACATGCACAAAATTAAAAATATAAAATGGCAACAATTTACCTCTCGCACCCTGTAGTTATGACTTATTTTCTAATAATGTATATGGTCACCCATTCTTACAAAAATTGGTACATTTATACACTAATAAAAAAATTCAAAATTCTTTTTAAAAAATTGAGGTTTGATGATTTGCATTAAGCTTTTTCATCTATGATTAATAAATATAGTTTTCACAATAATATCTAAAAGGCTGAAATTAATACAGAATTTTAAAAGATTTAAAACTTAATAATGAATCTAGAAAAATTTAAGTTTTAAATATTTTATTCTTCTGAAAAATTTAAATTCTGAAATTTAAATAAAATTCTGAAAATTTTAAAGAAATGAAAATTCTTGTAAAAGTTCATTATTCACCAAAAGATTTTTCTTAAGACAATAGTCTTATTAATATATCTTATTTATAATAGCAATTAAAAGTTTTCCTAATAATGTCATAGTTTTATTGCATTTTTTTATTTTATGATTCAGAGCAGATTTTCATTAAATGGTGTTTCTTACAAAAAGAAACTGATGATTTAAATTCTCCAAGGACTCCTGCTTTTAACTAATATAAATATGAAGAGGCTGAAATTTTAATTTCTCAAAATGTAAAGGTAATGTAAAAAAAAAAAAAATTTTTAAATAATTTGTGAATAAGTCCTGAAATTTTAATTAAAATTTAACTATTTATTTTTGCAAGAATTTCCAAAACAGTGTGTTTTTAACACCAAAAAAGACACTAAAATTACCTATACTAATCTTTGGTCCACCCACTGACAAGAAAACAAGATTTTTAACCAAAATTTCAAACATGCTAGAAAGGAATAAAAAATTTAATAAAATTATCAAAAGATTCTTTGTTCTTTCCTCTTAATAATAATGCAAACATTTTGACAATAAAATTTTGTTTAGGACCTTTTTTCATCATGGTATGTCCTTTTTTTGGACAATCAACAGACCTATATATATATATATATATATATATATATGAGGCACAGTGAAGTAATGGATAGTGGCTTGGATTGAGGAATCGGAGAGCAGAGTTTGAATTCCAGTTTAATCCATTACATTCACTTACGTGCTAATACCCTCAGGAAAAGGTATGAATCCTCTTCTCCCTCCAGCTATGGTTAATTAGCACATCAGACTGGGTTCTATAGCCTTGGATGGCAATTGTTCTAGGAGAAGGACAATGCTGAATTCAAAACCTGCGTAGGGTCGTTTAGGGACCTTGTGGCACGTTGTGCACCAGGTGTCTCTGTATTTGGCCCTTCAAAAAGTGTGGTTGGTTCTGCACAAAACCTTCACCACTATAATCAAATCATATGTACAGGTTGTCCGGCTGTTCCTAGAAACTGAGGTGCCTGACCCTCATACATCATAAAAGGGCCCCCAGTAGGTGCGGATCAACAGCAACTGTATGTTAATGATGGGAGAGTCCATGAGATTATATATATATATATATATATATATATATATTTATTGAGCTCTCATCATGGATTTAACTTTAATATTTTATATTAAAAAGACCTTGGGATAATCCCTACTACCTAGGGATTTGGTATTATTTATTTATATATAAATGTACATCAGCAGGTTACATCAAATTTTTTGGCGGGGGGGGATTTCACTGATGATTTTTGGCAACTTTTATCTCCATGTTGTATCATTAATTTGTTACAACTTGACCAATCCTTGTTGAATTGTTTATTTTTTGTTTTCATATTAAACATTAATTGTTTATTCATTATTTTACAGCATTGATGATTAAATAAAGTGAAACATTAGATTGATAAATGTTTCCCATTTGTGTGTGTGTGTATGTGTGTGTGTGTCAAGGTTACAACATACATATGTAAATATAGAAGTGGGCAGTGAGGATGGCAATTGCTTACAGAACAATGTAATATACCAAGCTACAGTAAAATCAGGAAATAAATAAGAAAAATATACATAGCAGTAACTGCAGGACCCTGGATACAAAAGAACATCCTTTACAAATAGTAAACATATATAGGAAATTTAAAACAAATCCAAATCACACATACAATATCATGGAAAATAAGGAAAACAGTGTCAGCCTACAACAATAAATCTAAAAGCTATAAACTATCTAGAGGGAAAAATAGCTATAATTACCTTCACAAGCCAACACAAGTTACTAAATAAATAATCAAATCACATTTAAAAATGCAAAGGTGAAACCAAATTTTTAGTACATTACTTACAACTCCCAAACTAAAAATGAACAAAAAATAATACAAAAAATAAGTATAACAAATTAATACAAATCAATAAATAATTAAATTAAGTAAATAATAAACAAATTAAAAAACTACAAATGAACACAGAAGCGCAATTAAATATAATAATAATCAACAATAAATAACAAAGCAATCAATAATAAAATTAACAAACAATACTATAAAAGAGCGACAAAACTGTATTTGGATCCACAATTATATCCACTCAATAGAATAATTTGAAACAACCATTACCAACCACCCAATAACTATTAGAATAATACAATAGATCTACCCATAATGTATCACTGATGAGCATATATAAAGCCAAAACAAACCACATAGCCTGACGATACCATTTAAGCATGAAAGACAACTGCTGCTGGGTGTTGACCTCAAGGTTCACTTATATATATATATATATATATATATATATATATATATATATATATATATATGTGTGTGTGTGTGTGTGTGTGTATTAATAGCCAGCTATTTACTTCTGAGCATACATCTGTAGAACAGATAGAAAATCCCTATTGCAGATGCCTGCTCAAGCACAACTGAGTTTGTTCAACATCAGAGCCCACCTGTAGTTTCTACTGCAATTATGCTGAGCAGACTTTAGAGTTTCTGGGAGAGAGCATATTATATATATATAAGATAAACCTAAGGAGCCAGGCAAACTTACCTAGGTTTCATCTAAATGGATCGTCAGGGCAAGTACCACCATTTTTATATGTGTGTGTGTGTGTGTGTGTGTGTGTGTGTGTGTGTGTGTGTGTGTGTGTGTGTGTGTGTAAATATGTAGAAAAATAAGAAAGAACACATTAGGTAAATAATCCAGAGTTCTTTAATATTTTTGTTTTTATTTTTTAAAAACAGTGCTCCATACAGAAGTAGAGCTTAAATTATAAGTTCTACATCTGTATGGAGCACTGTTTTTTTAAAAATAAAAACAAAAATACTAAAGAACTCCAGATTATTTACCTAACATGTTCTTTCCTATTTTTCTACATATTTGCACATATATATCGGCTCCCAAATTAAGGTCAAGCACTCTGAACCTTTATTTTTAAAATAAGAACACTAAAAATATGGAAAAAGTAAATTTTAGGCATTTTTCTGAAGAACATTCCACACACAAACAAACGGAATTATTTCGTTAAACTTTTGCAAAAAACAGAGGAATTAATAAGAAGAATGAGATGGAAAGCACTCTTCTTCCTTCGAGGGAATAACTTGACAAAAAAAGAACATGAGGTTTACGGCTTTAAAAGTAAAAAAGTTGCACCATTTAACAAAAACCTACAGGAATTTGAAAAGGACCTACACAATATAATTAATAACATCTTTCAAAAAAAGAAAAGCAACTTCCAAAAACATCTAGACCAAATAGTTAAAAGCATCAACAACAGTGATAAAATACTAGTTAAGTCCGACAAAACGCGAAACTTCTACAAATTGACGGCAGACGACTACAACAAATTAATTAAAAAAATTTAACTAAGACTTATAAAAAAGCTTATAATAACATTACTAATATGGTAGACAGCATCAACAGAACTAATAAAATTATTACTGAAAAATTAAAAATAAGCAATAGAGTAGACAAACTAGCTGAAAAGGAATGCTACATCACTCTTAAGGACAACAAACAAGATTTTGAGGAAGACCCCACTACCAGAATGATAAACCCAACCAGACCCGACATAGGAAAGATAAGCAAAAGAATCCTAGAAAGGATCACTAGGCAAATCAAAAACTGCCTTGGATTAACACTCTGGATTAATACCAAAGTCATCATCAATTGGTTTACCAATATCAACAATAAGCCTGATTGCACCCTAATACAGTTCGATATTGTGGATTATTACCAGTCAATATCAAGAGATCTATTCACGACCGCCCTGGAGTTTGCTACAGTATATTCTGACTTAACTAAGGAAGAAATGAACATAATTCTTAGTGCAAAAAAATCTGTTCTCATCCATAATGGGGACCAATGGATTAAAAACACTAATGACAATTTTGACATCACGGGATCTTTAGACTCTGCAGAGTCTTCTGACTTTGTCAGTCTATTTATACTATACAATCTAACCACGACATTAAGACCAATCTAGACATTAAGGACATCGGGCTATACAGGGATGATGAGCTCATGGTAGTGAGGAGCTCCACAAATTTTAAAATAGATCAAATTAGAAAGATAATATATAGTGAATTCAGAAAACTAAATTTAAAAACTACAGTCACTACTAAATTAAAAAGGATAAACTTCCTCAACGTAACTCTAGACTTAATGAACAACATATACCTTACAGAAAGCCCAATTCAAACCCCTTGTATGTACACCTTAAGTCAAACCACCCTCCATCTATAATTAAGCATATACCCACATCAATAGAAATCAGACATCTCTATCCAAATATTTTTGGCATTTAAAGGAAATGAATAAAACACCAAAAGTAAAATGGAAAATAATAAATAGAACAAGAACTTGTAAAACCTGGGATGACCCATGCCCTTTATGCCTACATGAAAGATTACACATTAAGTTTCTAAATAATGAAAATTTATTAAACCATAGACATGAGTTAATGGTTTTTTGCTGACATCAAGAAATATTTGCATTAAATAATTAGAATAAAAAAAATTAAATTTCATAGTCTAAAAAAAGGTTTAAAAGCTTAACCCAATCATAAGATAGAAAAACCCTTTATGAATTCGTCAAAAAAACAAATTGTAGTTCAGTGCAATGCCTTTATGTACGAAACAGCCCTTTATGAACAAAAAAAAAAAAAAATAAATAAATAAAATAAAATTCTTTAGACACTTAACGATGTATGATGGTGCCAACAGATATCTGTCCCTGTGACTGACCAGACGATATGTGTACATGAATGCTATCATTCACTTTGAAATGGACTCCCCGGCCCTGCCTCAGCTTGACCTCTTTCCAAAGTTGACTGATATGTGGATACAAATTAACTCTTACGCCCCTTATCAAAATGGTCACTCCAGCCGTTTCCATAGTAATTAATTTTATGAATGAACATGCTTATAAAGATGCGTAAATTTCAAGATTGGTAATTCCTAAATTTTCGCTTGAGGATGAAACAGGGCTTGATACTTTAATTCAATTTAATTTTAATAATTATACTGATGTTTTTTGGCTCTTGTTTTTGAAACATGATAACTCTTATGTAGCGAAGGAATCTTTTTTTAAAATAATTATAATATATATATATATATATATATATATGTGTGTGTGTATGTATATGTAATCGTCAGTCGGCTTATCTAGTATTCAAGAATTTTATTTCTTCTTTGCTTATTGCTTCCTTTATGATGATGATGTTGATTTCTTAATTCACCACGAACATGCAGATTCAGGATTAGAACCTTCTAGATTCACCCAAACCTGTCATTAATTCCCTAATGGCAATTGGCTTTGCAAAAGTTGGTTGGAGGTGAAAGAAAACAAGAATTCAAAGAAAGTGCCAACGCTGTGAATTTGTTTACGATGATGTCAACTTGCCAGGAAGTGACCCACACAATTGATTTCATGACGTTCCTCCACAGAACATATGGAATGATTGGTTTGGTTTATTTTGTTTTACGGCATATTAACTTCAATGGGTTATTTAATGCCCACAACATTTTTAGGATTTGTATGAATAGAATATATATTCTTTGGTTTAGATTGGTTTGGTTTATATTATTTTACAACATATCAACCTCAATGGGTTATTTAATGCCAACAACATTTTTTATTGCTGGTAATATTTTGTTTTGTCAAAAATCTGTTTCTGGTAATATTTTTCCTTCAAAATTGTATTGCTGGTAATAATTTTTTTTTTTTAAAAGTATTGCTGGTAATAGTTAACTATATATTAATATATTATATCTTTTTTTAATAAGATATTTCTTGCCCATAATAATGCCACTAAGTTCAAAAACAAAGAGATAACTTGACTTTTGTGCAAAAATGTGAAATTCAAAATATAGAGAAAGGAATAAGTAACTCAGTTCTAATGAAAGAATATATAAAAAAAACTGACAGAGAAAATTTCACAAGCTGCTTTGTCCTGTGAAAATAAAAGGAGAAATGCTTTACAAAAAACTTTTCATGGGCCAAAAGAATGTCAATTTGACCAAACTCTATACGAGTAGTTTTCCTCAAAATGAAAAGGTTTCGGTAATATCTGGCCCGATGCTAATTGCCAAAACAAAGATTCTTTATGCCAAAAAGAACATGAAAACATGAAGTTTAGTGAAGGTCGACTTAGAAGTTTCAAGACTTCAGGTGAACAGTGCTCTGCTGATATGCAGGCAAGCCTCTACATATAGCAAAAACTTCTTCAAAATTATGAAGGACTATGATGAAATCTACAATAACAATGCAAGTGGTACCACCACAAGGATCCATCCCTGCATCCCATTAGAATGTCTGAAGACCAACTTCTCGAGAGCTCCTCTCTGCGACTGCTCGGTCTCACGCTGTCCGCTGATCTGAGATGGAACAAATACATCGAGTCAGTTGCATCATCCATCACAAGGAAAGTTGGTTCCCTGTGCCGAGCCAGGAAATTTTTCTCCCCAGAATCGATCCTCCAAGTCTATAAATCGACCATTCGCCCTTGCATGGAGTATTGCTGCCATATATGGTCTGGGGCCCCTGCTGTTTGCCTCAGGGTTCTTGATAAAATTCAGAGACGGATATTCAATGTGATTGGCCCTGATCTGTCATCTCGTCTGTAGTCGCTCCCTCACAGATGCGATGTTGCCTCGCTCTGCCTTTTTTACAAGTACTTTCACGGTAATTGCTCTGAGGAGCTGCTTTTGCTTGTCCCTAGGCCTCGTGAATTTAAACGTCCTACGAGGCTGGCATCCCATTCCCACCCCTACACCGTTGAAACTGTTAGATGTAGACATCTCTTTTACTCCAATAGCTTCATGTCTCGCACATCTCGCCTATGGAACTCCCTTCCCTATTACTGTTTCCCTGACAAATACAATCTCCAACGGTTTAAGTGTAGCATCAATCAACATCTCCAGTTGCCTTGATCTATCCACTTCCCTTCTCCACATCCTTTCACCTTTCATTCCTATCTGCTCTTGCTCCAAATCTTCTGTAACCACCTTGCCTTGATCAACCCACTGCCTTTCTCTTTCTCCACATCCTCTCCTTTACCACTCCTATCTGCTCTTCCTCCAACCCTTCTATAACCCCTTGCGTGATAGTGGCCTCCAGCGTTGCTTGGGGTGATACGCTTAAAAAAAAAAATCTACTGGAAATGTCTGCCCGCAAAACTTTAGCTGTTGGAGACAAACAAAAAGCAACAGGTTATAAACTAAATAGAAGATTGACAATGCTGGTGTGTGCTAATGTGTCAGGTAGACATAAACTTCAACTTTTAGTTATTGGAAAATCTAAGTCACCGTTCTTTGAAAGGAATTGTGCAATTACCAGTCACATACAAATCCTCGAAAAATGCGTGGATAAATCCATATCTGTTTACCGATTCGTTCTTTCAGGAGTTTGTCCCATCTGTAAAAACCCCACTTTCTTGAATTAGGCAAACCAAATTCAAGATTCTTTTAGACAACTGCAGAGCCCATCCAAATTAAGATAAATTAGTGCCATCTTGTGGAAAGGTTTTTGCGTGCTATTTACCGACAAATGTGACATCGTCGATCCAACCAATGGATCAAGGTGTCATTTGGAATATGAAATGTTTCTACAAAAATCATTTCATGATGAAACTGCAAAGTTAGCCTATAAAACTTTCAGAAATTTTTCCCGGTCAAAGATGCCATGTTTTTACTCGCACGATCACAGGATGAAGTGAAAGCTGACACTTTTAGAGCACGGGGAGAACTGTACTGAGGTAGATCTGGTGTTGCAGAAAGTCATGTTAACAAAAGTGAAACAAATTGTTTAGAAAAAGAACCAGAGCTGCAGAAAATTATTGAAACTTGCCAGCTTCCTACTGAACACAAAATTCTTCAATCCCTTGATGCAGATGATGTAGCATGGGTCAGTCAAGAAGCAGGAATAGAAGATGATACCCATAACGAAGTAAGTACTCAAGTTAGTGTTAATAGTGATAGTTGCAATAGTAGTGAGTCTGTTCTTGGTTGGTTGTTTTGTTTTATGGCATATCAACCTCAGTGGGTCATTTAATGCCAACAAAATTTTGAAATAGATTCATAGCAATAGTTTGGTAAAAAAGGTGTGCATGTATTTTTTTTTTCAAAAATGTATTGCTGGTAATAATTTTTTTTTTTTTTAAAATGTATCGTTGGTAATTTTTTTTTTTTTTTTTTTTTTTTTTTTCAAAAGTTGTATTGCTGCTGATTTTTTTTTTTTTTCTACAAAGTATTTCTGGTATTAAAACCTATTTTTACACTTTCATAGTGTTTTAACGCTAGTCTGGGGGTCAACTATTTACCCATAGC
>OZ038513.1:57251751-57306751 GCA_964036315.1 Acanthosepion esculentum | reverse complement strand
GAAATTTCTAAGGCATATAATGAAGAAAGAGAGCTTTGAAAATTTTATACTCACAGGACAGATTGAAGTTAAGAGGGCCAGAGGAAATCAATGAATAACCTACTTGGTGAGCCATGACCACCAATGTCCTGAAGGGTCACAGAACATACAAGAAAGATCCAGAATTCATTGGGTACCCTGCTTTTACACTGACTTTTTTCCGTCATGTAGAATTTTTTTTTTTTTTTTATGAATGGAATTACACCAAGTAAGGCAATAAAGCCACTAAGATACAAGGAGTTACTGTGTGCAAAAGAATTACAAAACAAACATTATTAAGAACCAAGAACAATAGAAAATGAATCAGGAAGACAGTAGGTAACGATTGACATTAATCTTCAAAAATTTTACATGCAATGTCAATCGTTATCTACTGTCTTCCTGATTACTCTTCTATTGTTCTCACTCAATTTTTGCTTGTGGAACTCTTCCAGCTTCTTACTTTCCTGTCAACATTGACTATAAATGCCGGTACCATTACTGAAGGCCTGAATGATCTTTTACCTCACACCATTACTCATTTGGGAAGACAGTGGGTCTGACAGAAAATGATTTTAACCTGTTCTCTTTCTCGCTGAATAACTAAAAAGGTTTTTCATTGATTCTTACAACAAATGGTGTCAAGATGGATACACATTTTATCCGAAAACCTACAAAAAAAAAAACTCAATTAGTTTAGTGTTTTTTTTTGGTATAAAACATTTTATGGGATGGACAATGATTCAGACAATTTTGATCTTATACCCGGTATGTTTAAGCAAAGAATTTGTGCTATTTTTCTTGTTACCAGGTTTATTTTCAAAACAAATTCCCAAAAGCTTTAGAAAAATTCTTGAATATCTACTTATGAGCTCAGAGCATAAAAAACATAAAATAAAAGATATCGAGGATGTACAATTGATGAAGCAGCTGTAAAAACTAAAAGGAAAACACAGATATCTCTTCACGTTAGCTTTAATTTAGCAATGCCTTGGTCATAAAAAAGGCAGTTCTGAGTAGCAAAATAGTGTTCATTTATATACTGGATATGAAGGTGGCATGTATATGAGAGAGAGAGGAGGTTATCAAGTACTAATGCACTTGTTAAAGAAAAAAAATAATAATCCTGGGTATCAAGATAAACTGCACCCAGTAGCAAAGCCTCTGATCGGCAGATTGGATGTCTTGAGGAGCATGGAACCACCTCTTAACTGCTGTTGTTCCCAGGTCCACCCTGACCTGGAAAGATAGCACCTGCTAGGGTCCCAGCTCTGGCCAAATAGTGAACCCCACAAACGAAAATCCAATTTTTTGTTTTTGTAGGGAAAATAACCAGCAATACATTTTCATAGGGAAAATAACCACAGTATTTACATTAGTCGTACTATTGTCCTCATCTTTGTCGCCATATTTGTCACAACGTTTCGGCCGTTGTACGCTCCAGCTTTCTTCAGGTGGTTGGAATTTCGAACCGAACCCTTTATTTCGATCACTGGGGTAGACTGTTCTAGTTCCACGAGCCATGTTTGATGGATGTCAGTTATCAGTTATCTCCTGCTAATTTTCCCTTTGAAAGTTCTCCACTGCCTTAACCGGGTGTTGAACTCACACTCTTTGGGTGTGTCACTGGATCTAACCAACGCCTTTATCCACTGTGCCATGTGTCCTTGAGTCTACCCCAGTGATCAAAATAAAGAGTTCGGTTCGAAATTCCAACCACCTGAAGAAGGCCGGAGCATACAACGGCCGAAACGTTGTGACAAATATGGTGACAAAGATGAGGACAATAGTCCGACTAATGTAAATACTGTACATAATACCTCATTTCAGAAATATAGACGGAAAATAACCAGCAATACATTTTCATAGGGGAAAATAACCAGCAATACATTTTCATAACAAAAAAAAAAATATTACCATCAATACATTTTTATAGTAAAATAATCAATACAACACTAAAAAAGTATAAAAATAACATTTTATAGTAAAATTATCAGTAATAGATTTTTTAAAAAATTACCCAAAGTATAATTTAAAAAAGAAAATTACCAACATTTTATCATCTCCAAGCTATATATGTAAAACGTATACATCTGCACTGAAAGTATAAAATGATGTCCAAAATACATGCAGTTGAAGCCATAAAATTACATACAAATATTTACATTGTGCCATAGAGTTTGATATGCCGCTAAACAAAATCAACCAACCAAAAAAAGAGGTGAAATATAGATTATTTAAATATTCCGTGTTTGTTTAAGTTGATGGACGTGAGAACAGCTTGAGTCATTGGTGGTTAACGCTGTTGCCAGTTTAACACTGATGGTGATAAGAAATATGTACTATGTGCTATGTTCCTTCAGGATGTAGGCGATAATGTCTCTCCACAATTTCCTGTCCTTTGTGGCTGTTAATAATTTTTTTTTTTTGTTATCTCTCCTAAACTCTGTTCCACCAACCATTTACTTATGCTTGCTAGGTCATGCATCGTTTTCTGCTGTTCACTATGTCTTGTGAGTATCAAATTTTCCAAATCCTCTTTCCCCATTAATTTACACTCATAGTAATAATAGTCTTTAATTTTTATTAAATAAAGTATTGTCAATAATTATTTTATAACTTGTATTTATTCCATCATAAATTTAGTTGCTCAAAAAAAAAAAAAAAAAAATTAAATAATCTGACAACCACTTGAGGTTAATACATTTGTCAGCTTAACACAGATGGTGATAAGGATTGTTTTCGATTGATTCATTTATTATGGCTTATCAACCCTTTGCAGGTTATTTAAAGCCAGAAAATAAGTTTTTAGATTGTAAGAATATTTGTCGCTTTTCCCCTGAGATGATGATTTAGGTATACATGTCTTACTAATTAACCCATAGCTGGGAGGGGATCATACCCTTCCCAAGGGTATATGTAAGTGAATATAACAAATCCAACTGGAATTGAAACTTGGTTCTCCTATTAACAATTTCCGAGCCATTATCCACACAGCCAAGCTTACAGTACCTGTTATTCCAAACCAATCACTCATCTAGGTACTGACCAGGATCAATGGTGATCATACAGGAACTGGTGTTCGAACACCTTGATGGTGATAGTGAAAGTATAGGTCAGCATGACAGTTTAGTAATTGTAGGTTGAAATCTGAATGAAAAGAATTGCAGGAGACAATTGACTTCAACGTTGGGATTTGATTGTGAGAAATGGACTAAGTAATATGATTGTGCACAGAACCAATTGATAATATTTATAATTAAGCCTGCAATATAATCGATCCTGATCTGGCATCTCAACTTCAGTCACTTTCTTACTCATGGTATATGGATTCTCAGTCTTTTCTACAAATATTTTCATGGCAACAGCTCTGACAAGCTTCCCCCCCCTTGTACCCTGACTACATGAATTTAAGCGTGCTATTAGATTGGTATCTAGGTCCCACTCATTTACTGTTGAAATAGCTAAATGTAACTGCAACTTCTACAACAGTTTACTTGTTTCCCTGATAACTTAGTAAGTTATGTGCCATGCGTGAAACACGCTTAGGCAATCATGTATCTTTCTTTACATGACTGACGAGGCAGATTTTTTCTCGCAGTAGGTTGCCATTTTTTTCTGTGGTAGACCAGTTGCCATCCAAGGCTATAGAACCTGGTCTGTCCTGCTATTTACCCATAGCTGGGGGGAGAAGAGGAAGCTTAATACCTTTCCCAAGGGTATTAGCACGTAAATGAATGTAATGGATTCGAACTCGGCTCTCCGATTCTTCAACTCAAGCCTTCTCCTGATAACTACAATCTTAAAAAATTTAAATGCCACATCAATCACCATCTCTATCTTCTTGAACCCCATTCATCTTTTGTCATTTCCTCAATCCTCTATCTACTGTCTTTTCACTCAATGTAATTCCCGCATACTAGCAGCATTCCCACCTTGCTGGAAAAAGAAAGGAAAAAGAAAGGAAAAAGAAAGGAAAAAGAAAGGAAAAAGAAAGGAAAAAGAAAGGAAAAAGAAAGGAAAAAGAAAGGAAAAAGAAAGGAAAAAGAAAGGAAAAAGAAAGGAAAAAGAAAGGAAAAAGAAAGGAAAAAGAAAGGAAAAAGAAAGGAAAAAGAAAGGAAAAAGAAAGGAAAAAGAAAGGAAAAAGAAAGGAAAAAGAAAGGAAAAAGAAAGGAAAAAGAAAGGAAAAAGAAAGGAAAAAGAAAGGAAAAAGAAAGGAAAAAGAAAGGAAAAAGAAAGGAAAAAGAAAGGAAAAAGAAAGGAAAAAGAAAGGAAAAAGAAAGGAAAAAGAAAGGAAAAAGAAAGGAAAAAGAAAGGAAAAAGAAAGGAAAAAGAAAGGAAAAAGAAAGGAAAAAGAAAGGAAAAAGAAAGGAAAAAGAAAGGAAAAAGAAAGGAAAAAGAAAGGAAAAAGAAAGGAAAAAGAAAGGAAAAAGAAAGGAAAAAGAAAGGAAAAAGAAAGGAAAAAGAAAGGAAAAAGAAAGGAAAAAGAAAGGAAAAAGAAAGGAAAAAGAAAGGAAAAAGAAAGGAAAAAGAAAGGAAAAAGAAAGGAAAAAGAAAGGAAAAAGAAAGGAAAAAGAAAGGAAAAAGAAAGGAAAAAGAAAGGAAAAAGAAAGGAAAAAGAAAGGAAAAAGAAAGGAAAAAGAAAGGAAAAAGAAAGGAAAAAGAAAGGAAAAAGAAAGGAAAAAGAAAGGAAAAAGAAAGGAAAAAGAAAGGAAAAAGAAAGGAAAAAGAAAGGAAAAAGAAAGGAAAAAGAAAGGAAAAAGAAAGGAAAAAGAAAGGAGAACACTCCCAGGGCAAGAAACCAAAATCTTTTTCCCCCCCCATTTTTCTCTATCCATCATTGCCACACTCAGTCCCTGGACAAATTACAGGCCAGCTTCCTATTTTAGAGACTTAACTCCAACCATTCATAATAAAAATATTTTACATTGAACGACCCAGCATGAGTTGAGATGCCATTAAATCCATTAAACTTTTATGATGCTCAGCCATTTTGTATAAACATTGAGAGATTGTGGATCACACTGCCCCCCTCCCGCCAGACAAGGATCAGCATTCATGCCCTAAATTTTGTAAATATCAAAATCAATTTCACTGAATCTGTTTCTGAACAGGTGTAATATAGAACCATATTACATCACAAAGATTTAGTTTGGTTGATTATGTTTAGTGGCATATCAACACCTCTATGGGTTATTTAATGCCAAAATCTAAACATTTTGAAAATTTTACAGCTGCAGCTAAATATATTTTTAATGCAGTTGTATGCCTTTAACTACAGATAAAATGTATTGTTGGTAATTCTACTATAACATGCATTGTTGGAAGTTCTACTATAACATGCATCTTTGGTAATTCTACTATAACATGCATTGTTGGTAATTTTACTTTAAAAATGTGGTGTTGGTAAATCTACTATAAATATATATGGTTTGTAATTTTTTTTATATAAAAATGTATTATTGGTATTTTTATACTTTCTTAGTCTTGATTTTTGTTTGGGTGTTCACGATTTGTCTATGGCTGAGACCTCTAACAGATGCTACCACCCCAGGTCAGGATGGATCTGGGAATAACAGTAATGAAAGTAAATTGCAGAGAGCCATGATCACCCACACCCTTAAAGGACATAGCATACTTTGCCACAGAGCTCTTTGTTTGACAGGTTTTGATACCACGAGATATTAAGGGCAACCTGGAGCACTCTAATGTAATCAACATTTAATAATTTCTCCACTGATGATGTCAGAGTTCAAATGAGTGTGACATAAGCTGGAATAAATTCAACAACATCACAAAAGTGGCCAACTTAGATCAGCTGGAGTATGTTCAATTTTTATATGTTGACTAGTTTAAGGATATGTAAATTGGACCTCCCCTAGAATATCATTATAACATAAAACATTTTGACCAGAGCCTGTACTCATATATATATATATATATATATATATATATATATATATATACCCAAGTTTAGGATTGGTATATACGGAATGAAATCCAATAACCAACAATCAATATTCTTTAAAGAGTGCTCAATACAGAGTAGAGCAGATATAATTATTTATTTGAATATTACAACATAAATATGTTATAAAATCACGACGAAAGTAGCCATTTTGTTTCAACACTTCTTGTGTCTTGTCAAGTGATGATATAGAATATAGAATAAATGGTTTTAAAAGTTTCAAATTAATCAACGATCCTTAGCTAAGAGTAAACGCTGTTACGTAAGCCAGAAAGAATATAGCATACCATAAAAATTATATATATATATATATATATATATATAATTTTTATGGTATGCTATATTTATGGAAAAAAAAAAATTCACCCACATGGATCAAACCTACCTGTAATTGCAGAGCAAAGCATGAATGTCCCTTAAAAGCAATTGTTTGCAAAGCAATATTATATACTAAGCCATTGTAAAAACAGCAGATAAGAAAAAATATAAATAAGTGTAACTTAAGGTCCTTGGCAGTAGAAACAATGCACACAAAACATCCTTTACCAATAGTAAATACACAAACAATACTTTTCTAAACATATATGGGAACTTAAAAGCGAAAACCCAATATCATGGAAAACAAGGAAAACTCCACCAGCCTACAATAAATAATCCAACAAATGTAAACTTTATCAGAAGGAGAAAATAACAATAATCATCTTTTGGAACAAATACAAATTACTCTATAAACAATCAGAACTCAAAATGCAGACATGAAAACAAATTTTTACTGCATTATTTAAAAATTAAAAACTAAAAACAAATACAAGAAAAATACAAATATATGCATTATATACAAAACAGATAATGTAATATAGAGGGTTATTAAAAAGAATGAACCTATTTCTTGATGCATTGCTTCAATTCTTAAGCATCTCCAGGGAATGAGTTGGTGACCATTTAAAACAGGAGTTTTCTATATTTTGAATAGCTGCCAGAGGGGCACTGTAGTCGCATCATATCTCCGGCAACATTCATTTGTTTGTTTACCCCAGGAATGGCAAGTCCTCAGCAAAAGGTGTTCTGTATTCTTGAGTTCACGTAAACAAATACAGTCGCCATGGTGCAGCAGACTTTTCAAAGGCAATTTGACATTAATCTGCCCTCTCCTAAGAACATTCAATGGAGGTTTAAACAGTTTCAAGAGAGTGGGTGTCTGTGTAAAGGAAAAAGTCCAGGACAGCCATGAGTTTTGGAGGAACAAGTGACGAGAATCTGTGCTGTGTTTGAGGGGAGTCCATGGAAGTCCACAAATTGAACTAGCCATGAGCTTGCGATCTTTCAATCCACTATCTGGTGTGTGTTAAGATGCCTACATTTGAAACCTTACAGACTATACCTCATCCAGGCACTTTCCAAGAACTTACTCTTTGTCCTTGGCCTGCAAGATTCCCTGACCTCACCTTGTGTGATTTTTTTTTTTCTTGTGGGGATACGTAAAAGATCACGTTTATGTTCCACTGCTACCCACTAACCTCGATGACCATAAACATCGAATAACAACAGCAAAATTCAGTGGATCATGATTTGCTGATACGCATCTGGGAGGAATTCTCTTATTGCATTGATGTTGCCCATACTGCAGGTGGTGGCCACATTGAACACTTGTAAAACAGGAAATAAAAGTTGATTGTGAGTAGAATACTTGTGACTTGGCTGGACTTTTCAATTGCTTTTCCTTATTAAAATATTGCATAATGAAATCAGTTCATTGTTTTTGAATAAAACTGTATAAATATCAAGGACATGCCATCGAGGTAGCAGGGTAGACAGTGCCTACTCTGAATAAAATTCAGCAGCAGCTACATTTTCCTTCTGTGGCCCAGTATGCACCTAATCCAACAAAATTTGAAGGTTACTGTGATTATTATGAATAATATGCAAAGTATATTATTTTTGTAGATTTACTACATAAAGGTCACAATCTACCTATCCTATTTTAGAGGAAGTCCACAAATCGAGCTAGATATGAGCTTGCAATCTCTCAATCCACTATCTGGCATGTGCTAAAAAGTGCCCCAGCAATAGATTGGTTGGAAGGGGGCCCAAGACCTTGCTCTTTGTGCTTGGCCTGCGAGATCCCCAGACTTCACCGTGTGTGATTTATTTTCTTGTGGGGATACATAAAAGATCTTGTTTATGTTCCATTGCTACCCGCTAACCTCAATGACCTTAAACATCAAATAACAACAGCAATCAATTCAGTGGATCATGCTGATACGCATCTGGGAGGAATTCTCTTATCGCATTGATGTTGCCCGTGCTGCAGGTGGTGGCCACATTGAACAGGAAATAAAGTTGATTGGGAGTAGAATACTTGTGACTTGGCTGGACTTTTCTATTGCTTTTCCTTATTAAAATATTGCATAATGAAATCAGTTCATTCTTTTTTAATAACACTGTGCTTTAAACAAATATGATAACCAACCCTGCAAAAGGAAAAAACAAATCAAACTGTATGAATGTATTCCACCAAAAAATCCCATTTCTTTTTTAAGAAAGGACACTGTCATATCCAAACATTACTATTTTTGACATCTTTTTTCATAATGCTTCTATTTACCCTAAATGCCTAATAATATACAATAAATATCATTCTTATTAGCTTTATTATTTTTTTAAATTGAGTTCACTCCAAGAAAGGCACTAAAGCCACTAAGACACAAGAGGTTACTGGGTGTGGAAGAATTAGAAACATTATCCATGAGCAAGAACAAAAAGATCAATCAGAAGAACAGGAGATTGAGATTGCATTTAAAATTTTTGCAGATTAAAGTTGATTGGAAAACAAGTTCCACAAGTGAGAAATCCAATAAAAGAAACTTAGCATAGAATTTATGGTTACATCTAGCTAACTAAACTTTAAACCGATGCAATCTCAACACCAGTGTTTAAATTCATAAAGTCTAAGTACCATAACAAAGCTCATCCAAACAATTATCATGAAAGTATTTATGGAAAAGACACAGGGAGACAACCTTACAGTGGTGGGAAAGTGACTGAAGCTGAGATGTCAAATCAGGACCTATAATATTGCCGATTCTTCTTTAGATGTTATCAAGGATCTCTAGATAAATAGTAGGAACACCAGACCATATGTGGCAGCAATATTCTAAGCATGGCCAAATGGTAGACTTATAGATATGTAGGATAGATTCTTAGCAGTTGACTTAGCAATGTATTCAATATAGTGTTAGCTCAAGAAGTCACTTTCCTGGAGATTAGCATCAACCATTATGATGGACGGCAGAGCAGGATCTCATGATTACTAGAGAGAAGTTTAGTTTTTGAGGTATTGAAATTAACAAGCCATCTTTTGCCCCAGTTAACAACAGACAGAAGCTTGTTTTGGACATTGGCTACTATTCTGACCTTATCGAACTGATAAGACTTACTATCAAGACTGTAAAATAGTTGTGTTATCAGTGTAGATACCAAGTTGAGAGCTGACATAATTGGAAGGTCATTAATGAAAATTAAAAACAAAGTCAGATCAAGGATTGAGTCCCGAGGAACATCCGCATTAGTACGATAGGATCTAGGTGAGTGGCTGTTCAGGATAACTTTCATTTCACAATTTGATAGGAAAGACTGGATCATTTGAAAAATTTGTCTGGAGATACACTAACTCTTCAGCTTGCAGATAAAACCTGGATGCCAAACCCTGTTGAAAGCTTTCGAGATGTCCAAAGCTATAGCCTGGGCTTCATGTTTTTTTTTTATCTAGAGCATGGTAGACTCCTCCTGCAGTTATTGTCAGTACCTTTGACCTGGAGAAATGAAAAACATATTGCTTGTCTGGAAAAAAAAAAAAAAAAAAAAAAAAGGCCCTGCAATGAGAAATGCTTAATCAACTCAGCATTGATTAGAGCATCTAAGAGTTTCGACAAATTTATTATTTTTTTTATCTTTCAAATATTCTTTTGTCAACCTACAAGTCCTGTTTATCCAATTTTTCATTAACATTTTCAAATTTCCGAATTAGTTGTTTTATGTAATCAATAAATTTACCAATGTTCATTTATTTATGTTTATTTTTAGAAGATTTCAGTTTGTCATCAATTTTATTTATTTCCTTCTAAAAATAAAATAAAATATGAACTTTGGTAAATTTACAGATTACATAAGACAACTAATTCAGAAATTTGAAAAGTTAAAAAATTTGGATAGACAGACTTGAAATTATTCGACCAAATATGTTTGAAAGAATTCTTGTTGATGAAATACCCCTACTTGAAACATCTCTACCTGAGCTCTGAATGGGTTTTCACTATTTTTTTTTCTCCTCCTCTAATAAGTATAAAAGTTTGCCTTTTAGAATTGTGTTTTCTGTTACTGCAACTCTGTACTTCTGACAGCTCTGTCTGAAATTTTATTCATGATTTTTTTTCCTCTCTCAATAGGAGCAAATAGGTTTGCCAATCATCAGGTTCACATCCCTCCCTGGTCTTTTGAACAGGAGTAGAGGTTCATCCCTTCGTTCCTGTTTAGGATTGGGTTTCTGGTTCCTAAATTCTACTTCAACTCCATACTCCTAACATCCCTACCTGAACTCTGAAATTTTATTGGCTAATAAAATCTTGACTTCTTCAAGTCTAGAATTAGTTGTCTATCTTTCCTGTTATTTTGCCCTTTCTTATGATAATACAGATCCACACAGTAACCCTCTACCTTGAGCCTTGTACTGGATAAACATTAGTAAAAAAAAATTTAAAAAAATAAATTTTATATATATATATATATATATATATATATGTGTGTGTGTGTGTGTGTGTGTGTAAAAATTTCTCAGAATTAATCTGTAGAAAATGACTATATGTATAAAGGAAAAAAGACTAGGAAAACTAGTTTTAGCCAACATGTTTTGACCGATGTGGACTTTTTCAAGGCAAAAAAAAAAATGAATTTATTGAAACAAAGTATCTACAAACAAACAAACAAAATGGCGTTAGCAAGTAGAAGAATTTAGACACGCTATTGTATATTCAAATGGTTAACTGAAAAATTACGTCAATTACTTTGTTTGAAGAGAATATATTCACATGTAGAAACTGTTTGTATTGTGCTGACAGATTTAACCGTTTTCTTTGGATTGCTCGAGTTGTGTACTTTGGCTTGAGAGAGTAGTGATTCTGTTAGGAATACAATACATTGGAGAAACAGGAAGGAATTTTTAAAGAACCCATTTATAAGCACAAAAGAGTGCTCATAAATAATAAGTTAACAAATGCACTAGTCATACATAAAAATAAATTCAACCAAAATTTTAATTTATAAATGCTATACTCATTAAAAAAAAAAAAAAAAATAAAATAATTCACTCAGAAGGAAAATCCTTGAGAATGCCACCACTGAATATTATCCAAATATTAATCTAAACCCCCACCCCACCCCAATATCAATTTTCCAGTTAATTTGCAGTATAAGCACTAAAAGCACCCAGTATTGAGAATGTACCATTCTGGTGTGAAATTGCCTGGTTATTTTGAAAATGACATTAAAACATTGCATGGAAGCTTACTTAGTTAAAAGGCTTTTTACATTGTCTTTCTGGTCTTGATTACTGTGCAATTTTCACAAATGTTATTTTAAAATGCACTTATTTTTTTTAAATGAAGTTTTAAATGAATATTATTTTTTCTTTATTGTTCTTAATAAATCTGCTTATAGCTAATGAAACAGAATCTCATCCTGAAATGTAATTTTTGTGGCTTTAAATTCCAGAAAATTTCACAACATAAAAAAAAAAAAATCATTGAAAAACCACACGACTACTCAAGGCAAACATATGTAAACAAAGCCAGTAATGGCAGATGTTCTGTGTACATGACAAGAAATTAGTTACACTTACATTGCCCATAACTTCTAAACGGTAATCAAGCGTAATGTTTAAATATCATTTTTGAAATAACCAGGTAATTTCACACCAGAATGGTACATTCTTAATACCAGGAGCTTTTGGTGCTTATACTGCAAATTTACCAACTTTCCTTACAGAATCACTACTTTCCCTTTCTATACAAGATCATTCTTATTCCAAATATGAATACATATGTCATCAGCACAGCTATCCCTCAAGTTTTTTTTTCTTAAATATATATATATATATATATATATATAATACGAAAATGCAGGATTGATCATTTTATTTATTAATATTATTTCTGTATCTCTTAAGCGCTGTAATTACAAATTGTCTAAAAAAAAAAAAAATAAATAAATAAATACCTAGTCAGCCATTTTATTTACAGCATAATGAGTTTTCTGTATATAAAATATTTGAGAAATCTTGACTAAATTTGAACTTCATAACATTTCAAAGGGCAACTTGACAGTGTGTAATAGTTAACAAGCTTGTCTTGCTAGAACAATTACAACTGAGTAGTGATTTCAATCCTCACTGGGTACCCCATACTTTCAGCCTTGTGCCACATCTAAGCAATGCTTAGAGAACCACCATAATATTTCAAAGTTGTTTCAATTTTGTTCTTCTCTAACCCTTGGTTGTGTATTATATCCAGGTTTCTCCTCGGGTCAGGCTGCTTCAGCAATGGTTAGCAATCTTGTCTCAATAGATTAATTATAGTAGTGACTACAGTCCTCATGGCCTTGTGCCACATCTAAGTAAATCGTTATGATTTGACTGCTCTTCTATGTCACTATGATTCATCTCTTTGTTAAATGGTCAGCAACGATTCGCCAGGAAGATATTGACCAAACATCTTCTAGCAGTTCTAATTTTGAGTTTGAACCTTGACCTCTGTATTATCAAAAATATACTTGTGGAATTTAAACAAAGTAAAATTACATAAAGTTATAAAAAAAATTAAAATACTTACCTTAAAAATATTCTTGTGCTTGAGAAGATCACTTATGGATTTTGTTTATCTAAGTTAACAAAAATAAAAGTGCATCATTTATAAATTTTCTTAAAACAAGTCTGAAAAAGCAATTGAGTTTTTTTTTTTAACTGAATTTGATAAAATTTAATTATTTACAACATGAGATTAGTACCAAAAAGAGATTCATCTACAAAGAAATACAAATATACTACATCTGAAGAGAACAGTATCACTTTGAAACCATAAAATAAGCAAAATTTACTTTTTTTTTTTTTTTAACTATAATAGGTAGGAAAAAAATGATGACAACCATAAAATTAAAAATAATTGACCAATCAGCTCAAACCAAGCAATAGATACTTTTTAACCAATTATACAGTAAACCAATTCCCAGAACTCAACATTTCTGGAGCCTCTTAAAAAGCTATAAATAATGAATTCTAACCTTTGTTGTTCGGCCAACATTTTAATGCTACCATGATGACTCAGTTCTACTGACAACAAAGTATCACCTTTTTCTCACACACACACACACACACACACACACACACACACAAAATGTTTCATGCCTGAACATTAGCCCCTTGATTAATTTTTTGAAAGTCAGCTCCCTGTACTACTCCAGCAAGTACTTAACTCCTCATGATGTCTTCTGCCTTTACAAGAGCCAGATCAGGTCAAAAATGGAGTACTGTCATAACATTTGAGCAGGAGCTGCCCAGACCTCACTCTACAGCCTTGACAGAATCCCAAAGTGTCTCCAAGCCCTTGTGGATGACAAATTATTCTCCACCCTCCAACCACTCTTTTACAGGCGGGACGTGGCAAGGTCTATCACTACTTCCATGAAAAGTGGACAGATGAACTACACATTTCCTGGTTCCACCATACCTTCACAGAAAGGACATCCCATGCCACTTATATTCTAGCAAACCACCCATATTCTTTCTGTATTCCATCAATGAGAAGCAAGTTCACCTCAAACAGCTTCTCCCGCAAACCACAGCTCTATAGAACTGACTCCCAAGAGAATGGTTCTCCAATCTCTACAGTCTTAACTTGAACAAGTTTAGGGTTAACCATTGTCTTCCCCTCTTATCTGCACAAATTGCCTATAAAGATAATTCTTTACCTCAAGTGGCCCCTGGGCTTTGTACAGTGTAAGCATTACTGTGTAAAAAAATAAAATAAAATAGAAGAAATATTTCCTCAGCAAGTATAAGCATTCCTAGGATAAACTTTATGCAAGTCTTGTCCAAGAAAGCAGACAGATGAACACCATTTATCCTCAAACCCATTTCCCTCCGGGGCATATCAAGTAATTTTCTCAGGTACGGTAAATATTGGATGTGTGCATTTTATTATACTATATTTTAAGAGGAGAAAAAGCAAGGGATGCAGTTCGTAAGATTATGTGAGAGAGATAACAGTTAACCCAATACTTGAAGAGATCACGAAAGCTTCATACCAGAAGTCTGTTCCACAAAGCAGTAGTTCTTGAGAAAAAGCTGTCTGAAAGGAACTTCCTCCTTACTAATGGAATACAAAGGGAATAAGGACGATTCATCTGTATGAGGCATGGTGTATCCCAAGAAATCATGAATTATTATCAAATCAAACCATATAATAATTGTCAATGTGTATTTATATATTTCCTGTCCCATATATAGTAGAAAGGAGGTAAATCTACTTAATTTAGTAAATTTATGAGTGATTACTTAGTCATTTTAATCTATACAAATAAAATATTTATCTGCATTTAGACAAAATTAGTTCCTGAGCAAAATGAACAGTTTAATTCATCAGTTCCTTTTGTTTTCCTCTCTCCCTCTTGCCTTCAATCTGTCCTATGAGTATCAAATTTTCCAAGCCCTTTTAACTCATTACCTTCCCTAGAAATTTCAATTACCTTCTTACTAATGTTAAGTGTAAGTGTCATTTGTTTCCATTGTCTCTAGAACTTTATTGCTCCCCTGTTCAGTTCATAGTATTCTCAGCATCCTTCTGTAGAACAACATTTCTGTTGCATCTAGTCTCTTAAATACTAAATCAATTTGCGTTTGAACCTTGACCTCTGTAAATTAGCAAGTTAGTTTTGTTTGAAATATTTTCCAATGTACAAAGTAAAATCATTTAAAAAGTTTAATTTGTATATATAAAATTAAAAATTTAATAGAAATAATTTTGGATTGCTTAAAATGAAGCATCAGAAGTTATTAATTTTTAAATATTATTTTTGTATCTGTCTATATTTCTGAGATGAGGTATTATGTACATTATTTACATTATTCAGACTATTGTCTTCATCTTTGTCACCATATTTATTACATTTCGGCCATTGTATGCTCCGGCCTTCTTCAGGTGGTTGGAATGTTGAACTGAACACTTTATTTCGCTCACTGAGGTAGACTGTTCTAGTTCTACGTGCCATGTTTAATGGATGTCAGTTATCAGTTACCTCCTGTTAATTCCCCTCTGAAAGTTCTCCACTGCCTTAACCGGGTATTGAACTCACACTCTTTGGGTCCTGTCACAGGATCTAACCGACGCCTTTATCCACTGTGCTATGTGTCCATGAGGAAGGGCGGAGCATACAATGGCCGAAACGTTGTAATAAATATGGCGACAAAGTTGAGGACAATAGTCCGAATAATGTAAATAATTATTTCTTTTATTTTTAGTTGATTTATTTACACTCATTTCATTATTAATAGCAGTTGTCTATTATATGCCATGTTCCATCAGGACGTTGGCGATCATGGCTCTCCACAACTTTCTGTCCCTTGTATCTCTTAATAAATTTGTCTGTTATTTCTTCTAAAGCCTGTTTCGCTATTTGTTCAAGCTCAGTAAGTATGTTATGCATTGTTTTCCTGTCTCTCTTGCCTTCAAATCTGTCTTGTGAGTATCAGATTTTCCAAACCGTCTTTCCTCGTGATGTACCCTAGTAGTAGTAAATCTAATTTTTAATAGTGTGTGATGCATAAATTGCCATCTAAATTATGCAAATATGAAAATAACACTGACATCTCATTTTAACAGATATATTTATCAAAATTACACAAAAATACCTTCAAATACCAAAGAGTAAATTTATACAATAAAATCACCATTGGCTTCAACTACGGCCTCCAGACAACTTAGGAATCTCTTGAAACTCTTCTGGATGGACTCCGTGTTTAAGCTGGTGAATGCTGCCATAATCCTTGCCTTCAGGTCATCATTGGAGAAAAAAAGAGTTATGTTTCTCTCCCACTCAACTGTGCCCCACACATAATAATCAAGGGGGTTGCAGTCTGGGGAGTTAGGTGATGTGGTCTTAGAAATTGTCTGACAGCCAAGACTGGGTTCACCTGCTTGTGTGGCATGGTGCAGAGTGCTGTTGCCACATATAAGGTCTTCCAGCAATCACCAATTTGACTCAGGGTAACACTACCTTCTTAAGGCACTTGATGTAGGCCTCTGTGTTGAGTGAGGTCCTGTGGGAAGATGAATGGAGGAATAACATTGCCGTCACTACTGATCACTTCAAACACCATGATGATGATATTTGGTTTTCCTCACTCTCAGTACATCTTTTGTGGCTACAGCATCCTCTGCAGCACCCTCAGATTGACACCCAGTCATTCTGAAATGTTTGTATTGGAGCTTCCGGCATGAATGCCAAACAGTACAGCATGCTGTTTCCAAATTTCTCACAGACTGAGTTGCATCATAGTGCTCTTTTTCTCACAGACAGTGGCCAACTGACCCTCCTACACTGTGCAGTCAACAAAATCAAACAACATTGATACACGAAATTAATATAAAATGGCGACAATTTACCCATCACATTCTGTATTAGTAATGAAATCTTTAATTTAGGATATAAAGCATTATCGATCAATTTTTGGCTAATATTAAAAAATAAAAAATAAAAAAAAATAAATAAAAAATCAACATTACCTCCATTTATATTATAAAGTTGAAAGAAAGCAATTTAAAGTTTTTAGGGCTTTTTTTTATAGTATTATGAAAATTATTTCAGCAAGTTAATTTTTTTTTCATTTTAGCACAATATATATTTATATTCTCAAAAGGTGATTGGATGTTCTTGGTGCAAGGTCACATGATATTAGCCCAATCACAGACCATCCTGAAGGCTTATATTTTAACATCCTTACATTAACAGGACTTAAAATCCTTACTCAAATCTAAACCTCTTTTACAATTGTCATAGCCTAATGACTATTTTTCATTCACATGTTCTATTTTTATTAACAGCCAAATCAAATATTTTTTTCTTCATATTTCTCGAAGCTTTATGTTAATATTGTGTTCATGTCAATGAACAAATTCTTTTTCCTTAAATCACTCTTCAGACCAATTCTTTTCATTAAGATGCCGGATACTTAAATATTTGACCAAGGTGGATAAGGCAAGGAATTTTTTCATGTTTTTTTTTCCCATTATCTTGGAGATCAAGATTTTACTACGAAATACGTCATGTGAATTTGTATGTTTTTTTCCACCTCGAAACTCTTTGTTTAAAGAGAGAAGTAAGAACAATAGTTATCTCCTTTGCACTGGCAACACCAGGTGGCAGTGTCATTGTTAGGACAATCAGAGACTGAATATGACAGGAAGTGTAAAAACCAATTTCATGAAAGTGTAGAGCACAACACCATTGATTCAGATGGTTTCCTCAAAGATGAAGAGACTCGAGGCAATGGAAGTAAGGTTCTACAGACGGATGCTAAGGACTTCATGGACCAAGCGTGTGAGCAACGATGAGGTTTTGAAGAGGATGCAAACAATGAGGAAGCTTATACTTAACATCAGAAAGAGGCAGCTGAAATTTCTGAGAAACAATGAGAAAAAAGGGCTTGGAGAATCTGATACAGGTCAAATAGAGGGAAAAGAGAGACAAACGAAAGCAACACATGACATACCTGAGGCTTAAGCAAGTGGATGACAGAATATGGCCTGGAGGAAGTAGCAAAGGGACAAATCTTATCGAGATCTACAAGGAATAGGGGAAAGTGGAGAGTCATGATCACCTATGCCCTGATGGGGTACAGCACATAAAATTAAAGTATGTGTGTGCCTTCGTACAGGGTTGCTCAGTTCTTTGAGTAGACATCTTTTAATAAGTCTAACATTTTTATAACTTTTTCTGATTATTATATCTTTTCAGATGAATGATTACAAACATCAAGCTACCTCGGCCAACAAAAAGGCACACCATAATCATTGTCCTAGAGGCAGAGCATAGTGTTTTAAAGATTGTTCACTTACTAATAGTTGCATGGTCATATGTTGTCAAAGTTCATAAAAAGCTGGAAACCGCTGATGGGGATTATATAGCAGCAGCAAAACATGAAACACCTGCTAAGAGTCATAATACCACCAGAAGACCCAAATTTCTATAAAAGATGGAGAATTATCAATAAGAACCCCAGAAAGTCAATTAATGTCATTGCTAAGGAACTCAAGGTTCTCTATTGGAAGAATTGTGCATGAGATCACTTAAATACTTTATAGAATATACTGTCATCTATATAATAAATGCAAATGTGTGTCACAGTTTTTTAGAGGCCGTAGTCCAACATATACCATTTTCAAAATCAGGCTGACTCCGTGAGCAAATTTAACATCCAGGATGGACCCACAATCCTGAAATTGTGGATTCCCAAGTTTTTATTACTGTGATTGTTTTCAAGTTTCACCATCTTGCCTCCTATTGATAAAAACAATTAAAGTAACACAACTCTCTAACTTTCAATAGCTCATGTTTAAATGAAAAAAATTACAGTTCCAAATTGCAGTCTTTCGAAATTAAATTGTCTGGGTTTTCAACTTTACTACTAGAGGCAGTAGCCCAACATATACCATTTTTGAATCAAGCTGACACTGTGAGCAAATTTAAAACATTCTGGGCTGGATCCAGACCTGCAATTCCAAAATTTGGGATTCTCAAGTTTTCATTGCTGCAATTGTTTTCAACAATTTTTTTTATGTGATTTTTTGCAACAAATTTTTTTTGTACAATAACAATTTTTATAACTTGGAAATAAATTTGGGAATAATTGAAATTGTGAAATCCAGCGAAAAATCACCCATGAAATAAAAATAATTGTTTGTATGGAAAATAAGGACCTACGTATATGAAATTGTCTTTAAATTAAGTGGCAGCAGAATTATCATTGAACTTTTAAAAGGTAAGCTTAGATATTAATATTAATGCAATACTTAAATGAAGTGATCAATTTTGAGTTCTTCTGTAGTTTGTTGCCTATCACATCTACTCCTCCTTACCTATTGTGATGAATGCCCAATCAAGAGCCCTCTGCAGAAGCATAAATACAGATAAGTTGGTTTATAAGCTAGTTTATTAATATTGTACTATTTGAATTTCTAACAAAACACAACATCCTTAGATATTGACAGTGGAATGAGGATGATCTATCCCTGTAAATTAAATAAAGGGTTCAGTTTTAAATTCTTAAAAAATGGTTACAAAAGAGTTTAAACTATGTAAATATGATTCTACAAGAAATATTTTATTATTAACTAATGTATTCTTCCCTCTGGAATCATTGCACATTAATATAATTTGTAAAAATATATTTGCAGATCCACATATGAAAATAACAATAAGGATTTTATATTTACATAAAATTCAGCTGGTCATCAACTTGGGAATCAATTTTCTCTTGTTAAGTAATAAATTGATTTTCCAAGAATTACTGCAAACTTGAGTTCACATTTTCCACTGGTATGATGTTGTGTGATTATATTGAATCAATTTCTTTCGACCTGTGTTTTACCTCCATCCCTGAGTCTTGTAGTGCCACGCAGCTCTGTCCTATCGGTAACTCCGATCATGCTGTAGTGTCTGTTAGTATCTCCTTCAGCCCCACCCCCTGCAAGGAGCTTCCTACCACCAGAACCACATTCTGATATCAACGGGCTGACTGGGACTCATTTCGTGACTTCCTCCGCGATGTCCCCTGGGATGCTGTATTTAAGCTCCTCATTCAAGATTGTGTTTCAGAGTTCTCTTCCTGGATTAAAGCTGGAATCGAAGCTTTCATCCCCTCCAGGAAATTCAAGGTCAAACCGCGCTCCTCCCCCTGGTTCACAGCCGCTTGCTCAGCCGCCATTGCCCATAGGAACCACTTCTTCCACCGTTTTCGTAGTGATATGTCCGACTCCAACAGACGTCTATTTACCTCTGCCCGTAATGAGTGTAAGCGTATCCTCGACGATGCCAAGTCACTATTTGCTGCTCGGATGAAGGAACGTATTGCATCCCGCAAATTTGGCTCCAAAGATTATTGGCGCCTCTGCAAGAGCGTTCTGAACAATAACAAACCCTCCATTCCTCCCCTGTTCAATCAGTTTGAGGTCCTGACCACCTCTGCCGACAAGGCCGAATGCTTTTCTCGGAAGTTTTCTTCCAATTCTATGCTAGACTCTTCCGGGGTACCCTTGCCCAATTTCCCTCCCAGAACTGAGGCCCTTTTGGACGGATTGCACATAACCCCGTCATCGGTATTGGGCATTATTTCTAACTTAGATCACCACAAGGCTACTGGTGGTGACGGGATACCAGCCAGTCCTGAAGAAATGCGCACCAGAACTGGCACCTGCCCTCTCTAAATTATACAACCGCTGCCTCAAGGAGTCCTGTTTTCCTGACTGCTGGAAGTCCTCAACCATTGTTCCTGTCTTTAAGGACTCTGGTGACCCCTCCGACCCTTCCAATTACCATCCTATTAGTCTCCTACCCCTCTTCGGCAAAGTCTTCGAGGCCATTATCAACACCGAAGTGATTAATCATCTGATATCCCACGATCTGCTCTCAGACAAGCAGTATGGTTTCAGCTTTGCCCGATCTACTGCCGATGTGCTTACGGCCATCACTGAATTTGTCTACCAAGCTATCCATAATACCGGTGAAGCTCGTGCAGTGGCCCTTGACATCTCCAAAGCATTTGATAGAGTTTGGCATGCCTGCCTTCTTTGCAAGCTCCATGGTTATGGTATCACAGGTCGATTGTTTGACCTAATACAATCATTCCTGTCAAACCGAGATTTGAAGGTCGTTCTCAGTGGATTCATCTCCAGCTCCTATCCCACTGACGCAGGTGTTCCTCAAGGCTCCATCCTAGGCCCTACTCTGTTCCTCATATTTATAAAATAAACAACCTTCCTGACGCCATAGACTCCCAAGTCGGCATCTACACTGACGACACCACAATTTACTCCTGCCTCAAACACAAATCTAGTGATGCTGACAAAGTTCACCTGGCAGCTCAAATTGAAAAGGACCTCCAATCCAATTTTCTGTTGTGAAGTCAAATTGATCCACCAAAATTACTGTAGATTAATATAACTATTTAATATATAAAAATATGAGAATTTGTAAATGGATAACAGAACAGGCATTACTAAAGATAGGAAGAAAGACAAATTTTACTAAGAGCTACAAAGGACAGGAAGTTGTGGAGGACCATGATCGTTCACATTCTGAAGGGACTCGGAACATTGCAGAAGAACTTGTAAATAGATGGCAGAAGAGGCATTAGTAGAGATAGCAAAATGAGAAATTTTACTAAGAGCTACAAAGAACAGGAAGTTGTGGAGGACCATGATCGTCCACATTCTGAAGGGTCATGGCACATAGCAGCAACAGCCTCATGAGTGTACATATAATATAGAAACCAGGGTTCCCCCACTTTTAGAATGAATTTATGAAGAAATCTAATAACAAATGACAGTAAAGAGAAGTGGGTATAGATTCTGTCCCATGTGGTCCTGCCCAAATATGTTTCTTGCATATTCTCATCAATCGGGCAATAACCATTCTCCTAACTTGTTATATTTATACTATGTGCATCCTTACAGAGAATGAACAAGTATACACAAAAGTTCTTCTAACATTCAAATACACATTGTCATCAACTTATGACGATTGGTTACGATCAACAAGTCATAAATCAATCTGATTGTAAGTTGGACTATTTTGCAATCTTTAGTCATTACAGTATTTTTTAAAAAATAATTTTATGGTTTCTTTATGTCTGATGTTACTATTTGTATCATCTCTCTACACATTGTTTTGCTTCTTATTTTTATGTTCGTCAGGTTTAAGTCAAACAGCACATACTACAGTAGGCCATGGTAACTTCAGATCACATGAAATCACATTCACTTTCTCTCTAGCTTCATACTATTTAATCACTTATTTTTGTGTTGAGATCAATAGCTTTTCTTTCTTTCTTGAAAGACAAACAGTTTCCTCTTTGTCAACATCTTGTGAGTTTTTTGAAGAAAAATTCAAAAATGGAAACGCATTAATGGGGGTTTGTAGTGTGTTGTACAAAGGGCACCCTAACACTGAGCTTGAGGCATGAGAAGAAATGCTAGCACTGTCTGGAGCTGAGGCCAAAATTGCTATACACCAAGCTGGGAAATACTCATGCTGCATGAAGTAGTCATGGCCAGATATGTGGGTGTGGTTGAAAAGTCAAATGGTACTAAGTCACATAGGTCATAAGTAAACAATGACCTGTACTATATCAAAATAAACATATCTGTGTACCTATCTAAACTTGTTCATATTTTTAATACTAAAATTCCCCAAATATAAGGCACAACAGTCACTCAAACTAGAGGGTTACTGTTAAAATTGTAATAATGAATAAGACGTGTGTGACATGAATAAAAGTGGCAATTGCAGGAAGTGAAAATTACAAGAATAAGCAGATAAATACTATCATACTTTGCTTCAAATTAGATCTCTTTCTGGTTCACTCTACATGTCGGCCAGATGTAAGCACTAAGAAAGCAAAACCAATGCTAAAAAAAAAAGTCATCCTCTGTGCGGGGTCTCTGAGCATCACATCTGGCTCACAAGAAAAAACATAAAAAAACAGGAGTTCATGATCAACCATATTTGCTTTTAAGAATGCAGCTCATAAGGATGGTAATGGTATCACATATTCAGAAATTTGAAAAGTTAAAAAATTTGGATAGACAGACTTGAAATTATTCAACCAAATATGTTTCAAAGAATTCTTGTTGCTGAAATACCCCTACTTGAAACATCTCTACCTGAGCTCTGAATGGGTTTCAGTATTTTTTTTTTCTCCTCCCCTAATAAGTATAAAAGTTTGCCTTTTAGAATTGTGTTTCCTGTTACTGCAACTCTGTACTACTGGCAGCTCTGTCTGAAATCTGAAATTTTATTCATGATTTTTTTTCCTCTCTCAATAGGTTTGCCAATCATCATTCACAATCCTCCCTGGTCTTTTGAACAGGAGTAGAGGTTCATCCCTTCGTTCCTGTTTAGGATTGGGTTTCTGGTTCCTAAATTCTACTTCAACTCCATACTCCTAACATCCCTACCTGAACTCTGAAATTTTATTGGCTAATAAAATCTTGACTTCTTCAAGTCTAGAATTAGTTGTCTATCTTTCCTGTTATTTTGCCCTTTCTTATGATAATACAGCTCCACACAGTAACCCTCTACCTTGAGTGACCCTTGGGCCTTGTACTGGATAAACATTAGTAAAAAAAAAAATTTAAAAAAATAAATTTTATATATATATATGTGTGTGTGTGTGTGTGTGTGTGTGTGTGTAAAAATTTCTCAGAATTAATCTGTAGAAAATGACTATATGTATAAAGGAAAAAAGACTAGGAAAACTAGTTTTAGCCAACATGTTTTGACCGATGTGGACTTTTTCAAGGCAAAAAAAAAAAATGATTTTATTGAAACAAAGTATCTACAAACAAACAAACAAAATGGCGTTAGCAAGTAGAAGAATTTAGACACGCTATTGTATATTCAAATGGTTAACTGAAAAATTACGTCAATTACTTTGTTTGAAGAGAATATATTCACATGTAGAAACTGTTTGTATTGTGCTGACAGATTTAACCGTTTTCTTTGGATTGCTCGAGTTGTGTACTTTGGCTTGAGAGAGTAGTGATTCTGTTAGGAATACAATACATTGGAGAAACAGGAAGGAATTTTTAAAGAACCCATTTATAAGCACAAAAGAGTGCTCATAAATAATAAGTTAACAAATGCACTAGTCATACATAAAAATAAATTCAACCAAAATTTTAATTTATAAATGCTATACTCATTAAAAAAAAAAAAAAAAATAAAATAATTCACTCAGAAGGAAAATCCTTGAGAATGCCACCACTGAATATTATCCAAATATTAATCTAAACCCCCACCCCACCCCAATATCAATTTTCCAGTTAATTTGCAGTATAAGCACTAAAAGCACCCAGTATTGAGAATGTACCATTCTGGTGTGAAATTGCCTGGTTATTTTGAAAATGACATTAAAACATTGCATGGAAGCTTACTTAGTTAAAAGGCTTTTTACATTGTCTTTCTGGTCTTGATTACTGTGCAATTTTCACAAATGTTATTTTAAAATGCACTTATTTTTTTTAAATGAAGTTTTAAATGAATATTATTTTTTCTTTATTGTTCTTAATAAATCTGCTTATAGCTAATGAAACAGAATCTCATCCTGAAATGTAATTTTTGTGGCTTTAAATTCCAGAAAATTTCACAACATAAAAAAAAAAAAATCATTGAAAAACCACACGACTACTCAAGGCAAACATATGTAAACAAAGCCAGTAATGGCAGATGTTCTGTGTACATGACAAGAAATTAGTTACACTTACATTGCCCATAACTTCTAAACGGTAATCAAGCGTAATGTTTAAATATCATTTTTGAAATAACCAGGTAATTTCACACCAGAATGGTACATTCTTAATACCAGGAGCTTTTGGTGCTTATACTGCAAATTTACCAACTTTCCTTACAGAATCACTACTTTCCCTTTCTATACAAGATCATTCTTATTCCAAATATGAATACATATGTCATCAGCACAGCTATCCCTCAAGTTTTTTTTTCTTAAATATATATATATATATATATATATATAATACGAAAATGCAGGATTGATCATTTTATTTATTAATATTATTTCTGTATCTCTTAAGCGCTGTAATTACAAATTGTCTAAAAAAAAAAAAAATAAATAAATAAATACCTAGTCAGCCATTTTATTTACAGCATAATGAGTTTTCTGTATATAAAATATTTGAGAAATCTTGACTAAATTTGAACTTCATAACATTTCAAAGGGCAACTTGACAGTGTGTAATAGTTAACAAGCTTGTCTTGCTAGAACAATTACAACTGAGTAGTGATTTCAATCCTCACTGGGTACCCCATACTTTCAGCCTTGTGCCACATCTAAGCAATGCTTAGAGAACCACCATAATATTTCAAAGTTGTTTCAATTTTGTTCTTCTCTAACCCTTGGTTGTGTATTATATCCAGGTTTCTCCTCGGGTCAGGCTGCTTCAGCAATGGTTAGCAATCTTGTCTCAATAGATTAATTATAGTAGTGACTACAGTCCTCATGGCCTTGTGCCACATCTAAGTAAATCGTTATGATTTGACTGCTCTTCTATGTCACTATGATTCATCTCTTTGTTAAATGGTCAGCAACGATTCGCCAGGAAGATATTGACCAAACATCTTCTAGCAGTTCTAATTTTGAGTTTGAACCTTGACCTCTGTATTATCAAAAATATACTTGTGGAATTTAAACAAAGTAAAATTACATAAAGTTATAAAAAAAATTAAAATACTTACCTTAAAAATATTCTTGTGCTTGAGAAGATCACTTATGGATTTTGTTTATCTAAGTTAACAAAAATAAAAGTGCATCATTTATAAATTTTCTTAAAACAAGTCTGAAAAAGCAATTGAGTTTTTTTTTTTAACTGAATTTGATAAAATTTAATTATTTACAACATGAGATTAGTACCAAAAAGAGATTCATCTACAAAGAAATACAAATATACTACATCTGAAGAGAACAGTATCACTTTGAAACCATAAAATAAGCAAAATTTACTTTTTTTTTTTTTTTAACTATAATAGGTAGGAAAAAAATGATGACAACCATAAAATTAAAAATAATTGACCAATCAGCTCAAACCAAGCAATAGATACTTTTTAACCAATTATACAGTAAACCAATTCCCAGAACTCAACATTTCTGGAGCCTCTTAAAAAGCTATAAATAATGAATTCTAACCTTTGTTGTTCGGCCAACATTTTAATGCTACCATGATGACTCAGTTCTACTGACAACAAAGTATCACCTTTTTCTCACACACACACACACACACACACACACACACACACACAAAATGTTTCATGCCTGAACATTAGCCCCTTGATTAATTTTTTGAAAGTCAGCTCCCTGTACTACTCCAGCAAGTACTTAACTCCTCATGATGTCTTCTGCCTTTACAAGAGCCAGATCAGGTCAAAAATGGAGTACTGTCATAACATTTGAGCAGGAGCTGCCCAGACCTCACTCTACAGCCTTGACAGAATCCCAAAGTGTCTCCAAGCCCTTGTGGATGACAAATTATTCTCCACCCTCCAACCACTCTTTTACAGGCGGGACGTGGCAAGGTCTATCACTACTTCCATGAAAAGTGGACAGATGAACTACACATTTCCTGGTTCCACCATACCTTCACAGAAAGGACATCCCATGCCACTTATATTCTAGCAAACCACCCATATTCTTTCTGTATTCCATCAATGAGAAGCAAGTTCACCTCAAACAGCTTCTCCCGCAAACCACAGCTCTATAGAACTGACTCCCAAGAGAATGGTTCTCCAATCTCTACAGTCTTAACTTGAACAAGTTTAGGGTTAACCATTGTCTTCCCCTCTTATCTGCACAAATTGCCTATAAAGATAATTCTTTACCTCAAGTGGCCCCTGGGCTTTGTACAGTGTAAGCATTACTGTGTAAAAAAATAAAATAAAATAGAAGAAATATTTCCTCAGCAAGTATAAGCATTCCTAGGATAAACTTTATGCAAGTCTTGTCCAAGAAAGCAGACAGATGAACACCATTTATCCTCAAACCCATTTCCCTCCGGGGCATATCAAGTAATTTTCTCAGGTACGGTAAATATTGGATGTGTGCATTTTATTATACTATATTTTAAGAGGAGAAAAAGCAAGGGATGCAGTTCGTAAGATTATGTGAGAGAGATAACAGTTAACCCAATACTTGAAGAGATCACGAAAGCTTCATACCAGAAGTCTGTTCCACAAAGCAGTAGTTCTTGAGAAAAAGCTGTCTGAAAGGAACTTCCTCCTTACTAATGGAATACAAAGGGAATAAGGACGATTCATCTGTATGAGGCATGGTGTATCCCAAGAAATCATGAATTATTATCAAATCAAACCATATAATAATTGTCAATGTGTATTTATATATTTCCTGTCCCATATATAGTAGAAAGGAGGTAAATCTACTTAATTTAGTAAATTTATGAGTGATTACTTAGTCATTTTAATCTATACAAATAAAATATTTATCTGCATTTAGACAAAATTAGTTCCTGAGCAAAATGAACAGTTTAATTCATCAGTTCCTTTTGTTTTCCTCTCTCCCTCTTGCCTTCAATCTGTCCTATGAGTATCAAATTTTCCAAGCCCTTTTAACTCATTACCTTCCCTAGAAATTTCAATTACCTTCTTACTAATGTTAAGTGTAAGTGTCATTTGTTTCCATTGTCTCTAGAACTTTATTGCTCCCCTGTTCAGTTCATAGTATTCTCAGCATCCTTCTGTAGAACAACATTTCTGTTGCATCTAGTCTCTTAAATACTAAATCAATTTGCGTTTGAACCTTGACCTCTGTAAATTAGCAAGTTAGTTTTGTTTGAAATATTTTCCAATGTACAAAGTAAAATCATTTAAAAAGTTTAATTTGTATATATAAAATTAAAAATTTAATAGAAATAATTTTGGATTGCTTAAAATGAAGCATCAGAAGTTATTAATTTTTAAATATTATTTTTGTATCTGTCTATATTTCTGAGATGAGGTATTATGTACATTATTTACATTATTCAGACTATTGTCTTCATCTTTGTCACCATATTTATTACATTTCGGCCATTGTATGCTCCGGCCTTCTTCAGGTGGTTGGAATGTTGAACTGAACACTTTATTTCGCTCACTGAGGTAGACTGTTCTAGTTCTACGTGCCATGTTTAATGGATGTCAGTTATCAGTTACCTCCTGTTAATTCCCCTCTGAAAGTTCTCCACTGCCTTAACCGGGTATTGAACTCACACTCTTTGGGTCCTGTCACAGGATCTAACCGACGCCTTTATCCACTGTGCTATGTGTCCATGAGGAAGGGCGGAGCATACAATGGCCGAAACGTTGTAATAAATATGGCGACAAAGTTGAGGACAATAGTCCGAATAATGTAAATAATTATTTCTTTTATTTTTAGTTGATTTATTTACACTCATTTCATTATTAATAGCAGTTGTCTATTATATGCCATGTTCCATCAGGACGTTGGCGATCATGGCTCTCCACAACTTTCTGTCCCTTGTATCTCTTAATAAATTTGTCTGTTATTTCTTCTAAAGCCTGTTTCGCTATTTGTTCAAGCTCAGTAAGTATGTTATGCATTGTTTTCCTGTCTCTCTTGCCTTCAAATCTGTCTTGTGAGTATCAGATTTTCCAAACCGTCTTTCCTCGTGATGTACCCTAGTAGTAGTAAATCTAATTTTTAATAGTGTGTGATGCATAAATTGCCATCTAAATTATGCAAATATGAAAATAACACTGACATCTCATTTTAACAGATATATTTATCAAAATTACACAAAAATACCTTCAAATACCAAAGAGTAAATTTATACAATAAAATCACCATTGGCTTCAACTACGGCCTCCAGACAACTTAGGAATCTCTTGAAACTCTTCTGGATGGACTCCGTGTTTAAGCTGGTGAATGCTGCCATAATCCTTGCCTTCAGGTCATCATTGGAGAAAAAAAGAGTTATGTTTCTCTCCCACTCAACTGTGCCCCACACATAATAATCAAGGGGGTTGCAGTCTGGGGAGTTAGGTGATGTGGTCTTAGAAATTGTCTGACAGCCAAGACTGGGTTCACCTGCTTGTGTGGCATGGTGCAGAGTGCTGTTGCCACATATAAGGTCTTCCAGCAATCACCAATTTGACTCAGGGTAACACTACCTTCTTAAGGCACTTGATGTAGGCCTCTGTGTTGAGTGAGGTCCTGTGGGAAGATGAATGGAGGAATAACATTGCCGTCACTACTGATCACTTCAAACACCATGATGATGATATTTGGTTTTCCTCACTCTCAGTACATCTTTTGTGGCTACAGCATCCTCTGCAGCACCCTCAGATTGACACCCAGTCATTCTGAAATGTTTGTATTGGAGCTTCCGGCATGAATGCCAAACAGTACAGCATGCTGTTTCCAAATTTCTCACAGACTGAGTTGCATCATAGTGCTCTTTTTCTCACAGACAGTGGCCAACTGACCCTCCTACACTGTGCAGTCAACAAAATCAAACAACATTGATACACGAAATTAATATAAAATGGCGACAATTTACCCATCACATTCTGTATTAGTAATGAAATCTTTAATTTAGGATATAAAGCATTATCGATCAATTTTTGGCTAATATTAAAAAATAAAAAATAAAAAAAAATAAATAAAAAATCAACATTACCTCCATTTATATTATAAAGTTGAAAGAAAGCAATTTAAAGTTTTTAGGGCTTTTTTTTATAGTATTATGAAAATTATTTCAGCAAGTTAATTTTTTTTTCATTTTAGCACAATATATATTTATATTCTCAAAAGGTGATTGGATGTTCTTGGTGCAAGGTCACATGATATTAGCCCAATCACAGACCATCCTGAAGGCTTATATTTTAACATCCTTACATTAACAGGACTTAAAATCCTTACTCAAATCTAAACCTCTTTTACAATTGTCATAGCCTAATGACTATTTTTCATTCACATGTTCTATTTTTATTAACAGCCAAATCAAATATTTTTTTCTTCATATTTCTCGAAGCTTTATGTTAATATTGTGTTCATGTCAATGAACAAATTCTTTTTCCTTAAATCACTCTTCAGACCAATTCTTTTCATTAAGATGCCGGATACTTAAATATTTGACCAAGGTGGATAAGGCAAGGAATTTTTTCATGTTTTTTTTTCCCATTATCTTGGAGATCAAGATTTTACTACGAAATACGTCATGTGAATTTGTATGTTTTTTTCCACCTCGAAACTCTTTGTTTAAAGAGAGAAGTAAGAACAATAGTTATCTCCTTTGCACTGGCAACACCAGGTGGCAGTGTCATTGTTAGGACAATCAGAGACTGAATATGACAGGAAGTGTAAAAACCAATTTCATGAAAGTGTAGAGCACAACACCATTGATTCAGATGGTTTCCTCAAAGATGAAGAGACTCGAGGCAATGGAAGTAAGGTTCTACAGACGGATGCTAAGGACTTCATGGACCAAGCGTGTGAGCAACGATGAGGTTTTGAAGAGGATGCAAACAATGAGGAAGCTTATACTTAACATCAGAAAGAGGCAGCTGAAATTTCTGAGAAACAATGAGAAAAAAGGGCTTGGAGAATCTGATACAGGTCAAATAGAGGGAAAAGAGAGACAAACGAAAGCAACACATGACATACCTGAGGCTTAAGCAAGTGGATGACAGAATATGGCCTGGAGGAAGTAGCAAAGGGACAAATCTTATCGAGATCTACAAGGAATAGGGGAAAGTGGAGAGTCATGATCACCTATGCCCTGATGGGGTACAGCACATAAAATTAAAGTATGTGTGTGCCTTCGTACAGGGTTGCTCAGTTCTTTGAGTAGACATCTTTTAATAAGTCTAACATTTTTATAACTTTTTCTGATTATTATATCTTTTCAGATGAATGATTACAAACATCAAGCTACCTCGGCCAACAAAAAGGCACACCATAATCATTGTCCTAGAGGCAGAGCATAGTGTTTTAAAGATTGTTCACTTACTAATAGTTGCATGGTCATATGTTGTCAAAGTTCATAAAAAGCTGGAAACCGCTGATGGGGATTATATAGCAGCAGCAAAACATGAAACACCTGCTAAGAGTCATAATACCACCAGAAGACCCAAATTTCTATAAAAGATGGAGAATTATCAATAAGAACCCCAGAAAGTCAATTAATGTCATTGCTAAGGAACTCAAGGTTCTCTATTGGAAGAATTGTGCATGAGATCACTTAAATACTTTATAGAATATACTGTCATCTATATAATAAATGCAAATGTGTGTCACAGTTTTTTAGAGGCCGTAGTCCAACATATACCATTTTCAAAATCAGGCTGACTCCGTGAGCAAATTTAACATCCAGGATGGACCCACAATCCTGAAATTGTGGATTCCCAAGTTTTTATTACTGTGATTGTTTTCAAGTTTCACCATCTTGCCTCCTATTGATAAAAACAATTAAAGTAACACAACTCTCTAACTTTCAATAGCTCATGTTTAAATGAAAAAAATTACAGTTCCAAATTGCAGTCTTTCGAAATTAAATTGTCTGGGTTTTCAACTTTACTACTAGAGGCAGTAGCCCAACATATACCATTTTTGAATCAAGCTGACACTGTGAGCAAATTTAAAACATTCTGGGCTGGATCCAGACCTGCAATTCCAAAATTTGGGATTCTCAAGTTTTCATTGCTGCAATTGTTTTCAACAATTTTTTTTATGTGATTTTTTGCAACAAATTTTTTTTGTACAATAACAATTTTTATAACTTGGAAATAAATTTGGGAATAATTGAAATTGTGAAATCCAGCGAAAAATCACCCATGAAATAAAAATAATTGTTTGTATGGAAAATAAGGACCTACGTATATGAAATTGTCTTTAAATTAAGTGGCAGCAGAATTATCATTGAACTTTTAAAAGGTAAGCTTAGATATTAATATTAATGCAATACTTAAATGAAGTGATCAATTTTGAGTTCTTCTGTAGTTTGTTGCCTATCACATCTACTCCTCCTTACCTATTGTGATGAATGCCCAATCAAGAGCCCTCTGCAGAAGCATAAATACAGATAAGTTGGTTTATAAGCTAGTTTATTAATATTGTACTATTTGAATTTCTAACAAAACACAACATCCTTAGATATTGACAGTGGAATGAGGATGATCTATCCCTGTAAATTAAATAAAGGGTTCAGTTTTAAATTCTTAAAAAATGGTTACAAAAGAGTTTAAACTATGTAAATATGATTCTACAAGAAATATTTTATTATTAACTAATGTATTCTTCCCTCTGGAATCATTGCACATTAATATAATTTGTAAAAATATATTTGCAGATCCACATATGAAAATAACAATAAGGATTTTATATTTACATAAAATTCAGCTGGTCATCAACTTGGGAATCAATTTTCTCTTGTTAAGTAATAAATTGATTTTCCAAGAATTACTGCAAACTTGAGTTCACATTTTCCACTGGTATGATGTTGTGTGATTATATTGAATCAATTTCTTTCGACCTGTGTTTTACCTCCATCCCTGAGTCTTGTAGTGCCACGCAGCTCTGTCCTATCGGTAACTCCGATCATGCTGTAGTGTCTGTTAGTATCTCCTTCAGCCCCACCCCCTGCAAGGAGCTTCCTACCACCAGAACCACATTCTGATACCAACGGGCTGACTGGGACTCATTTCGTGACTTCCTCCGCGATGTCCCCTGGGATGCTGTATTTAAGCTCCTCATTCAAGATTGTGTTTCAGAGTTCTCTTCCTGGATTAAAGCTGGAATCGAAGCTTTCATCCCCTCCAGGAAATTCAAGGTCAAACCGCGCTCCTCCCCCTGGTTCACAGCCGCTTGCTCAGCCGCCATTGCCCATAGGAACCACTTCTTCCACCGTTTTCGTAGTGATATGTCCGACTCCAACAGACGTCTATTTACCTCTGCCCGTAATGAGTGTAAGCGTATCCTCGACGATGCCAAGTCACTATTTGCTGCTCGGATGAAGGAACGTATTGCATCCCGCAAATTTGGCTCCAAAGATTATTGGCGCCTCTGCAAGAGCGTTCTGAACAATAACAAACCCTCCATTCCTCCCCTGTTCAATCAGTTTGAGGTCCTGACCACCTCTGCCGACAAGGCCGAATGCTTTTCTCGGAAGTTTTCTTCCAATTCTATGCTAGACTCTTCCGGGGTACCCTTGCCCAATTTCCCTCCCAGAACTGAGGCCCTTTTGGACGGATTGCACATAACCCCGTCATCGGTATTGGGCATTATTTCTAACTTAGATCACCACAAGGCTACTGGTGGTGACGGGATACCAGCCAGTCCTGAAGAAATGCGCACCAGAACTGGCACCTGCCCTCTCTAAATTATACAACCGCTGCCTCAAGGAGTCCTGTTTTCCTGACTGCTGGAAGTCCTCAACCATTGTTCCTGTCTTTAAGGACTCTGGTGACCCCTCCGACCCTTCCAATTACCATCCTATTAGTCTCCTACCCCTCTTCGGCAAAGTCTTCGAGGCCATTATCAACACCGAAGTGATTAATCATCTGATATCCCACGATCTGCTCTCAGACAAGCAGTATGGTTTCAGCTTTGCCCGATCTACTGCCGATGTGCTTACGGCCATCACTGAATTTGTCTACCAAGCTATCCATAATACCGGTGAAGCTCGTGCAGTGGCCCTTGACATCTCCAAAGCATTTGATAGAGTTTGGCATGCCTGCCTTCTTTGCAAGCTCCATGGTTATGGTATCACAGGTCGATTGTTTGACCTAATACAATCATTCCTGTCAAACCGAGATTTGAAGGTCGTTCTCAGTGGATTCATCTCCAGCTCCTATCCCACTGACGCAGGTGTTCCTCAAGGCTCCATCCTAGGCCCTACTCTGTTCCTCATATTTATAAAATAAACAACCTTCCTGACGCCATAGACTCCCAAGTCGGCATCTACACTGACGACACCACAATTTACTCCTGCCTCAAACACAAATCTAGTGATGCTGACAAAGTTCACCTGGCAGCTCAAATTGAAAAGGACCTCCAATCCAATTTTCTGTTGTGAAGTCAAATTGATCCACCAAAATTACTGTAGATTAATATAACTATTTAATATATAAAAATATGAGAATTTGTAAATGGATAACAGAACAGGCATTACTAAAGATAGGAAGAAAGACAAATTTTACTAAGAGCTACAAAGGACAGGAAGTTGTGGAGGACCATGATCGTTCACATTCTGAAGGGACTCGGAACATTGCAGAAGAACTTGTAAATAGATGGCAGAAGAGGCATTAGTAGAGATAGCAAAATGAGAAATTTTACTAAGAGCTACAAAGAACAGGAAGTTGTGGAGGACCATGATCGTCCACATTCTGAAGGGTCATGGCACATAGCAGCAACAGCCTCATGAGTGTACATATAATATAGAAACCAGGGTTCCCCCACTTTTAGAATGAATTTATGAAGAAATCTAATAACAAATGACAGTAAAGAGAAGTGGGTATAGATTCTGTCCCATGTGGTCCTGCCCAAATATGTTTCTTGCATATTCTCATCAATCGGGCAATAACCATTCTCCTAACTTGTTATATTTATACTATGTGCATCCTTACAGAGAATGAACAAGTATACACAAAAGTTCTTCTAACATTCAAATACACATTGTCATCAACTTATGACGATTGGTTACGATCAACAAGTCATAAATCAATCTGATTGTAAGTTGGACTATTTTGCAATCTTTAGTCATTACAGTATTTTTTAAAAAATAATTTTATGGTTTCTTTATGTCTGATGTTACTATTTGTATCATCTCTCTACACATTGTTTTGCTTCTTATTTTTATGTTCGTCAGGTTTAAGTCAAACAGCACATACTACAGTAGGCCATGGTAACTTCAGATCACATGAAATCACATTCACTTTCTCTCTAGCTTCATACTATTTAATCACTTATTTTTGTGTTGAGATCAATAGCTTTTCTTTCTTTCTTGAAAGACAAACAGTTTCCTCTTTGTCAACATCTTGTGAGTTTTTTGAAGAAAAATTCAAAAATGGAAACGCATTAATGGGGGTTTGTAGTGTGTTGTACAAAGGGCACCCTAACACTGAGCTTGAGGCATGAGAAGAAATGCTAGCACTGTCTGGAGCTGAGGCCAAAATTGCTATACACCAAGCTGGGAAATACTCATGCTGCATGAAGTAGTCATGGCCAGATATGTGGGTGTGGTTGAAAAGTCAAATGGTACTAAGTCACATAGGTCATAAGTAAACAATGACCTGTACTATATCAAAATAAACATATCTGTGTACCTATCTAAACTTGTTCATATTTTTAATACTAAAATTCCCCAAATATAAGGCACAACAGTCACTCAAACTAGAGGGTTACTGTTAAAATTGTAATAATGAATAAGACGTGTGTGACATGAATAAAAGTGGCAATTGCAGGAAGTGAAAATTACAAGAATAAGCAGATAAATACTATCATACTTTGCTTCAAATTAGATCTCTTTCTGGTTCACTCTACATGTCGGCCAGATGTAAGCACTAAGAAAGCAAAACCAATGCTAAAAAAAAAAGTCATCCTCTGTGCGGGGTCTCTGAGCATCACATCTGGCTCACAAGAAAAAACATAAAAAAACAGGAGTTCATGATCAACCATATTTGCTTTTAAGAATGCAGCTCATAAGGATGGTAATGGTATCACAGTGAATAAGCAAGCTGCCAATGCCAAGCCCTCAACATCATCACCAGTGACCTCTGTCAACCAACCCAACAAATGCACCAACCTACCTTGCCACAAGGAGACATTCCGCTCACATCCTCTGTATCAACAATAAAAAGAATTTTTATATTAACAAATCCTGTCTTCTTTTCCTTTCATCCCACTGGTGGTACTGTTTTGTTTCTTCTCTCAAGCCACCATACAAGTGTTTATAACAGTAAGGATTGACCCTTGACTTGAAGAAGTTAAGATTGTAGTGTTTAGGGAAGCATTCATGCAGGAGTCTGTTCCACAAAGTGGAAGTTACTGATAAGGAGGATAGATAATGATTGACCCTTGACTTAAAGAGGTTAGTACTCAGTGTTGGGGGGTGGGGAAGCTGTTTCAGTGGAACTTTTTTTTTCTTACATTTGAAACATGGAAGAAATGAGGGTGGTTTAATGCCATGGAAATGGCATGATATATCCGACCTGTGGGGGACATGAACTAGTGAACCTGAAGAATTGAGCTCACCTGAACACTTGCCACATAAATGGGAGCTTCAGCTGGGGGTAGTTTCAAAATAATAACATTTGGTTAGGGAGAGGAGATTTAGAATAATGAGAATCTGCGACTAAGCTAAGTGCAGAAAGTAAACATTGACGGCTCGAGGTCAGATTTTGTTGTTTTGGTTCACTCCCTTAATACCCTTGGCACAAAAGGCATGAAACCATCACAACCCTGCCTTCACCAAATGGGAGTTTCAGTTGGTATAGTTTCAACATAATATAATTCAGGTGAGGAGAAGAGATTTAAAATAATGACTAGCTGTGACTAAACTAACAGTGCAGAAATTAATCATTGGTTACTTGAGTTCAGATTTTGTTTGTTTTGGTTCACTGGCGTTGTACAAAAGGCATGAAACCATCACAACCAATTCCTCACAACATTTGTCATAGAAGAAGTTTATAGAGTAACAACAGGCTTGTGACATTGTGTTGGTAAAAAAAAAAAAAAAAAAAAAAAAAAAGGCAGTGAAGTGAAAAATAGGTCTTGCCCCCACAAGACTATGTAAATGATTTTGAACTATCAAGGCTGGAAAGTGAGCAGATATGGCAGCAATACTCTATCCTTCTGTCTGATATAACTTGTCAAAATAAAATATAGCAGGAAGAGCCAGATGCTCTATGATAGGAGCAAACCATTTTTTTTAGCATGTCTAGCAATGGATGATTTTTTTTTTAAGCTTATCATCTCAAGCAAGGCTGGAAGCCACTAGCACGCAAGGGGTTACAGAAGGTTTGGAGGAAGAGCAGGTAGGAGTGGTAAAGGAGAGGATGTGGAGAAAGATAGTGGATCGATCAAGGCAAGGGGGTTACAGAAGATTTGGAGCGAGAGCAGATAGGAATGCAAGGTGAAAGGACGTGGAGAAGGGAAGTGGATAGATCAAGGCAGCTGGAGATGTCGATTGACGTTACACTTAAATAGTTGGAGCTTGTATTTGTCAGGGAAACAGGAATAAGGAAGGGAGTTCCATAGGCGAGATGTGCGAGACATGAAGCTATTGGAGTAGAAGAGACATCTACATCTAACAGTTTCAACGGTGAAGGGGTGGGAACGGGATGCCAGCCTCGTGGGACGTTTAAATTCATGAGGCCTAGGAACCAGCGAAAGCAGCTCATCGGAGCAATTACTGTGAAAGTATTTGTAAAAAAGACAGAGCGAGGCAACGGCGCGTCTGTGAGAGAGCGACTGCAGACGAGATGACAGATCAGGGCCAATTACATTGCATATCCGTCTCTGGATCTTATCAAGAACCATGAGGCAAACAGCAGGGGCTCCAGATATATACGAGTTTCACTTGGTCATATTTGTCCTTACCAATCTGCCAATATATACTAATACCAAAAAAGAAGTGACTTCATATGGGTATGGAAGTGGGTGTTAAGGGTGTAACTTAGGAGCCAAGGAGGTAGGGCAGAGAAAAAATGTTCAAGAACCCCAATTGATAAGGCAGTGTCCATATCAGACTTCCAAGTATACAACCTCAAATCTTGTTAGTTTCTTCTTTTATGTGCCATGTCCCTTCAGGACATGCACAAATCATGGCTCTCCACAATTTCCTGTCCTTTAAAGCTCTCAATAAAATTTGTCTTATTTCTCCTCAACCATGTTTCACCGTCCATTTACTAAAACTAAGTAGCTTATGCATCGTTTTCCTCTGTCCTTCATGCCTTCAATCTGTCCTGTGAATATCAAATTCTCCATGCCCTCTTTCTTCATTATGTGCCCTAAAAATTTCAACTTTCTTCCTGATAAGTACAAGTTTCCTTTTTGCTTCCATTTTCTCTAAAACTTCATCCATACTCACATGTTCAGTCCATACTGTTCTCAGCATCTTTCTATAGAACCACATTTCTGCTGGCTCAAGTTTTCTCTTCATCTGCGCTTTTACAAGTTCAGTGAAATGAATAAAATCACCTGTCACTGCTTCCTCTCCCACACTATGAGGTAAGCAACATTCCATTTTTCCTTCTTCCTTTCATTCAAACTACACTATATTTATAGGTTAAAGTGATCAACATCAGGGATAAAGCATATGTAAATATAAAAGTTGACATTGGAAAAAAAAAAAATATAAAAATAAATAAATTTATCCTAATCAATAAATCAAGGAAATAATAAACAAATTAAAAAACTAGAAATGCACACACAAACACAAATAAATGTAATAATAATAATCAATAACAAATAATGAGTAAAAAAGTTAACACTATAAAATAACCACAAAACTGCATACGGATCCACAATTATTTCACTCAATAGCCCCTAGAATAATTTGAAATATAACTGTTACCAACCACCCAATAACTGTTGGAATAACACAATAGACCTACCCATAATGCACCACTGACTGACATGCATAGTCAAGCCAAAATAACACATGGCCTGACAATTATGTTTAGACATGAAAAAGACTGTTGCCACTAGGTGTTGACCTCAATGTGTATTACTTATGTTTATGTGTGCATTCACAGTTTGCTAATTTGTTTGTTTTTATATATATATATATACACACACACACACACACACATATGTATATATATATATATAAATGAATTACTTAATTATAATTATCAAATCCTCCTAACAATTTCTATCATATGTATATCATTGCTTGATCCGGCTTCTAATGCTTCAGTTTGAGCGGCTTGGTGATAGTAGTCGTGGCTCCAGGGGGCACATTCCTATGGTTACAGAGAATTTCAGTTGAGTTCCACCACGGAATATGTGAGCGAGCGGCACTATATTGAGTCTGATTTGCTACCTCTTCGTCACTGAGGCCTGTTGGAACAGTTGGTATGTCGTTTGATTGATAACTCAACTGTCAGGGTTTCAATTCTCGGTAGTGGATGCACACTGCTGATGAGTCCCAAATATAGGACGAAACGGCCGTCCAGTGCTTTCTGCATTCTGTTGAGGTTTCTTTCAGACTCAATGAATTAATTTTATATATATATATATATATATATATATATATATATATAGCCAGGTAAGATGAGAATGAAGAGAGTACAATTCCAGTGTTCGTAACATTTAATTTAAAAGAGGGCTCAATACAGAGTAGAGCAATATTCTTTATTTTAGGATATTATGTAATATCCTAAAATAAAGTGTGTGTGTGTGTGTGTGTATATATATATATATATATATATATATATATATAAATAAATAAATAATTATTTTATAATATGTATTCATCTTAACACAAAAATTAACATCTTTCAAAAACAAAACCTAAATCTTAATTTAAAGTTTTCATTTCATTTTCAAGTGAGATTCATTGAGCACTGTTTTTAAAAATAAATTCTAAAAGAACTCTAGATTTTAAATCTGACTGTTCTTTATATATATATATATAGTGTGTATGTGAACATATTCTATTAATCAGTTGCAGACAAAAGTATTTTTTTTTTTATTGAAACTTAAGATACAATATTCCTACAGGTTCCAATTCAATTGTGGGAATTGCAAAATACAATACTTTCCCCTACACAATTTATAGGCAGAAGCACACAAATGCATGCTGGGATTTCTTCCTAGCCACTTGTCGGTGTCATCTGACTCGGGCTTGGTCGGTCTTGCCTTTAATTCAGAGCACTACATTTATTTATCTAAATTTCTCATTTGTCACCACAATTTTTTAGTTTGTGCATTTTTTGCCCTATTACTGTTGCTTTGCCTTTTGCATATATTGTTTGCTTGCTTACTTTATATTACTTTTGCTCTGTTCTTAGCTTTTCCTTTTTTGTTATTGTTTATTGCAAACTTTGTCAATTGTTTGTTGGGTAGTTCTGCCATTTATTTACAGTTAACCATGGCCACTCACTCTACAAATGGAAACCAACTTAAAATTGAATTAACTTGTAATTTATGGAGAAAGATGAATTTTACACAGCATTTAGAAAATATGTCAAATTATTACTCTGTAGAATTTTGGCTTTTAAAAATGTATAGGTTGTTTTTTTAATCATTTCACCCCAAGCAAGGTAATAATGCCACTGAGACACAAGGTGTTACTGGGAGTGGGTGAGAATGTGAAGACTTTATTAAGTAGAAAGAACAATAAAAGAACAAAGTTCAGGTATTTACTCAACCTCCCCACAAGGTAGGATGTGGCACAAGGCCAATTTTTATGGGAGGCAAATCCAAGTCTGTAGGCTTGGGTAATAATTCCCCGTGGACCCCACATACACAGGGGCCAGGTCTGTCTACATCCCCAGACGAGAGACTGCCCTTCGGTATAGCCTCATCCAGGTTCCTCTCTGCTCAAAGGTTCATTCAGGAAGACAGAAGATAGTGCATTTAAATATTTGAAAATTTTACATGGAAGTGAAGCAAGAAATTGGATACTCTTAAAGTAATACAATCAAATTGAATCAAATATTTCTGTTAAATATTTGCACACATTGTGTCTACTACTACCTCCACATGCCAGTTATAAATAAAAAGATAATGTATAAAGTACATAGTCTGCATGCAGTCCAAATAGTAGTCAGATGTAACAGTCCCAGTTGAAGTAATAAGAGATATCATTAAGAAATTTTCCTGTATCTAGTCTCCTGTTATACATCAACTGTCTCTTTATAAAGACATGGGACATTTTCCTTTTTTTTTTTCTTTTTTATTTTTGTACACCACCTCAATTTCAGAAACATAAAAATTTAGGATTTACACTTTAGTACTATCTGCCTTCTTTTCCTTTTTAAGCCTTTCATGGCAAGCAAAGCAATAAAGGCAATAAAGCCACTAAGACTGAAGAAGACATAACAACAAATGATATTGCATTTAAATTTTTGAAGTATGAAGTTGATTGGAAAGAAAGAAGCCGCTTGCACGAAGGAGAAGTATGAAAGAAAAAAAAAAAGCTGTTAGCATAGAACATATGGTTTACATGTAGCATAGGAATTTCAGTTGTAAAATGAGGAGACCTAGCTGCCAATCTAGTACTGTGCTTAAATTCATGAAGTCAAAATACCAAAGAGAAAAGCCCATTAGAACAATTACCATGAAAATATTGTTCTGATGAGCTTTCTTTTTTGTGGATAAATTGATTATTCTATGCAAGTCAAATTTCCATACATCCCCTTCACCCTCATTCTCCAGATGTTTTAACAATAAACGGTGATAAAAGTCCAACAGTAATATCATTTAAAAATATAATTACCATCATTACAAATGCATAGCATTGTTAATTTATCTGATGAAATTCCAGCAAGTGCATCAGCATATTTCACAAAGAGCATAATACCATTCACCATGATAAATTTGGTCAGGATAACCATGATATGAATTTTTCATGCTGTTGCATGTTACTGAATTCTGTTGTTATTTTATATCCATATCTGTATATCTAACCGTAATATTTGTTTTTCAGAATTTCTTTTTTACTATCTGTGTATCCATTTTTCTTTCTATCAATATTCGTGTACATTCCTCTGACTCTCATTCATCTGTTTTTCAATCAATATCTGTATCTAGTTTATTTTTTTTTTATCAATCAGTCTTTTTTTTTTTGCTTTACAGAAATATTTCCTTCCCAAATTATTTTCTCTTTTCCTCTTCATTCATGACCTTTTGTTACTTCTTTTAAAATTTTTCTTGGACTATGTCTAGTACAAGGTCATAGTCATACACTTGAAATTCAAGGACAAATATAATGTAAATAATTTGTAAGATTATCATACTAACGACTGCATAGAAGCAAAAGCTTCCTGAACGCACACACACAATATATATATATATATATATATAAAAATTTAGTGTATTGGGGCAGCAGATCATTATTTAAACATTATTAAATATAACAGACAATGAATGTCTTATGTGTGATCATGAGCCGTTTTAATGCTGAAATGTTTGCTTTAATTTCTGATGAATAGACAAAAATTACAGAACGGCTCAAGATCAGACATAATAGACATTAATTGTCTGTTATATTTAATAATATATGTTTAAATATATATATGAATGTAGATGATGTGCGTACATGCTAGCCACCTGAGGTTTAGACCCTCAGACTCACCGAGGAAGAATAAATACAATAGCCACCAAGTGGGACTGTTCATTGCCTTAAGATGTCATGTTTTGTGTGTGCAAGGAACATAGAATAGTGATTGGCCACCCAACACTACTTTAGCTGGAATAATATTTTAGATCTGCCATCAAGGTATAGAGCACTTTTACTTATGTTTATATATCGCTCCTCAGGGATTGAGTTTAAAAATAAATAATATATATATATATATATATATATATATATATATATATATATAGCTAGCTGCCTGATGATTGCACTAGCATGAAACAGACTGTCGCCTCTAAGTGTTGACTTCTATGTTCACTTTTATATATATATATATATATATATATATATATATATATTACACACACACATACTAGAAAGAGGGGGAGAGGGGGAAGAGAGAGGAGAAGAAGAGAGGGGGGAAGAGAGAGGAGAAGAAGAGAGAGGGAGGGGAAGAGAGAGGGGAAGAGAGAGGGGGAAGAGAGAGGGAGGGGGAAGAGAGAGGGAGGGGGAAGAGAGAGGGAGGGGGAAGAGAGAGGAGAAGAAGAGAGAGGGAGGGGGAAGAGAGAGGGAGGGGGAAGAGAGAGGAGAAGAAGAGAGAGGGAGGGGGAAGAGAGAGGAGAAGAAGAGGGAAGAGAGAGGAGAAGAAGAGGGAAGAGAGAGGAGAAGAAGAGAGAGGGAGACAGGAAGAGAGAGGGAGAGGGAGAGAGAGGGAGGAAGGAAGAGCGGAAGGGATAGATAACCAGCGGCAACAGTGTTTCATACTTAAATGCAATCTTCAGGGTGTGTGTGCTGTCCTTTTTTCTTGACTATATATATACAGGATAATAGTGCATTACGTATAGTAAGATCTATTGTATTATCCTAATGGTTACTGGATAGGCAGTAATAGTTAGGTTTCAAATTATTCCCAAGGATATCAAGTAGAAAGAACGGCAAATTCAAATGCAGTTATTTGCAGCTATTTCATAATATTTAAGTTTTACTCATTATTTTTTATTCATTACTTTATTAATTATTGTTTATGTGTGCATTTCTAGTTTTTGTTTTGGTGTGTGCATTTCTAGTTTTTGTTATCTGTCTATATTTCTGAGATGAGGTATTATGTACACTATTTACATTGCTCGGACTATCATCCTCATCTTTGTTGCCATATTTATCACAACATTTCGGCCGTTGTACACGCCGGCCTTCTTCACGTGGTTGGAATGTTGAACTGAACCCTTTATTTTGCTCACTGGGGTATTCTATTCTAGTTCCATGTGCCATGTTTAATGGATGTCAGTTATCAGTTATCTCCTGTTAATTCTCCTCTCCAAGTTATCCACCACCTTAACCAGGTATTGAACTCACACTTTTTGGGTCATGTCACAGGATCTAACTAACGCCTTTATCCACTGTGCCATGTGTCCTTGAGGAAATAAAGGGTTCAGTTCGACATTCCAATCACCTAAAGAAGGCCAGAGTGTGTAACAGCCAAAACGTTGTGATATGGCAACAAAGATGAGGATGATAGGATATAAATAGTGTAGTTTGTTAATTTGTTTCTTATTTACTTAATTTGTTTACTTGTCTACTTAGATTGTTTGTTTTTTATTTTAATTTTCGATTTTTAAGTAATTTAGTAAAACTTTGTTTTCATGTCTGCATTTTGAGATGAGTTTTGATTATTTGTTTAATAATTTGTTTTGGTCTGGGAAGGTAATTATAGCTATTTTCTCCTCCAGACAGAGTTTACAGTTTTTGGATTTATTGTTGCAGCTTGATACTGTTTTCCTTATTTTCCATTATATTTTTGGTGTGATTTGGTTTTTGTTTTTAATTTCCCATATACATTTATAAAGTATTGTGCTGTTCACATAGTTACAATGTGTAAAGGATGTTTTGTGTGCATAATTTTGGTTTTCAGGGTCCTTCAGTTACTCCTATATATATTTTTTCTTCATTATTTACAGTGGCTTGATATATTACATATTATATCCCTGGCATTGAGCAACCCATAAATATAGCATACCTTAAAATTTTATTTTTATAATTACTTTAAATGTTATTATAATGGATACTCATATTTAAAATAGACACACCATTATTTTTATTTTAGATTCTCGTCATTGCATCTACCGGCATGTGCATTCAAGAAGGCTTCATAAAGAAAAGCACTCTCAGGCAGGGATTGAAACTTGCATCTGACTTTGTCAGAGAAACCATCATTTGATCCGGTATGCTTTATCATTCGACTAGAAATGATACAGTTCAGCAAGGTTATTTTCCCTTTGAAGGAAAGTACACTTTCTCTTCTGGATATTTTTCTCAAAAAGACCCTACCTCCACTGTTCTGTATCAAACAAAATCTGAATTTTTTTTTTTTTTTTTTAATCATTTTTCTCTCAAGTAAAGCAATAAAGCCTCTAGGATGCAAGAGGTTACTGAGTGTTCGAGAATTTGGTAAAAATATACTATTAAGGAAGGAGGACAATAAAAGAACAAGAATTAAGACAAAGTAATAATTGACACTGCAAATTCTTGAAGATCAAAGTTGACGAGGAAACAAGAAGCTGAAAGAGTTCCACAAGCTAGAAGCACTATAGAAGAAACTTAGCATAGAACTTGTGGTTACAACTAGTCATTTCACCTGTAAAATGATGAGACCTAACTGCCAATCTAGTACTGTGCTTATATTTATAAAGTCTAGATACCATAGAGGAAAGTTTATCAGAACAATTACCATGAAAGTATTTCTAGAAAAGGCACAACCCTATGGCAGTGGGAAAGGGACTAAAGCCAAGATGCCAGGACCAATAACATTGCAGATTATTTGGATTTCATCAAGAATTTCTAAATATATAGCAAGAGCCTCAGAGCAGATGTGGTAGCAATATTCAAAGGAAGGGCAAATAGTAGACTTATAATTCTCTAAGGTAGATTCTGGCAAGAAAAATTGTCTAGCATGAGAGTGAACCACCTTTTTGAGCTATAGAGTTAGCAATTGATTCAATATACTCTATCCATTTCATGTCCACCAAGCATGTTAGTCCGAGAAGGCACAATGAGTCACTCTCCTGGAGATTAGCATCAGCCATGTTGATGGAACATAAAAAGAGTTCTCTCAGATGATTAAAAGAGCAGTTTCATTTTGGGAGTGTTAAAATTAACAAGCCACTCACTGCCCCAGTTAACAACAAATTGTAGGTCATTTTTTATATCAGCTGCCAATTTTACTTTATCAAACCAATCAGACTTACTATTTATAACATCATGCTCATGTCAATCCTGGGTCACTGACCAGCAGTGACCAGATGATATGAGCCTTGCCACACTGTCTATACCAGATGACTCGGTCGTCAGGATCATAGGATGACAAGTTGCAAGGTCAATCCCACACTTGGTCGATACTGTTCCTGGTCAATGGTCGTTGGTCACTGTCTGCCCCAGTCCATACTGTACACCACCCACGTTATGTTTCTTGATCAGAGATGGTGGGGATCAAGTATCGTCAATAATCTTAATGCTCTGGAAATGGTTTGAAATTTTTAGATGTTACTTTAGAAGCCTCATCTTCAACTGATTAGAGCTTGCCAGCAAGTGTAGGCATATGAATAATTTTTTCTTTAATTAGCACTTATATACATGGCGTATTCTAAAGAAGATTCCCAAAATATAATATTTACACTGTGCGTCTCTGGCCATGTTTTTTTGATTACGTAGGACCAGGATTAGTCTCACACAAAGCAAGGTAGGTCCTACCCCACAAAGGCAAGGTCAGATGCTCATCCTGACACCCAACTCAGACACTCATGTCATACCTGGACATACACCAAGTGTTTGTTTTTTTCAAAATCCCATCTCTATACAGAGAGGGGATGGGGTCTCAGCCTTGAACGGCAACCTTCCTAGAGATGATGTTTCAATAAAGCACTGTGTACTTGGACTACCAGGAGAGTGTGAGTTGGGTATCAAGAAGAGTTTCCAGCCTTGTAAAATCTTGCCTCAAATCATTATGACAAAAGATCATCTGTCAGGTAGGACCCACCTTACTTTGTGCGAGATTAATTCTGGTCCTGCCCCCAAAAAACAGGATTCTTTTTAATAAACAGGTTTTAATAAACGAGATTCTTTTCTATTATCTCTCACAGCACCTTCTGCTATCTACTTTTTTCATTCATTTTTTCTTTGTATTATAATCTCTCCCCACCTCTTAGATTTAATCCACCCCCATAACTCATTCTGTTAATACAGTCTTCCCAAATAAACATTCAATACAGTGCGATGTTAATTACCAGAAGATTAACTGCTTTCTTAGGGAAGAATAAATGTTAAACCATAAAAAGGGAAGCCGTAACTCTTTACTTGCAGTAGCCATGAAAATTTCAGTTTTCCTGTGTTTTGAATTTTCTGATGAGTCAATTCTTAATGATTGAATATCTCTCATGTGGTTGCATGACTATAAAATATCTGTAGAAATTCTTCTGTAGCATCTTTAATATTTTAGCATATTAATGACTGCAAAAATTTATCTTCCCCAAATTATAGACAAAATATACAGGCTGGGATTTCTTCTCGATCAATAAAATGGGTCACTTGACTGTATCCCTTTTTCAACACCACTCACTTAAATGTCAACTGCTATCTACTGTCCTCCTGATTACTCTTTTCTCTTTCTGCTCATCATTATTGTTTCTCTTCCTAATTCTTCCACACCCTGTAACCCCTTGTGTCTTAGTGGCATTACTACCTTGCTTGGGGTGATACCAACTAAAAATCTAAATGCAATGTCAACTGCTATCTACTGACCTCCCGATTACTCTTTTCTCTTTCTGCTCATCATTATTGTTTCTCTTCCTAATTCTTCCACACCCTGTAACCCCTTGTGTCTTAGTGGCATTACTGCCTTGCTTGGGATGATACCAACTAAAAATCTAAATGCAATGTCAACTGCTATCTACTGACCTCCCGATTACTCTTTTCTCTTTCTGCTCATCATTATTGTTTCTCTTCCTAATTCTTCCACACCCTGTAACCCCTTGTGTCTTAGTGGCATTACTACCTTGCTTGGGATGATACCAACTAAAAATCTAAATGCAATGTCAACTGCTATCTACTTTCCTCCCGATTACTCTTTTCTCTTTCTGCTCATCATTATTGTTTCTCTTCCTAATTCTTCCACACCCTGTAACCCCTTGTGTCTTAGTGGCATTACTCCCTTGCTTGGGGTGATACCAACTAAAAATCTAAATGCAATGTCAACTGCTATCTACTGACCTCCCGATTACTCTTTTCTCTTTCTGCTCATCATTATTGTTTCTCTTCCTAATTCTTCCACACCCTGTAACCCCTTGTGTCTTAGTGGCATTACTACCTTGCTTGGGGTGATACCAACTAAAAATCTAAATGCAATGTCAACTGCTATCTACTGACCTCCCGATTACTCTTTTCTCTTTCTGCTCATCATTATTGTTTCTCTTCCTAATTCTTCCACACCCTGTAACCCCTTGTGTCTTAGTGGCATTACTACCTTGCTTGGGGTGATACCAACTAAAAATCTAAATGCAATGTCAACTGCTATCTACTGACCTCCCGATTACTCTTTTCTCTTTCTGCTCATCATTATTGTTTCTCTTCCTAATTCTTCCACACCCTGTAACCCCTTGTGTCTTAGTGGCATTACTACCTTGCTTGGGATGACACCAACTAAAAAAAAGTGTTTCTGTTCCTAATTCTTCCACACACTTATGTTTTAGTGGCATTAATGCCTTACATGGGGTGATACCAATTAAAAGATAGAAATTTTTAAAAAAACTTTTGCCCAGGGATGGGGGTTTTAGAAGTAACGCCTGTGCAAATTTCTATTTTGCTATTTGAATTTTAGAATAAGCCCTTGCAGGTTCCCTGAATATAAGATAGCCACAGAAATTCTCCAATTGTATCATTAAACATTTGAGCTTAATAACTTTAACCAAATATTGCAATAAAAATTCTAAGTCTGAATGCTAGTCATTATGTAAAGAAGAAAGAGGATACAAATGAAAAGATTTAAAACTGACAAGTTTTCCCATTTCACTGAAGCAGACATTTTTTTTTCTCACAATCTATTCAAACAGACTATCTTATGTCTTACAATTTTTCACAGAAACATATCTGAAGTGTCAGATAGCGTTGTAACTTCATTGCTTATGTTTTTTTCTCCGTAAAACCAGACAGCCGCTGATATCTTTTTCTTCATTCATGCAGTCTAAATGGAATGGTCCATTATTTATCTGAGGCAATGGCAGGGTATAATAGACATGAATATTGATTATAAATAATGATTATGAAGGTTAATTTATTTTTAAGAAATAAGTATCTTCTATTAAACAAAAGCAGATGTTTTATGAAGATAGGCTTTTGGCATAACAGTTGGGAAGTGGAATCAGCAAAGGGTGCTCTAATTCCAGCCTAGTCTGTTGCATTCACTTTTAAACTAATACTCTTGGAAAATTCCTCTCCACCACCCAAATTATATACATGTTAAATAATTTAGGAAAGTATATACTTCAGTATATCCAATTTAATCATTTGTAATGACTCCTTTCCTCCAATTAAAGTGTTGCAGAAAACCAACATCTCATATAGAAATTTATGTCTTTTGTGAAATTGCATCTCCAACAAAAAAATAAAAAATATATGTTGGTCATACCACAACCACATTGTGTAGAAGGTTGAGTTTTCATTTGAATGATGCATCTAACATATCAATTTTTACCATAGCATGCCTGTCCACATTCACAATTTAGAAAAATTGTTGTTGAAAATGCATCTATACTTTTCCATGAAAACTAAAACTTTTTGAAGCTATATTTAAAAAATTGAAACCAACCCTTAATAAAATTATGAATACTGCACAAATGTTTTAAAATGTTTACAGTAGATAGTTTAAAATATCTAGGTTATAACCTCCCTTGACTTTATTGCACATGTATGCTTACATCATAAAATTTAAAAATTGCACAGTCCATAAGTTTAGCATTTTTAACTTACAAGTAAAAAAAAAAAAAATTAATAATCAGATGAACACAGCAATTTTATCTTAGCAAAAACAAAACTTTGAAGATGACATTGCACTAATGTTAAAAGTATTTGAGAATAAAATTGATATACATCAACACAATTTTCTTTCTACCTTTAATAAGGATACTAAGAAACTTGGCTGTAAATAGATCTTATTAAGAATAAATAGACAAAACTTGTGTAAATTACTTTAGACATTATATATATATATATATAAATAAATAAATGAATAAATAAATAAATAAATAAAAGGTAAAAAGGATTTATTTTTACTACTTTAAACTTCATTTTTAGTGGATGCCCATGTTTGAAAGAGACGCCTTGTTTATTGTTGTTTTTTTTTTTAGTTCTCTTCAAGTGGTGTGCTTATATATCTAACCTGTGCACTAAATAAAAAATTATATATATATAAATTATATATATATATATATATATATATATATATATATATATATATATAAATATAAATTATATATATATATATATAAATTATATATATATATATATAAATTATATATATATATATATATAAATATAAATTATATATATATATATATAAATATATATATATATATATATATAAATATAAATTATATATATATATATATAAATATATATATATATATATATATATATAAATTATATATATATATATATATAAATTATATATATATATAAATTATATATATATATAAATTATATATATATATATATATATATATAAATTATATATATATATAAATTATATATATATATATATATATATATAAATTATATATATATATATATATATATATATATATAAATTATATATATATATATATATATAAATTATATATATATATATATAAATTATATATATATATATAAATTATATATATATATATAAATTATATATATATATATATAAATTATATATATATATATATAAATTATATATATATATATATAAATTATATATATATATATATAAATTATATATATATATATATAAATTATATATATATATATATAAATTATATATATATATATATATATATAAATTATATATATATATATATATATATAAATTATATATATATATATATATATATAAATTATATATATATATATATATATAAATTATATATATATATATATATAAATTATATATATATATATATATATATATAAATTATATATATATATATATAAATTATATATATATATATATATAAATTATATATATATATATATAAATTATATATATATATATATATAAATTATATATATATATATATATAAATTATATATATATATATATATATAAATTATATATATATATATATATATAAATTATATATATATATATATATATAAATTATATATATATATATATATATATATATAAATTATATATATATATATATATAAATTATATATATATATATATATATATATAAATTATATATATATATATAAATTATATATATATAAATTATATAAATAAAAATTATATATATAAATTATATAAATAAAAATTATATATATATATATATATATATATATATATATAAGGTTAGTGAGATTTGTGAAAACTGGCATTTACCTTTTGAGATATAATCAATATTTGCTTTGGATTTGCTGCACCTAACCAAGAGAATTGCTTTTTAATGTTCAAGCAACCTCATTCGATTTGTTATCTATTTAGATTTTATAATGCGAATGGTGTACGATTTCCTCAAAGATGAAGAAGAGACTCGAGGCAACAGAGTTGTGGTTCTACAGAATGATGCTAAGGATATGATGGACTGAGCATGTGAGCAACGACGAGGTCTTAGAGAGGACGCAAACAAGAAGGCTTATACTTAAAATCAGGAAGAGGCCTGGAGAATACTCACGGGTTGAATAGAGGAAAAGAGAGACAAGGGAAACAACACGACATACCTGACGGATTTAAGCAAGTGGATGACAAAATGTGATCTCGGGGAGGAAGCAGAAGGAAGGAACTTGCCGGGAGCTGCAAGAGATAGAGGGAAATGGTGGAGAGCCATGATCGTCTACGTCCTGAAAGGACATGGCACACAAGAAAGAATGAGTCGGGCAAAATATGACAATTTGTTGAAGTCGGTTCTTTTTATATACGGCAATCTTCAAACCGGTTTAGACACCGCAATGCAAGTTCAAACACTGCAGCAGGCTCAAAATCGCTTTTCTTAGAAACTTCATTGCAGGTACTTATACAGAAAGCACTCTGATATCAAAAGTTGCAAAAAGTCAAAGTTTTTATTTCACTGATTTTCCTAAAAAAATTACTGTCAAATGCAAAAATCAGATTGGCCAAATTTAGCCATTTTTACTTGTATTTAAATTTTTTTCTGACATAGTAAGATTAACTACAAACAATTGATAATTCTATATAAATAATTACGTTTTAGCTCATTTGTGGCACAGTGTAGTGGCAGGCTGGATGAACTAATATTGCAGGCCAGATCTGGCCTGCAGTTTTGTGACTGATGTAAGGAGAAACAAAAAGAGTCTTACATATTATATGGAGATTCTTCTGTGTTTCTGGCAAAGCCATGTTTAGGACTCCAGATTCATCTACTATGTCTTAGGTGAAGATATATTCTATGAAGGGTAAACAGTGAGTTTGGGGTTTGCCCAAAGTGAGGACTGTGAGCTGGAGTTTCTTTCTATATTTGGGAAAGATATATTCCCAGAGGGAAACAGCACCATGGATTTGTAAGCTGCTGAGGAGGCAGATTTAGCTTCTGCTAACATTAAAAAAAAAAAATGATGATTATCCACTTTCATCAGATTATGAAGTGACGTCACTAACTGGCTGTCACATGACTCATGTAACTATCTTGATCAAAAAGAGATAATCGCCTTTTGTATCCCAACTATTGTATCTTTTTTATTTCTATTTTATTTAAATATCTCAATCTAATGGCCGTAAATTTTTAAGAAAAGATGTATAATCCTGGATGAAAATTTACTGAGATTAGTGGACTTTGAATATATTTTTGCCTCATTAAATTACTTTTTTTCATCAATATAAGCATTATTAGTTTGAAGTCCTTTCAAAGGATAAAATTCCCTGACAAAAGTTTTTCCATTTTCTCATTCAAATATCAACATTAACATTTAACAATAATATATAGATTCAGGAAAATATAAATACAATTAAATAGGAAACAGGAGCCTTTGTAAATTCAACAATTCACGATACAGTTTCAGAAATAGGGAAACCTATCACATTTACAAAGGATTTCCTACTGATTCTTTGTTTGCTTTGTGTCTTTTATATTCACGACTTACATTATTCGGACTATTGTCCTAAACTTTGTCACCATATTTATTACAACATTTCGGCCTTTCAGTATCTGTCTATATTTCTGAGATGAGGTATTATGTACACTATTTACATTATTCAGACTATTGTCCTCATCTTTGTCACCATATTAATTACAACGTTTTGGCTGTTGTACGCTCCGGCCTTCTTCAGGTGGTTGGAATGTTGAACTGAACCCTTTATTTCGCTCACTGAGGTAGACTGTTCTAGTTCCATGTGCCATATCTAATGGATGTCAGTTATCTGTCTATATTTCTGAGATGAGGTATTATGTACACTATTTACATTATTCAGACTATTGTCCTCATCTTTGTCACCATATTAATTACAACGTTTTGGCTGTTGTACGCTCCGGCCTTCTTTAGGTGGTTGGAATGTTGAACTGAACCCTTTATTTTCTCACTGGGGTAGACTGTTCTAGTTCCATGTGCCATATCTAATGGATGTCAGTTATCTGTCTATATTTCTGAGATGAGGTATTATGTACACTATTTACATTATTCAGACTATTGTCCTCATCTTTGTCACCATATTAATTACAACGTTTTGGCTGTTGTACGCTCCGGCCTTCTTTAGGTGGTTGGAATGTTGAACTGAACCCTTTATTTTCATCACTGGGGTAGACTGTTCTAGTTCCATATCTAATGGATGTCAGTTATCTGCTTAATTCCCTCTCCAAGTTCTCCTCTGCCTTAACCAGGTATTGACCTCACACTCTTTGGATCCTGTCATTGGATCTAGCTAACGCCTTTATCCACTGTTGCATGTGTCTTTTATATTATATACAGAGTTTAATAAACTACATTCAAAAATAATTTTTCATAACAGTTTCATAAGACTGACAAACATTTATGTTCACCGTGTCATGCTAGGCAATTTTTATTACTTGAAACCCTCTTACATATTTCTAAGTCTACCGTTCTTCTGCCCTTTGAATGTTGTGGCCGCATCTGGTCTAGGGCTCCTGCTATATATTTAGAGTTCCTGTAGTCACCTCAAGGTGATGTAATGGTTAGAAAGCTTGTCTCGCTAGAACAATTACGACTAAGTCGTAAGTTTGATCCTCACTGGGTGCCCCATACTTTTGGCCTTGTGCCACATCTAGGCTACACTTGGAAAAATCACTATTTTGGGCACCTCAGTGTGGTGTAATGGTTAGAAAACGTGTCTCACTAAAGGCAGTTATGACTGAATAGTGAATTCCATCTTCACTGGGTGCCCCATACTTTTGGCCTTGTGCTACATCTAAGCAACACTTAGAAAATCAATATATTTTGAGATCCTTGATAAAGTCGAAAGAAGAATCTGCAATATTATTGGTCCTGACCTGGTGTCGCAGCTTCAGTCACCTTCCCATCACCATAATGTAGCTTCCCTCTGCCCTTCCTATAAAAATTTTCATGATAATTGTTCAGATAAACTTTTCTCTATTGTACCTAGATTTATGAATTTAAGTGCAGTACTAGATTGGCAGCTAGGTCTCATTTTACAATTGAGATGGTTAGATGTAGCTATAAGTTCTATGGTAAAAGTTTCTTCTCTCGCACTGCTCACTTGTGGAACTCTATTGCCTTGCTTGGAGTGAAATTATTATAACTATAAATGCTATATTTTGTATCTTAATTAATGTCTACCAGCCTATAAATCAGAAGCCTTATTCAAGAAAATGTTTCCTAACAGAAAGTGTACCTGTATTCCCTTTTTAATCTGGTAAAACAAGCCAAATGTGTTACGATTTAACTATGGGAAGCTATCACAGCAAAGTTCAATTACTCATTTTAAGAAATGCACATCTCTTTTTGGTTCATTTTAAGTCTATGTACCAAGTTTATTTTCACATCTGAAACAATTTTATTTTTATGAAATAAATGAACTTTTTAATTTTATATTATTTAAGAGTACAAACACTACATTTAGTGGGTACACATGTTTGAGTCATCATCCATTAAAAAAAATAAGTCTACCCAAGTATGCATACCCACTAAATATATTTTATAGTAGGCACTGCCAAAGAAAAGCAATATCTAAAATTTAAAATGAATTTTTAAAAATTAAAGCATTTCTTGAAGCATTTATTTTATAATTCAGAGATTTTCTATACTTGGGTGGTAGTTTTCAAAAAAAAAAAAAAAAAAAAAAAAAAAGAAAAAATTAAAAATTATTTAAATTCTGCAAAGACTTCTGCTTATAACTAATATAAACATTAAGCCCTACAAAAACTTTTGGAGTGGGGTAAAGAGATGTATAAAAAAAAATAATTGAAAAGATTTTCTAAAAAAAATCAGTCAGTTATGTGCTATGCAGATACACGCTTAAGCGATCATGTATCTTTCGATACATGACAGACGAGGCAGATTTTTTCCACAGTAGGTTGCCATTTTGTTTTGCAGTAGACCAGTTGCCATCCAAGGCTATAGAACCTGGTCTGTCCTATTTACCCATAGCTGGGGAGAGAAGAGGATTCATAACTTTCCAAAGGGTATT
>OZ038513.1:57109251-57241751 GCA_964036315.1 Acanthosepion esculentum | reverse complement strand
AGGACACACAAATAGTCCCCGAATATTTTTCCAACTTAAAAAACAGTCTCAAGTTCTACTTTGCTGTTTACAAGTGAATGATTTACAATTTATAATTTACAATATTCATCTTCATAAAAAAAGTTTCTATTTATCAAAGCTAATCAATTTATTTTTTCAATTTTCCAGTGGATTTCTTGTTTATGAAGAGAAATAAATAAAATAAAAACATTGAATAGAAAAAGAGTTAAATTAAAAAAATAAAAAAAAAATTCACCGGCAATTTCGTTACCTACTCAAGCAAAAAATTTACTACAATGAGCGTTCTCAAAAATATTAGTCACCAAGAAACAAAAAAAAAGATTACTCACTTGAACTTTCCAAAGGAAATTGACATTGCGGTGCTTTGACTAAGTTCTCTTAAAATTTCTTTGCGTTTATTGAAAATTAGTCCTAACTTGGATTGACCTATTTATACATCAAACTAAAAAAACTTAAACTCAACTCAACCCATTTCCCCCTTTTAGTCCTTGTGCCACAATTATATTCCATAATTCTCATTTTCTAAAATATATTTTCCCATCTTAGTTTCGCCGGCAGTGACAAATACCAGGAGGGTGAAGAAAAGTGGCTTATACCAATCTTTAAACTGGGGAGAGTTCTGGTAGTCTTTGAAAATTAGTTGAGCTCTCTTGTTTGGCAACTCTCATGATCTGGCATGTTTTTGAATCTGCTGCCACGAGTCGTGAGTCGAATTCTTTAATTTGGTTTCAAATCACAGTTTCAGACGTGAATTGGCAGTTTCTAAACTTAGACGTTTAAAAAAAATTCGTAAAAAAGAACCCCCAAAAAAACTAACCGTTATCCACGGTTCTATAGTGGGTGGAAAATTAATAAATAAAATAGTCCTCTTGGCAACGGTAGTCTAAGATAATCCTACTGAGTTGAGCTGTATCAGTTGTTTAAAAAATCATTTACTGGTATTATTTTTCAAAATAAATCAGGAAACCAGGGTATTTTAGCACGAATAGTTAGCAAGCTTGTTTCGCTAGAGATAAATTACGACTGAAGTGGGTTAAAATAAAAATGATCACTGCATAAATCAAAAAACAAAATTTTCGTTTTATTTTTATTTTTTTGGAAATATTATCTTCTTAAACTTTTTTCATATAAGTCTTATTCTTAAACGAAAAAAAAAGTCCTGAGGTTTCATGCAAGAAAATAAGTAGAAAGTATATCTTCTGTTTTTTAAATCGAAACAAAAAAGTTTAAGTAGTATACTGTAACTGTCGTTTCGAGATCAAACTGTAGGTTATCCAACTTGGCTTCGACAAAAAACGTCCGTTAGGCGGCACTATTTATTTCTAAAGAGGTAAACATTTCCTTCTCTTTTTTTTCCTCTCTGGTTTCCGGGGTTGGATCGGAGTCCAGCTGTGGTGGTCAGACTCTCTACCTTCGGGCAGAGAGGATCTCCAGACGAGGCTATGCCGAAGGGCACAGTCTCGAAACAGCTATCCGACCCCGTTTTATACGGGATTTTTTGTCCGAGCCTAAGGGCTCGGTTACCCCCCACACACACACTTTAAAACTCGGCCTTGTGCCACATCTTACCTTGTGGGGAGGTTGGTAAATATATCCTCTTGCTTCCAGTTCTAGTAGAAAGTAGATAAAAAAAACGGCGCCTTTGGACATGTTTACTTCCTACTGACTCATTGACTATTGAACTCTCGGCCAAGCACACGTGTATCACTCACACAAGCACATTATCGCTAGTGCATATTTGATTTCAATTGTCTCCACATGTGTAGTTCCTATTGTTAATAACATGCATTAATTATCATTTTTGTTAATAAATTTTTACCTATTTTAACTGGACTCATATTAGGCTGCCAATTTTTTTTTTCTTATTCATTTCACCCTAAGTAAGGCAGGAATGCCACTCGTATGTAAGGGGCTACAGGGAGTGAAAGTGAAAGTGAAAGATTAAGAATAGAGAGGACTGAGGAAAGGACAAAAGATGAATGAGATACAAGACAGAAAATGGCAGTTGACGTTGGATTTAAATTTTTGAAGATTGTATTTATCAGGGAAGCAAGTAAATGGAAGGGAGTGTAGACTCGTCCACGAGTCCACTTTCTGTTACATTATTAATCAACAGGCATTCATTAGTTAATCACCGTCAATCTAGCTTGCTGATTGGTCAGTATCGACCAACCAGATCGCTCCCACGCGCAAGAGCAAATTTAGGCGCCATTCTTCCCGGAGCCTGTCATGTGATATGACATGGTATTTAAACCCAACACGTGTGATTTTTCTCAGTAGCAGCAGAAGAATTCTCTGTTTCGACGCAGACTCTTGAACCTAACTTCTCTTCGTCACTCAACACCACTGCCAAAATGTAACTCTTAAAGAACTCCTGTCTTGACTAACGCAGACAGACGTTAAAGAACTTTACAACAGGAGTTCCACTGGTGGGAATTGCAAGAAAAGAAACAGTTGGAGTAGAACTGTCAGTTGCATTTAGCTATTTCAACAGCAAAAGGGTGGGACCTAGTTGCCAATCTAGTAGCACCATTAAATTCATGTAGGTGAGGCACCAGGGGGAAAAAAAAAAAACCCATCAGAGCAGTTGCCATGAAAATAATTGTAGAAAAAACAGAGAGAATCCATCTGACGTCGGTGAGAAAGTGACTGAAGTTGAGATGTCTGGTCAAGTTGTTTATGAGACAAATGTTCCTTGGGGCATTAAATGCTAATTCAAAATAACCACACCTTGCAACCAAAGAGTGGGTTTGTTGGGGGACAGGCCCTGTGTATGATGGCGTGTGTAATGGTTTAGCCATGTTTGTTGCGTGTTGAAGGGCTGTTCCTCACAATTATTTATTTTTTTGTTTAGGAAAGGTGTGGAAATCATTAGCAATGGTGAAATACAAAAAGGAACATAGAGTTAAAAACATAACAATTGAATTTATTAAGTATTGAAATTACATGCATGTTAACTGAAATGTGAGACTGAGTTGCGTCCCTTTGATTTGGTAATATTTGTACCTGGACTCATAATGAAAGAGTTGATTATTAAAAATACAGGGAGTTCTTTGAGAGTCACATTTTTGGCAGTGGTGTTGAGACGTAGAGAAGTTAGGTTCGTTGACCTCAGTGTCGCCGAAAAGTTTAACGTCTTGATTTGTCGAGACGGGTGTTCGTAATTGTCACATTTTGAAGCTTGCAGTGAGCGGTCGAAATTGTCTGCTGTGCTGTCGATCTCTGCGCTCGGTCACATGTGTTTTTGGGTTTATATATGGTCGTAGTCACGTGGGGCGGCTCAGAACGAATTGCGCCAAAATTTGCTTGTGCACGTGCGGGTGACTTGATTGGTCGAAAAGGATCAATCAGTGAGCTAGATTTGTGGAGAATAACCAATAGTAGCCCGCTGACATTGCTTGTATGAAAGTTGATATAATGGAATAGTGCATTATACGAAGAAGGTAAAACTGGGCTGTGGACGGGCCCACAGGTTTACGGAACAAAATAAAAAAATATACAATCAGAAATCTTTAAAACTCAATAACTGAGGTAAGAAAGCTTGTTGCTCTTCAAAAAGATATATGGTTTGTATACATTCAAAGATAGACAAAGGGAGATAGTTTGAAATACTTAGCTTTCTTGGATTGCTAAAAGAAAATTCTTTGAAGTAGCACATGCTGGTTAGAGACCAATAATATATGTCTGAGTTAGCTCCTCCCCAGTTCCTTAATCCTTCAACAGGGGTCTCTCTCCCCTGGATATAAATACTGGCTGACCCTTCGCCTCGATCTCCTTTTCCACTTAGGCCTTGGGCCGCCACCTCGCGCGGAGGTGAGGTAAATCTTGCTTTTCAACTAATACCAATATGTGACCTCACAAATACACCGTTTCCCAAATTCTGGGAATACGTTAAAAACAATACATGTACGTACGAACACTCACAATACACACACAAATTTCTCCATACAAACTCTATGTAACTGTCCATGTCTTTGTTTAATTTGTTATTAATATATATTTGTTTACACATATATATCGGTCTTGTTTGTTTTCTTTGTCTTCTTAGGACTTAATTAAAGTCCAACATTCTCATGTAGCTGGACCGGCTAGCAGGAAATTTTAACCTTCTGATATCTTTTCACATCTTCGTCCGCTACATATACTTGGCAAGTAATTTTATACTGGCGAGGACTTCAACACTGGTTGTGAGGAACTGAAAGAAAACCTTTCACTTCAGACACTTCCCTGATTAATTCAATTTTTCTCCTCATTTTATATCAAAGAGAATTTTGCATTGGCTCACTACTCTCTTTTCTTCTTCTTCTAGCCTGACCAGCTAATTTCTGTGAAGGCAAGGTTTTCATTGGTCCAAAAACAATTTCACATCGGCTCGCAAACGCCTTTCTTTCTTCTTCTCAGCTCACCAGTCAATTTCGTTGAAGACAAGCTTTTCATTGGTCCAAAAACAATTTAATGTAAGCTTGCATATTCCTTTTATCTTCAGCCTCAGTCCTCCAAAATTTGAAAGGAGTTGGTGAAGGCAGTTATTATTTTGCACTCACTACAAATTTTATGTTAAAAAATTTTATGCCTTTCAATAATGTACACTGTTTATTTTAACCTAAAATTTGGCATATACAGTGGAACATTGGTTCATGAATTTAATTTGTTCTGAAATGAATATGACAACAAAGATGAGGACAACAGTTCGAATAATGTAAATAATGGACAACAATTTAGTTATTAAGTGTCCCATCTGTGAGATGATCTTGTAAAAAGTAGGACACTACTTAGATAGATGGATGCTCTAGTAAAAAATATGAAAAATTTATTTTGGAAATAATTTTTATCCATTAGCATTTTATGGATCTTCTTAAGGACATGACACTTGCCAGAATAAAAAAAATATTCCTTTGTTATTGATTTTGAAGGGTATTCCTGTTTATAATATCAATACAGAATAAAATCAATTCCTGACCATTACAGAGTTAATGAACATAGGGTAAGTCACTGAGCTGGGATTTACGAAATTTAAAGTCTGAAACAGTGTTAATATCATTGATGTGTGTTGTTGTGGGACCCACCACCTTTGTTACAAGGTATGGACATTTTCCAGTAAATATTTATGGGCTCCGGAGACATTTGTCCTTTGAACAATATTGGCGGACTCATGTAAGTCTGGGCAAAAATAAGAACACTAAAACATAGAATTTAAACAATAAGTATTAATAAATATATTAAATGGACATGTTTTAAAAAGGAAAATTAGAAATTAAGCTAAAGTTCATTATTTACATTATTCAGACTATTGTCCTCATCTTTGTCACCATATTTATTACAACGTTTCGGCCATTGTACACTCCGGCCTTCTCCAGGTGGTTGGAATGTTGAACTGAACTCTTTATTTTGCTGGGCGAAGACTGTTCTTGTTTTACGTGCCATGTTTAATGGATGTCAGTTATCTCCTGTTATCTCCTCAAGGACACATGGCACAGTGGATAAAGGCATTAATTAGATCCAGTGACAGGACCCAAAGAGTGTGAGTTCAATACCTGGCTAAGTCTGTGGAGAAGTTTCAGAGGGAAATTAACAGGCAATAACTGATAACTGACATCCATTAAACATGGCACGTGGAACTAGAACAGTCTACCCCAGTGAGTGAAATAAAGAGTTCAGTTCAACATTCCAACCACCTGAAGAAGGCCGGAGCCTACAATGGCCGAAACGTTGTAATAAATATGGCGACAAAGATGAAGACAATAGTCCGAATAATGTAAATAGTGTACATAATACCTCATCTTAGAAATATTGACAGATACTGAAGTTAAAGTTATGAAATGTTCAAAGCAACCTTCAGTATTTGTCTCCGAGATACTTACATGACGACAGAATGAGGAGATACATCTTGTCACTGTCAAAATGAAAAGAGGAAAAGTCTTTCAAATCTTGATCGATCTGCGAATATAGTCAGGTGGCGGTATAACTGGCCACTCGAGGATACCTGACTACTAGGGTGGCTAGTGAAATCCCTATTGCAGACGCTTGCTCAGGCGCATTTCAACACCCACAGAGCCCACCAGTGGTTTATACTGCAACTATGCTGAGCAGACCTTATTTACAGTTTCTGGGAAAGAGCGTGTTTTCTAGCATTATCTACAATTTTGAACAAGGCCAGCACACTCAAGCCCTCGGCCACGATGACTTGTGACTTCGTGCTAGCACAGCTGTTGACAGGTCCAAGGGTTTCGTCTACCCAATTTCATCCACAAGGCTTGGGTCAAACTGTGGTATGGTTTTCAGGCACTTTCCAAAAGTGCCACACACTGGGATTTTCTTTTCTTTTTTTTTTATTTCGAAGAGGGATTTCCAACTAAACAAACATACAGGGTTACAAGTTAGGTTAGAATAATTAGAAGAAAAATAAATATGTTAGATTAGTCAAACAGACTGAGGGAAAAAAAAAATTACAGACTGGATAGGTTGGCAAATACAGAGAGAGAGAGAGAGAGAGAGAGAGAGAGAGAGAGAGAGAACCCTTTGGATGAGTTTCGTGTAGAGCAAAATTATACTCACTCATGGCAGCAAGTGTTCATGTTCGTCCTCTTTCATTCTCATGGTCACTAGTGAATGTTCAGGTTACCTTTATCACCAAGCTTCTTGTTTCAATGGACGCAGAGCTGGAGGGGTGGGTCACGGGCATTCTTCCCCGACCAACAGTGGGCTTGGGGTACTTGCTTTCAATAAAATTAAAAACAACGGGGAGAAAGAAACGGCTAAACAATTCCATGTTGGGACATTTTATCTAGCAAGATATTCGGCTAACTAGAACATAAGAATACTGACAACACACTTTATTCGGACTATTGTCCTCACCTTTGTCACCATATTTATTACAACGTTTCAGCTGTTGTACACTCCGGCCTTCTTTAGGTGGTAGGAATGTCGAACTGAACCCTTTATTTTCACTGCCTTAGCCGGGTATTGAACTCAGACTCTTTGGGTCCTGTCACTGGATCTAACGCCTTTATCCATGTCCTTGAGGACGCATGGCACAGTGGATAAAGGCGTTCATTAGATCCAGTGACAGAACCCAAAGAGTGTGAGTTCAATACCCAGCTAAGGCAGTGGAGAACTTGGAGAGGGGAATTAACAGGAGATAACTGATAGCTGACATCCATTAAAACATGGCACGTGGAACTCGAACAGTCTACCCCAGTGAGCGAAATAAAGGGTTCAGTTCGACATGCCTACCACCTGAAAAAGGCTGGCACATACAACGGCTGAAACGTTGTCATAAATATGGCGACAAAGATGAGGACAATAGTCTGAATAATGTAAATAGTGTACATAATATCTCATCTCAGAAATATAGACAGATACTGAAAGGCGGAAACGTTGCAATAAATATGGCAACAAAGATGAGGACAATAATCTGAATAATGTAAATAATGTACATAATATCTCATCTCAGAAATATAGAGAGATACTGAAAGGCCAAAACGTTGTGATAAATATGGCGACAAAGATGAGGACAATAGTCCGAATAATGTAAATAGTGAACATAATACCTCATCTCAGAAATATAGAGAGATACTGAAAGGCCAAAACGTTGTGATAAATATGGCGACAAAGATGAGGACAATAGTCCGAATAATGTAAATAGTGTACATAATACCTCATCTCAGAAATATAGAGAGATACTGAAAGGCCAAAACGTTGTGATAAATATGGCGACAAAGATGAGGACAATAGTCCGAATAATGTAAATAGTGAACATACTTCTCATTTCCCTTTACTACCTTCTGTAGAAGTTACTGTATTTTCCTTTCTGTGTCAGATCTTAACACCGTATTATCTGCATATTCAATGTTGTTAAGATTGTGGCTGCCAATAATGAATCCTGGTAAGAATTCCAATTCTCTCTGAATCACATCACTATAAAAGTTGAATAAATCTGGTGAGAAAGCACATTCTAGAAATAAAAAATTCTTATCTAGTTTTCTAAATAATTCTATAAAAAATCGTGTAGGGATCTGGTTACACTAGACCAGTGGTTCTCAAACTTTTTTTTCATTTAGGCTCCACCTAAGCATCTCCAAAATCCTGATGGCCCCAACTCCGTGATATATAATTTTTATTATTAAAAAAATAAACTCCTATTCATATGGAAGAAGCCTAAAAGGTCATTAACTTTTCTTAAGAACTTGAGACTGCATATATACAATAGTATTTACCGAAGCCCGTGGTACAGTTGGTATGATGCTTGTGTTGTATCGAATTGGTTTGGGTTCGATTCTCGGTCGTGGTTACGCACTGCTGATGAATCTCAAATAGGATGAAACGGACGTCCAATGCTTTCTGTTGAAGATTATTTGATACTTACCTGTCATAGGGATCCGTCATGGCTATGACTAGCTTAGACCAGCTCTGACCATCTTGGACAAGATATGACCAGCTAAGACCATCTTTGACCAGCAGTCCGAGTGAAAACACTTGGATCCCCACGTTAAAAACTAACCTTGTGTCACAACCTGACTCAGTGGTGGTGGTGGGGGGGGATTTCAAGTAAATATCTATACAATAGTATTATCATTTAATTTTAGAATTTTACAATATTTATAGAAATATTGTGTTAGTAATATATGTATATTATATACAGTCTATACGTAATTACACACGTACGTACATACACACAAACATTTTTATGTATGCGTACTGTGTATGCACTGTATGTATTAACTTACACACACACACACACACACTCATACTAACAGACTTAAAAATTGAACTGCCCCCTCCCTCCGGGTATGCACCGCACTTTGGGAACCATGGTTCTCGACTCAAGTAAATACAACATTAGAAATTGAATCACTATCCAATTACATATTTGACCAGCCAGTCATCTTACAAGTTACAAATTCTAGAAATAAAAGATTTCTCAACTAGTTTTCCAAATATTGCTCAAAACAATATTATATATATATCTGGTTATTTAAGCCTCAAACAAATAGAACATCATGTCCTGGGTATGATGATAAACTATATCCAACAGCAAGGCCTCTGATTGGGAGATTTTGAGGAGCATTGAACCACCTCTTAATTGCTGTTGTTTCTAGGTCCACCCTGACCTGGGTGGTAGCACCTGTTAGGGTCCTAGCTATAGGCAATTAGTTAACCCCCAAACTGGGGACAAAACACTATGAAAGTATAAAAATACATTTTTGTAGTAAGAATACCAGCAGTACAGTATACAAAGCTCCCAAGAAAATTTAATTTTCAGCATCAAATGACTAATAAGGAGTTGTCATGCTGTCTAACAAACCAAACCAAAACTAAATACAACATAAAAGATTGAATGACTATTTGTATTGTGCCTACGAAAATGAACCAGCCAGTCATTATATATCTTACCAGTTGCAAATACTAGAAATGAATGTGTAATGAAGACACAGGGTACTATTAATTTGTCCCACATGTCTCTTCGCAAAATCATTTTCTACTTTAAAGCAAAGACAAATTACTCTGGTAAACTGCCAAGAATTCCTGCTGACATATATATCACAATTTTTTTTGCATCAAATCTAGCAGGTGTCTCCCGTTAAACAGAGTAGACATCTTTATTCAGAAAGACATGTGTCTGTATAAATGACTGTGACAATAATGAAAATCTGTTCATATTAATGACTGCCAGAAAAAAAAAAGTGTAAGTGTAATTAATAAGTATTGCATGTTTTATGGTTTTTGATTGTGAAAAATGGGTTATTTATAGGAAAAGGGCACTTTAGCTGTGGTCATGGCTAATGAGAATGGCTGGTTGACCATTATTACTGAGTAGTGAGTTCAATCCTCCCTGGATTCCTCACACTTGCGCTTAGTTTTTTAAAAGGGCATCTCATAGTTGTGTAATGGTTAACAAGCAAATTAAGTTTTTAAAAAAGATATCTCAGTGTGAAATAGTGATTAATTGACTGATTTGTTTTTTACAGCTTATCAACCTTCTTCAGTTTATTTAAAGCCAGAAAATAGCGGAGATGGGGGAAACACATATGGGAGAATAAACCATTCATCCATAGTGCACACATTATCTAGTTCAACCCAACATGACGTACTATTATTATCATCAATTATTTGGTGACTCACTCAAGTGATATTATTACTTACCCCCATTACTACTGTAAGGATACAGAAGATGCTTATCTCCCTTTGGTAGAGATACTACACATGAGTCACATGACAGCCACTTCAGTGACCAAAGTGGCAGTCATTTTTCAGTTCATGGGCAGCAACCAAACAAGAAGGTTGCTTTCTTCTAGCCTGAACCAAAGGGCCCAGGCGAAATATGCCTCACCTGCAGCTTTAAGGACACAATACTGTTTCTCTGTTGGGACACAGCTGAATTTGGCCAATTTAAATCTGGAGTCCTAAATATCGTTTCTTCAAATTATATGTAAGAACTTTCTTTTTCGTTCCTCCTAATACTTTGCTTTTCTGTATAGATATATGTGATAATTATTTCTCCATATGGGACATGTGTATATATATTTATATATGGTTTTGTGTATGTCTTAGTGTTGTGAGACCAATACTTCCCTACATCATGGACTCTCCCAGTACTATATTATTATATGAATCATGAGGAGTAGTACCAGTAATGCGCAGCCGAGTATGATACCAATATCGGACACCACTGGATAGTAAGCTCTGCTTACACTATTCTTTGTAACTTTTCTGTTTAATATATCTTTCTTACCTCTAACCCGTGTTCCCTGTTTTCCTTCCGTAGCCCCTACTTCGGGTCCACATCACTTAGTAATATAAAAATCTCTCTGAGAACAAAGCATGTTTGTTATTCTTTTTCCTTTCAGTCATTCCATTCTGTCCTGTCCATGAGCTACAGTATATCATGGATATAACAATGCCCATAATGAGAGGAACATAATTGGGAGAATAAAATGACTGTCGCTTTGGTCATTGTATAGAGTGACGTCATTAAGTGGCTGTTATGTGATCTACATGAGTTATTGCCACTAAAGGGAGATAAACACCTTCTTTATCCTGACACTTCCAATGAATTCTCTGTTCCAAGCTATCTTCCTCTTTGTCAAAAAGATTCTAGCCTACATATGTATGGCCTTGATATTTATATCCAGGAAAATCTTCCAATGGCAAAAGAATTATCTTTTGAGTCTCTTCATAATTATTTCATTTGCTTTTGACTTTCATTATTGCACGCTGTCAGCTATCTATTTTACCTTTATTGCTCTCCTTCTTCTCAGGACTCTAAAATTAGACAAAATTTCTGACAGAAGAAATAGCTTTCTCTCTACATCCATCTGTGAACATTTTTGTGTTTGGTGATTTTAATGCTCATCTTGTAAGCAGTTTAAAAATTCTAATGTTACTGATGTACCTCATATTCAGACTTTGAAGTTTTCTGTTGTCTCAGACTCTTAGTTAAATAGTGGGTTTCTCTGTTTGTTTTCCTAATAAATCTGGACAACTTTATCTTTACTCAACTTGTTCCTTACCTCCTCTCCTGGCTCTTGTCCAGCATCACACTTCTGTCCTCTTAGCAATTTGAATCATGCAGTAGTTTCTGTTGATATTTATTTTGCATCATCTATTAGAAAGGAACCTCCTATTCACAAGACTTCTTTCTGTTACCAGCGTCCCTACTGCGATTCATTCTGTGACTTCCTTTGAGACGCTCCTTGGATTGATATTCTTAACCTTCCTATTGAGAAATGTGCCACAGAGGTATATTTTGGGGTTCAAGCCAGCATCGATGCTTTTGTTCCTTCTTGGAAAAAACTGATGAAACCACAATCTTCTCCTTGGTTCACTATAGCCAACAAGAATCACCTCTTCTGGGTGTGATAGTTTTGATAACAACAGATACCTATTTGTGTCTGCTTGTAACCATTGTAAATGTGTCCTCAAAATGGCTAAGTCTTTGTTTGCAGATATAATGCGACACCTCATAGCTTCTAACGAGTTTAGCTCTCATCATTACTGGTACCTCTGTAATAATGTTTTAAATAAGACTAAGTTTTCTATTCCTCCTCTTGTTACTCAATTTGAGGTGTTAACATCGTTTTTTTTTTTAAGCATTTCACTTCAAGCAAGGCAGGAGTGCCACTAGCACGCAGGAGATTACAGAGGGTGAAAGTAAGAGAAAAGACTGTGTATAGAGGGGACTGAGAAAAGCATAAAAGAAAAACAGGGATCAAGGCGACAGAAGATGGTGATTGACATTGCTTTTAAATTTTGGAACATTGTAGTTATCAGGGAAGCAAATAAGAGGAAGGGAGTTCCACTGTCGGGAAGTGTGAGAAAAGAAACTGCTGGAGTAAAAATGGCAGTTGCATTTAACTGTTTTAACAGTAAAAGGGTGGGACCTAGATGACAATCTAGTAGCATACTTAAATTCATGTAGTTGGAGCATCAGGGAAGATTGTTCATCAGAACATTTGCGATGAAAATATTTGTAGAAAAGACAGAGGGAAGCCACATCGCATCTATGAGATAATGACTGAAGTCGAGATGTCAAGTCAGGACTGATTATATTGCAGATCCTTCTTTGGATTTTGTCAAGAACCTCGAGATGAAAAGCAAGGGCACCAGACAAGATATGGCAACAATATCCAATGCATGGATGAATGGTAGATTTGTAGATGTGTATGATGGATTCTGACGAGAAAAAGCTTCTGGCACAACACAGTGAACTGACTTCCCTTGCAGAAGATGCAGCTATTGATTCAAGGTAGTTGTTCCACCTCAAGTCATTGGAAAGAAGGTGCAGTGAGACAATCTCATGAGTTGAGCATCAACCATATTGATGGGTGGCTGCGAAGTTTCTCTGTGGGGGTTAAATGAGAGCAGTTTAGTTTTGGAGGCATTAAAGTTTACAAGCCATTTACTCCCCCAGTTAAGCACTGATTGGAGATCTTTTTCAAGAGCAGCAGCCAGGTTAACTTTGTCAGCGTTGTCAGATTTACTATTGAGATAGGAGTAAATGATAGTGTCATCAGCATAAATGGCTTCTCGGGAACTGATGACATCATGGAGATCATTGATGAAGATCAGAAACAGTGTATGACCCAGGATAGTGACTTGAAAAACTCCTGCATTCGTATGGAAGGAATTGGAAGAGAACCTGTTCAGAATGACCTTCTTTTCATTTCATGATTTGATAGGAATGATTAGATTAAACCAAATAATTGTCCTGTAATATCATGGCACTGAAGCATGCCAAACTCTGTCAAACACCTTCAACATATCTAGAACCACAGCTTGAGCTACACCATTATTATCAAGAGCTTGATAAACATATTCAGTTATGGCTGTAAACACATCAGCGGTTGACTGGAAAAAACAGAATCCATATTGTTTGTCAGAGAGTAGATTGTGAGAGGTAAGATGCTTAACTGCTTTGGTATTGATTAAAGACTCGAAGACTTTGCCAAAAAGTAATAGGAGACTGATAGGGGAGTAGTTAGAGGGGTCAGATGGTTCTCCAGAGTTCTTAAAAATAGGGTCAACAGAGGAGGACTTCCAACAGGCTAGAAAGCAGGTAGCAGTGAGACAATTTGGAGAGAACTGGAGCTAGCTTAAGAACACATTTCTTTAGGATGATGGCTGGTATTCTGTTACCTCCACTTGCCTCGTGGGATTCGAATTTAGAAATGATGTCCAAAAACCAACAATGAAGTTATACACATATCACTCAGTAGAGCCTCAGTTCTAGTGGGGGAAGTCGGGTGGGGGCACACCGGATGAGTCAAGAGTTGAGAATTTTTTATCAAAACAGTCAGCTTTACCTGTTTAGGACTTTGAATTAATTGAATAGAGGAGGTATTGAATATTTGCTGTTGTTCAGCACACTCTTGCAGAGCCACCAATAATCTCTAGAACCAAAGTTGCAAAGCAGAATGGTTTGCTCTTAAGTTCTCTTCAAATTCTACTCTTGATTCATCTGGAATATCTTTGACTGATTTTCCACTTGGAACTGAGTCTCTATTGAGCGATATGTATATAACTTTCTTCAAGGTCTTTACTAAAATTTCTAAACTGAGTCTTCACAAAGCATTTGAACTTGATGTTATCCCTGCAATAGTCCTTAAGAAATGTGCATCCCGAACGAGTTCTCTCTAAGCAGTATGATAAGTGCCTTGCTGATTCTTGCTTTCCTGCCTGTTGGAAATCGTCTTCTGTCATTCCTGTCTTTAAAAACTTATGCAAACCATCTGATCCTTCTATCCTCCTGTTAGCTTTCTAGCTATTTTTGGCAGCGTACTTGAGGCTCTAATCAAACTGAATTGGTTAAACATTTTAACTCACAGGGTCTTCTTACAGATATGCAATATGGCTCTTGCATCTCTATGTCAACTGCTGATGGGTTAACATTTATTGCTGAAAAAGTCTATCAAAATTTAGATAAAAATGGTGAAGCTCAGGCTGTTGCTTTGGATATCTCAAAGGCATTTGACAGGGGTTTGCATACTGGTTTTCTTCACAAATTGAAATGTTATGGTATTTCTGGATGAATTTTTGAACTGATTCAATATTTCTTATCAAATCATGAAATGAGAGTTGTCTTGAATGGCCACTCTTCTAGATCTTTTTGTATTAATGCAGATATTCCTCAGGGATCTATCCTTGGACCCATGTTTTCATCAATGACCTTCCTGATGGTGTCAGTTCTCAACTCAGTATCTATACTGATATCACAATAGTAAGTCTGAAGAATTTGATATGGCCAAATTAGCAGTCAGTCAGTCAGTCAGTTATGTGCCATGCGTAATACACACTTAGGTGATCATGTATCTTTCAATACATGACTGACGAAGCAGATTTTTTCTCTTAATAGGTTATCATTTCTTTCTGCGGTAGACCAGTTGTCATCCATGGCTATAGAACCCGGTCTGTCCTGCTATTTACCCATAGCTGGAGGAAGAAAAAGAGGTTTTGTACCTTTCCCAAGGGTATTAGCACGTAAGTGAATGTAATGGATTTGACTGGAATTCCGATTCCTCAATCCGAGACACTGTCCATTACTCCACTGTGCCTCCTATTAGCAGCTGATCTAAAAAAAATGATCTACTTTCTGTTGTTAACCAGGGCAAGGAATGGCTTGTTAATTTTAAAACAACACTGCTCTCTTTTAATCATCTGAGAGAACCATTTTTACTTTCCATCAGCCTGGTTGATGCTAACCTCCAGGAGAGTGAGTCATGGTGCCTTCTCAGCTTAACTCTTTCTACTGACAAAATGAAATGGAAAGATTATATTGAATCAATTGCTAGGTCGGCTGTTAATAAAGTTGGTTCCCTGTATTGCACTAGACAAATTTTCTTACCAGAATCTATTTTACATATTTATAAGTCTACCATTCATCCTTGCTTTGAATATTGCTGCCATATCTGGTCTGGTGCTCTTGCCATAAATTTAAAGATTCTTGACAAAATCCAAAGAAGAATCTGCCATGCTATTGGTCTTGGTTTGGAATTTCACCTTCAGTCATTTTCCAAATGCCATAATGTAGTTTCCCTCTCTATAAATACTTTCATGATAATTGTTCTGATGAAATTTCCTTTATGGTACTGAGACTTTATGAATTTGAGTGCAGTACTAGGTTGGCAGCTAGGTTTCATCATTTTACTGTTTAAATGGCTAGATGTAACCATAAGTTCTATGCTAACAAATTCTTCTATTGCACTTCTTGCTTGTGGAACTTTCTTCTGGCTTTTTGATTTCCAGTCAAGTTTGATCTTCAAAAATTTAAATGCAATGTCAATGATTATCTTCTGTCTTCTTGATTTTTGTTCTTTTATTGTTCTCTCTCCTGAGTAATGTTTCTCCTTTTGTTATATTCTTAGTCACTTTATTGCCTTTCTTGGGATGAAATGAGTTTTATTTTAAATATCTACGTAGAAAAACAGACTATTTTATTTTACTAAAAGTTTTCACTTAAATAAAGAACAAATAGATATATATACATTTTGTTGGGCTTTATCTTAAGAAAGTACTTTAAACAAAAAATATGTCCTGGGTATGACGATAAACTACATCCACGTCCTGGGTATGATGATAAACTACATCCGTGTCCCGGTATGACGATAAACTACATCCACGTCCTGGGTATGACGATAAACTACATCCGCGTCCTGGGTATGACGATAAACTATGTCCAACATCAAGGCCTCTAATCACGAGGTTTTGAGGAGCATGGAACCACCTCTTAATTGCTTGTGTTCCAAGGTCCTCCCTCACCCGAGGTGGTAGCACCTGTTAGGGTCCCAGCTATGGGCAAATAGTTAACCCCGAAACTGAGATAAAAAGCATTATAAAAGTGTAACAATAGGTTTTAATACCAGAAATACTTTGTAAAAATATTCTTACCAGAAATAAATTTTTGAAAAAAAAAAAAAACTATTACCAGCAATATATTTTTTGAAAATAATATTACCAGCTATACATTTTTGAGGAAAAAAATATTACCAGAAATAGACTTTTGACAAAAAATATTACCAGGAAAAAAAAAAGTTGTCGGCATTAAATAACCCATTGAGGTTGATATGCCGTAAAACACAACAAACCAAACCAAACCAATTAAACAAAAAATATTTTTAAATAAAGTACAAACGAATGTATCTTTATTTTAAACAAACATAGTTGTTTGTAAAGTTGAGTTTGTTTTTTACAAAAATATTTTTCTAATTAAATAACAAATAGAGTCTAAATATTTTAAAGAAAAGATTTGTTTAATCAAGGTAGAAACCGAAAATATTAAAAACAAGTAATGTTTACCAAAAACCTTTTGAAGTTTTGAAAATCTTAAGAATACCAGAAAATAAAAAATAAAACACAGATATCAATGATGAAAGTACAGTTTCAAACTTAACATTTGTAAAGTAAGAGTTATTGGAAAGCAGTAGAAAGAAAATGGCAACAGAATGAACACCAGCAGAAAATCCTTGGACGCACAATAAGGAAGGAGTGCTTGCAAAACTTAACCATCACAAGGCATTCCATTGCATCGCATAATGATGAAGGAGGGTTTGAAAAACAACCGTCACAAGGCATATTGAATGTAAAAGAGATAAGGGAAGGCAGTACGCCACTTACTTTAAGCTTATGTGAATGGATGGCAAAACAGAGGGTGAGGCCTTAGCAAAAGGAGACAAACTGTTAAGAGCCATGAGATAGAAAGTTGTGGAGAGCCATGATCGTCAATGTCCTAATATTCTGGAGTGACATTAACAGATAATTATATATATCAAATTATTAAGGTAAATAGATGTTGGTTCCAATTGAAGTGGGAATGACTGCAAAAACATCCCCCTCCCAAATTTATAGACAAAATATACAGATGCATGCTGGGATTCCTAGCCAATAAGATAGACCACTCAGTGTCATCTATATGATAAATGCAAATGTCAGTGTCACTGTATGATATTTTTTCATCTTTACTCCCAGAGGCTGTAGCCCAACATATCATACCATTTTGGAATCAGGCTGACTCTGTGAGCAAATTAAAAACATTCTGGGTTGGATCTGGACCCACAATCATGAAATTTTGGATTACCAAGTTTTCATTACTGCAATTGTTTTATTTAATTTTTTTTATGTGATTTTTTGTGACAAATTTTTTTGTGCAATAAGAACTTTTATAACTTGGAAATAAATTTGAGAATAATCGAAATTAATTGCAAAATACAGCGAAAGTCACCCATGAAATAAAAATAATTGTTTGTATAGAAAGTAAGGACCTATGTACATAAAACTGTCTTTAAATTAAGTGACAGCAGAAGAATTATCATTGAAGTTTTAAAAGGTAAGCTTAAATATTAATGCAATAATTAAATGCAGTAATCAATTTTGAGTTTTTCTGTAGTTTATTGTTGCCTATCGCATCTTCTCCTCCCTAACTATTGTAATGAAATCCCAATCAGGAGCCCTCCGCAGGATCTAGCTTAAATGATGTCCAATAGGGAGGCTTTAAAGCTAGTTTGGTATATTTCTGTTCTTTCTTGTCTAGAAGTCAGAATGCTGCGATCGCCTGTTTGTAACCCTTTTTGGTGTTAACACCAGTCTTAGTTTGTAAACTTTTTTGCTGTATTACTGTAGTTTTGCCTTATTACTGTTGTTTTGCCTTATTACTGTTGTTTTGTTTTATTACTGTTGTTTTGCCTTATTTACTGTTGTTTTGCCATATTACTGTTGTTTTGCCTTATTTACTGTTTTGCCTTATTACTGTTGTTTTGCCTTGCATATATTGTTTGTGCAATATTATTTTTTGATCTGTTGTTTTCTTTTTTTTCTTTTGTTATTGTTTATTGAAAACTTTGTCAATTCTGTTTGTTGGACATTTCTGCCAATTACATTTATCCATGGCAATAGCAATAAGGAGGTTCAGATCCTAAAATTCATAAATCCAAGGTTGTAATTCCAAGGGTCAAAAGTCAGTCTCGCAGGTTCAACAGTAGAACATACTGGGGCATAAAGGGGTAAAATATTCACATCACATCTGGAACAGACATCTACCTCTTCACCCATGAAGAGCCATGCAATCCTGTGGTCAAAAGTAGCATCTTTTATTTGGGGTAATAACAGTTCTGATTGCTCAAGACTAGTAGGAAAACACAAACAATTACCCATATCGCAAGGCCTACTAAATCCCCGCAAACTCAATTTTGATTTTCCTTTTCAAGAGATAACACATAAAACATGAATTTCTGAGGTAAGACTTGGTTTTCTTCTTCATTGCAACACTTATATTAGCATTAAACTTCTTAGACTGCATGATTATATTTTCCATATTCAGTATTTTAATCATGTAAACCAAAATCAAATGACTGCAACAATTTAACTATTTGGAAAGTGTTATCAAAATTTTACTCCCTACCAAATTTAAGTTCTTTTGTCAAACACAAAATACTAGTTATTAGAAATAGCAAATCATAATAGGTACAAAATAACAAAATAAGACTTAATCACTGCATAAAATTTTAAAGCAAATCATTTATTACACAAGTACAAAAAAGGTTCAAATACAAAGTTTGCACAGAAATGTCCTTTTGTACAACTATAAAGGCAGCTTAACAATTTCTGATAAAAAAGATTACCATCAAAGAACAGAAAACGTTACGATTTCAGTTTAGAAAAAGACAAGGATTTAATGACTAAAAGAGAAAACAATTCAAGAAGGCAAATAAACAAAAATGCTACCACCTTTCAGAAAAATGAAAACGCCTACTTTTACTTCCCCACAAGTATTTTGGGAACATATAGCAATTTTAGAAAAGTCCCTTTTAAATTCACACTGTTCATACCTGGGAAAATTTCTTTGAATTCTTTTTGTTCTTTGTTGTCCAACTGCAGAAGAATTTTCATCTGAACTTGAAAATTATTTAGTCTCTTTGCAGCTTGCTGGTAAGCTTGTGCCTTCTTGATGCCCCCTTCTTGAATCTAATCTGCCTTGTCCCCTTGCTGTCAAAAAAGTCTTTTTCATCTTATCTACTGACATGAGTTCTAGTTATTCCAATAAATAGGCTCACAGAAGTCCCCCCACCAATTCAGATTCTTAGTAGGGATTGGGACCATGTCTCTCATTGCTTAGTATATACAAAAAAAAATAATTATGATTTCAGTTTAGAAAAAGACAAAAGGATTCAATGACAAAATGAGAAAACAATTCAAGAAGATAGAAAAACTAAGATGTAACCACCTTTCAATAAAAAATGAAAACCCCTTTTATTTGCACCACGAGCATCTCTCAGACAATTTTTGAAAAGTCCCTTTTAAATTCACAATTCATACTTTCTTTGAATTCTTTTTCAATCTTTATTGTCCAACTGCAGAAGAAATTTTCACTTGAACTTCCAAATTCTTTAGTCTTTTTGTAGCTGGTTGATAAACTTGTGCCTTCTTGAGGCTCTCGTCTTGATATCAAATGCCTTCTGCTCTTTGATATTGATTTGTCTTATCCCCTTGCTGTTAAAAAGTTCTGAGCTGTATTTATTCCATAAGATAGGCTTACTTACAAGGCCCCATTCGGCTTCTTACTGGGGTTTGAGAACATGTCTCTCATTGGTCAGTATATATGAAAAATTAATTTTCCATAAACTAGAAATGGATCATTCACAAAGTTTGGCAGGTTTTAACTACCGAGCCAAATAATATAAACAAGGGTAACAATTTTCTGCCTAAACCGTCTGGTCTTCATAAAAATACACTTCTCTCAAAAGAATGAGTACTAAAAAAAAACAACCATTTATTCAAGATTAACATTTTAAAAGTAGTAAAAATAAAGGTTTTATAGTGTTTTAACAGAGGACATAAGTCTGAAGACACATTGGGATAATGAAAGATGACTTCCAAAAGCTAAGTAAAGTATTAAGAAACAGGAAAACTTTTTGTGCATGATTGTTAGCAAAAGGAACAGCCCAATATGAAAATTACAAATTGGAGATGTCAAAATCAACCACATATAACAATTTAAGTATTTGGGAAGTGTTTTAACAGATGACAGAAAGTGTGACACTGATATCCAAAGGCACATTAGAATAACAAAATATGGCTTCTAAGAGCTAGGCAAAGTATTATAATACAGGAAAATTTCATTAGAAACATAGAAAAGAATACTGAACTGTTATGCAATATCAATCCTCCTATATGGCAATGAATGCTGGACAATCACCTCAAAGATGAAGAAGAGACTTGAAGCAACAGAAATGTGGTTCTGCAAAAGTAGGCTGAGTATACAATGGACCGAATATTTGAGCAACAACAAAGTTTTAGGGAAAATAGAAACAAAAAGGACACTTACTGATCAAATGAGAAAGAGTGAGCTGAAATTTCTAGGGCACATAATGAGGAAAGAGGGCTTGGAAAATTTAATACTCACAGAATATATTGAAGGGAAGAGAGACAGAGGAAACCTACCTAGGAAGCTTAAGTAAATGGATGGCAGAACAGGATTTAGGAGAGACCCCAAAAAGACAAAATCTATTAATATCTACAAAAGACAGGAAATTGTGGAGAACCACCATCGCCAAAATCCTTAACAGACATACCACTTAGAAGAAGAAGAAGGCAATACTAGCCCCTAAAAAAATATTTGCACTTCTACTGTGATCCTTTTTTGCCAGGAAAAAATCACTGGATTTTCATGTATGTTGCTATTCTCTGTAAACCTTGCTATGTAATTTCAGGTGTATGTTGCAATGTATTGTGTGTATTTGACAAAACAAGGATTGATTACCCAAGTGGAGGAGGCTGAGGTGTGGTGCTCAATTGGCTTAATGCCAACCCTGTTTATATATATATATTGGGAGCAGATGTTAAAAGCTACCAGAGCTACAAAAATTGCTCAAAAACCATGATATGAGACATTATTTCAAAATGGAAGTTTGTTTTAAAGTTTCATACCAAGAGATATTATATGTATTTATTATAGTCTTTCTTTGATTATCTGCTTTTTATACTTTGATTTAATTTTTTCAGTTACAACTCTGAAGTGGATTGCTGCATTACAACTAAAAATTCCTGTCAGCCATTTCTAGTTTGAAGGTCAATGAATGAAAGGGACAATTCCATTTTCTGAAGGTCATCCTAAATTTAGGAATTATGGCATCATATCAAGTAGTCACACAATTCCCAGAAGCCAACTTGCAACTGCCTAAGAGCTAAATTATCTATCAACCAACCACTAAATGGAGAAGTGTATTGTGTTTCTTAGTTCATTGCAATCTTTTTCTATGTGCCATGTCCTTTCAGAATATTGTCAATCATGGCTTTCCACAATTTACTGTCCTCTGTAGCTCATAATAAATTTTGTCTTTGCTATCTCTCCTAAATCTTATTCTGCCATCCATTTACTCAAGCTTCCTAGGTAGGTTTCCTCTGTCTCTCTTCTCTTCAATATGTCCTGTGAGTATTAAATTTTCCAAGCCCTCTTTCCGTGTCCTAGAAATTTCAGCTCACTCTTTCTGATTTGATCAGTAAGTGTCCCTAAAACTTTGTTGTTGCTCAAATATTTGGTCCATTGTATTCTCAGCCTACTTTTGCAGAACCACATTTCTGTTGCTTCAAGTCTCTTCTTCATCTTTGAGGTGATTGTCCAGCATTCATTGCCATATAGGAGGACTGATATTGCATAACAGTTCAGTATTCTTAGGTTTCTAACAAAATTTTCCTGTTTCATAATACTTTGCTTCACTTTTGGAAGACATCTTTTGCTATTCAAATTTGACTTCAGATTTCAGTGTCACACTTTCCGCCCTCTGTTAAAACACTTCCCAAATACTTAAATTGTTATAGGTGTTTGTGATGTAATGGAATAACCAGTCACCCACATGAATGATTACACTATAGGTAGTAAGTAACTATAAAGCAACCGTTTACAAGTGCCTTGGGGAAGAGTGAGAGTGAGATGACGCAAGTACATTCGACCTTCCAATTAGTGGCACTCACTACTAGATTGACCTGTGTGTATAACTGTACCGTATTTCATATTGTACTCGTTGTGTACAATAAAATTTTCTTCTATTATCCACCTGGTGTTACGTATTTATTCCCTTAGCATGGAATATAACAGTTTGATTTTGGCATCTCCAATTTTGATGTGATGGAATAACATGCCACCCTCATGAGAGGTGGCACAATAGGCGGTAACCACCTATAAGTATCTATGAGGACAATGGACGGGAGAGTCAAGCTGGGATCTGGGAGAATAGCGGCCTTCTGATAGTAGCACGCACACAACTGTACTGACATGCAATGACCATGTGCATAACTATTACTTCCTTGCTTGTTCTACTAGTTTCTACAATAAACCTGTTACTATTTATCCACCATGTTTATCCATTCCATATTCCTATTAGCACGAAATATAACAGTCTTCAAAGATACCTTGAAACTATAGACAGGGTGATGATCTGTGTCAAAGAATATGAAAGAAATAAACTTGCACATAACTATTACTTCCTTGCTTGTTCTACTAGTTTCTACAATAAATCTGTTACTATTTATCCACCATGTTTATCCATTCCATATTCTTATTAACACGGAATATAACAAATTTGTAATTTTCATTTTGGACTGTTCTTTTTGATAACAATCATGCATTCTATATTCTTGCAATTGATGGTTAGTCTTTTCTTCGTATTTTTTATTTCTTCCTGTAGGAGTTCTTGCAGTTTCCATTTCATGTCTGCTAGTGAAAGAAAGCATGAAGAAAGAAATATGCATAAACTTCAAAAAGACAGAATGCATTGTCATCGGCAAAAAGATGAGCCCAAAATGCAAATTACAGGTCAGGGATACTAAAATCAAGCAAGTACAGTAATTTAAATTTTTTTTTTTTTTTTTATAAGCTTATCACCCCAAGCAAGGCTGGAAGCCACTAGCACGCAAGGGGTTACAGAAGGTTTGGAGGAAGAGCAGATAGGAGTGGTAAAGGAGAGGATGTGGAGAAAGATAGTGGATTGATCAAGGCAGGGGGGTTACAGAAGATTAGGAGCGAGAGCAGATAGGAATGAAAGGTGAAAGGATGTGGAGAAGGAAAGTGGATAGATCAAGGCAACTGGAGATGTCGATTAACATTACACTTAAATAGTTGGAGATTGTATTTGTCAGGGAAACAGGAATAAGGAAGGGAGTTCCACAGGCGAGATGTGCGAGACATGAAGCTATTGGAATAGAAGAGACGTCTACATCTAACAGTTTCAAGGGTGAAGGGGTAGGAACGGGATGCCAGCCTCGTAGGACGTTTAAATTCATGAGGCCTAGGAACCAGCGAAAGCAGCTCCTCGGAGCAATTACCGTGAAAGTATTTGTAAAAAAGACAGAGCGAGGCAACGTCGCGTCTGTGAGAGAGCGACTGCAGACGAGAGGAAGTGTTCGAAAAGAGGACAGAAAATGTGACACTGAGATCTGAAGATATATTGGGATGGCCAGACTATTAAGAGACAGGAAATCTTTGTTGGAATCAAAGAAAAGCATATTGAACTGTTACATGATATCTGTCCTCTTGTATGGCAGTGAATGCTGAACAATCTTCTGAAAGATGAAGAAGACTTCAAGCAACAGAAATGTGCTTCTACAGATGGATGCTAAGGATACCATGGGCCAAACATGTGAGCAACAATGAGGTTTTGGAGAGAATGCGGAAAAAAAGGAAACTTATACTTAACATCAGGAAGAGGCAGTTGAAATTTCTGGAACACATAATGAGGAAGGAGGGCCTGGAAAATCTGATACTCACAAGTTGAATAGAGGGAAAGAGAGAGAAGGGAAAACAACGCATGACATACCTGGTGGGATTAGGGTTAGATTACTGAAATGCTGTGTGATATCTGTCTTTCTGTATGGTAGCGAATGCTAGATAATCTCCTTAAAGATGAAGAAGAGACTTGAAGTAACAGAAACTGGAAAAATACTAAGGATACCATGGGCCAAACATGTGAGCAATGACAAGGTTTTGAAGAAAATGGAAACGAAAAAGGAAACTTATACTTAACATCAGGAAGCGGCAGTTGAAATTTCTGGGGCATGTAATGAGGAAGATCTTGGAAAATCTGATACTCCTTGGACAGATAGAAGAACAGAGCATGTAATATATTTAATGAGCTTGAGCAAATGGATGTCAAAACAGGAGTTGGAAGAAATAACAAAAAGATAAAACTTATTAAGAGCTACAAGAGATAGAAAAATGTGGAGGGCCATGATCATCTACGTCCTGAAGGGGCACGGCATATAAATGAAGAAGAATCAATACTGTGTCATCTGCAAATCTGATGTTGTTAAGACTGTGGCCACCAATGATGAACTCTGATAGGACTTCTAATTCTCTCAGAATCTCATCACTGTATAGGTTGAATAAGTCTGGTGAGAAGACACAACCTTGTCTTATAACCCTTTCTATTTTTTTATATTTTCTGAATTCCTTTTCTATTCATATGCTGGTGGTTTGCTCCTAGGATAGGTTCAGGATTATTCTCCAATATCTGTCTATATTTCTAAGATGAGATATTATGTAAACACATGGCAGAGTGGATAAAGACGTTAGTTAGATCCAGTGACAGGACCCAAAGAGTGTGAGTTCAATACCCAGTTAAGGCAGAGGGGAATTAACAGAAGATAACTGATAACTGATATCCATTAAACATGGCATGTGGAACTAGAACAGTCTACTCCAGTGAGCGAAATAACGGGTTCAGTTCAACATTCCAACCACCTTAAGAAGGCCGGAGTGTACAACAGCCAAAACGTTGTTTCTCTCCAAAACGTTGTGAATATGGCCATGAACATGAGGTAACAGTTCGAACAATGTAAATAATGTAAATAATCATAATACTTCAACTTAGAGATATAGACAGATATTGAAAAAAATTCCAATCACCTGAAGAAGGCCGGAGCGTACAACAGCCGAAACGTTGTGATAAATATGGCAACAATGATGAGGACAATAGTCCGAATAATGTAAATAGGATTATTCTCATATTCATTCCAAAGATGTGAAGGTTCCCTGCAGTTTCAAGAGTTCCTTATGACATACTTTATGAATTTTTATGTTTGTATATTTGTTCAGTTTTAAATGATTTTATAAGTATTCAGTGCTCTCGATGAGCATGTTTGACTATAACCTCAAATGGAAGGCCATTATGAATTGAAAAAAATATCTTTCTTGCACTTTCACTGCCATGTTGGCCATCTTCTATGGTTTTTGGTGTACCACATTGTCAGGATAAGATATAACGCTCTCATAACATCGATAGAAAATCTTTATTTTTCAACCTTTCATATTATCACTTCCTCTCTCTCACTCGCTCACTCTCCCTCTCTGACATGCTTAAAATCTCTCTCTCTCACTCCCTCACTCACTCTCTCTCTCTGACTTGCTCTCTTTCTCTTACTCACTCCCTCTCTCACTCTCACTCTCTCACTGACTTGATTAAACTCTCTCTCTCTTACTCCCTTTCACTCTCACTCCCTCTCTGACTTGCTTAAACTCTCTATCTCTCTTACTCCCTTTCACTTTCACTCCCTCTCTGACTTACTTAAACTCTCTCTCTCTCTCTTACTCCATTTCACTCTCACTCCCTCTCTGACTTGCTTAAACTCTCTCTCTCTCTTACTCCCTTTCACTCTCACTCTCCCTCTCTGACTTGCTTAAACTCTCTCTCTCTCTTACTCCCTTTCACTCTCACTCTCCCTCTCTGACTTGCTTAAACTCTCTCTCTCTCTTACTCCCTTTCACTCTCACTCCCTCTCTGACTTGCTTAAACTCTCTCTCTCTTACTCCCTTTCACTCTCACTCTCCCTCTCTGACTTGCTTAAACTCTCTCTCTCTTACTCCCTTTCACTCTCACTCTCCCTCTCTGACTTGCTTAAACTCTCTCTCTCTCTTACTCCCTTTCACTCTCACTCTCCCTCTCTGACTTGCTTAAACTCTCTCTCTCTTACTCCCTTTCACTCTCACTCTCTCTCTCTGACTTCCTTTGCACAACAGCTCATTATGCTATGTGTTGTTGCTGTGGTTTTTGTATCAAATAGATTTTTATGGCGTGTTGTTGCTAGCCCTATGACCAACTGGCTTTGACTTCAGAGATGTCTGTCTCCTAAACTGTTTGCCAACCAAGGAGAGAGAGAGCCAAATCTGCCTTGTTATTTAAACCATAGCTGGGGAAATAAAATATGGATTCATACCTTTCCAAATCGTACCTGTGTGAAAGTGAATGCTTTAAATTTAAACTCGGCTCATAGATTTTTCTTTTCTCACACAAAAGGTAGAGGGTTACTGTTAAAATGGTTATGATGAATGATGTGTGTGATATGAATGAAAAAGGAGGTGGCGGTTAGTGAAGATAATAAGGATAAGGATAGATAACAATTGACCTTTGATTTGGAAGCCTGTATGTCAAAGCTGTTCCACAAAGTTGCAGTTCTTGGGGAAAAACTATCTATCTAACTATCTATCTATCTATGTGAAATCACTTCCTATCTATCTATCTATCTATGTGAAATCACTTCCTATCTATCTATCTATGTGAAATCACTTCCTATCTATCTATCTATCTATGTGAAATCACTTCCTATCTATCTATGTGAAATCACTTCCTATCTATCTATGTGAAATCACTTCCTATCTATCTATATATCTATCTATCTATCTATGTGAAATCACTTCCTATCTATCTATCTATCTATCTATCTATGTGAAATCACTTCCTATCTATCTATCTATGTGAAATCACTTCCTATCTATCTATCTATCTGTCTATCTATGTGAAATCACTTCCTATCTATCTATCTATCTATGTGAAATCACTTCCTATCTATCTATCTATCTATGTGAAATCACTTCCTATCTATCTATCTATGTGAAATCACTTCCTATCTATCTATCTATCTATCTATCTATGTGAAATCACTTCCTATCTATCTATCTATCTATGTGAAATCACTTCCTATCTATCTATCTATCTATCTATCTATCTATGTGAAATCACTTCCTATCTATCTATCTATCTATCAAACTTTGTCTATAACTTTCTATTTCAATTTGTTCATATCTATCTATTTACACCCTTGTGCAAATTAATTGAAACAACTGCTTTAATTCCCTTTCTTTCTCCATACAGTCAGAAACATGGTATAATTGATTTCTATTTTTTCCTCAGATTAGGTCATTTGCAATGGTGTGCAGTAATATGAATCTATTTTCAGGGTGCATGAAGAAATTTGTTTGGCCTTGAAAAATATTGCGTCATCCATGATTGTATCATATTTTCATCACGCCTGTTGATTATTGTCCTACAGCCATTGTCTGCAGTGGACATTACTCCAAGGAAGCATGCAAAAATTGTAACACTGCACGAACACACTGGCAAGCCTTACCAATGAGCAAATCAAAGTACTATAGACTTACCTGGAAACACTCCTGATTTAAATCCAATCGAGAATCTGTTGTCAATCTGCAAGGAACGACTTTGTGGAATGGACATATGAAGTACTAACATGTGCACTGGGTCATATTTTATTGGAAAAATACAAAAAGAAGTAAATAATAATGGTATTTTGCTTCAATTAATTTGCACAAGGGTGTATCTATCTATCAATTTCAGTTCATTATTTATGACAATTTCTCTCTCCATATCTATTTATCTATCTGTCTGTTGTAGTAAACCACCTACAGTAGAATGAACTCTTCCTCCTCTCAAAAATACTAACCTGTGAGACTTCCTTCTGTGCATGTGGGCAATCTAGACGCAGTGTAACCTGACCATTCAAACGGACACTTCTATCTGCTTATTACTTACACTCTTACTTTGTATATACCTGTTATTTCAAGACACTTGTTCAATCTACCTTTGTCTTACCTGTCTTTCTTTCTGGATCTTAAAGAGGCCACAACACTATCTCAGTCACTTAACCTCCTTACCTCTATCTTTGCCTCTATCTCAATGTCAGATGACAATGACAACCCCCGCCCCAATTTCCCACATCTCACAGAAAACAATCTCAGTAATATTACCATCACAGCACAAGAAATCTCTAGACATCAAAGGCCATGACCCTAAGAAATCCATTGGCCCAGACAAAATTCCAGTGGTTGTCCTTAAGAATAACAACCTGGAATTATCCCCAATCCTAACAAAGTCATTCAATTGCTGCTTGAAGAAGAAGTCCTTCCCAAGCCTGTGGAAGATGTCAATCGTATGCCCAGTTTTAAATACGCAGGTGTGTAATTTCCCCCCTCCTAGTACAGACACATTAGTCTCCTCAGCATCATCAGTGAGCTTTTTGAAGCCATAATCAATAATTTCCACTGAGGAAATAACTCTACAACAATTATTGAAAAATGAGGTGGTAGGAATTGAAGATGATGAAGATAAGGAGGATAGATAAAAACTGACCCTTAACATGAAGAGGTCAAAATTGTAATCATCTGTGTGTTTTCAGAGCTCATAACCATTACACAACCTACATTTTCATATTATATTATAAACTATACTAAAATAAAAACTCCAAAAAACAATAACTGAATGCTTTGTTTGCATGTTACTTTGCATGTACATATGTAATGTGTATGCATATGTCTGTATTGTGAGTGAGTAGCATACACGTTCTTATGTCATTTAATATACATGCAAGCACACACACGTGCATACGCAATTTGACTAAGTTTGAAATAAGACATTGCAATAACACATTTCTCTCCTACCCAGTCTGGACAACCTCAGCCCTAGGTTGAGCAATAAAATCATAAATTTAAGGATAAGAAAAAAAACTACTTTTTCAAACACTAAAAGTCAGATAAAATTTTATTGATCTTTTTGGAAATTATTCTGTAATAAATAGAATCATTATCGTAATCATTTAGATTATCATTATCATAATCATTAGAATCTGTAATAAATAGAATCATTTTAAAAAATTTGGTTTTTAATTTTTTATATTTTTAGTCTGTCATTGAATTCAAATAGACACGTGCACCATTTGAATAAATCTGTGTTGCAGGAGTGGATGCTAATTTCCTTTTCTGTCTTGCAACAACCCCAGGTAAAAGAAAAAGAGTTTAAGCCAAAATGTGCAGCCATTTGAAGTAATTTTTGTAACCCACTCCTATATTTAAACTGGATATATTTTCCAATAAATGCAGTATTTTAAACGAGCAAACAATCTAGATTTGAAATTCGATCATCTTGCTGTAAGTGAAGCAATTTATACTAAACTTGTTTACTATAAAGAGAATTGTTAATAAAACTAATATACTAGTATCATTTTGAGTCAGACCCTGAGCTTTCTCTAGTCACAATGTACGGTAACACTTACAATGAGGCTCAATACTTTGGATGTCTATTAGGTTTCAAGTTCACTCCAGACTTCAAGTGGAACTCATATGTATAATTCATTGGCAAAGATGTTGGGATAAAGAGTTGGCTTGTTCTCTTACTCCAGGAAGTCTCTTTGTCATCATCAAGGTCTCATCATTTTTCATTTGAAATGACAAGATGCAATCATGAGTTCTATGCTAACAGTTTCTTCCCCCACATTTTTTGTTTGTGGAAATCTCTTCGAAACTCTTGCTTTCCAGTCAGTTTTGATCTTCAAAAATTTAAATGCAATGTCAATCGTCATCTTCTGTTTTAATTCTTGTTTTTTTATTGTTCTTGCTCCTTAATATTGTTTTTGTCTATCATATTCTCTTACACCCAGTAACACCTTTTGTCCTTGTGGCTTTATTGCCTTGCTTCGGTTGAAATGATTAAAAAGAAAAAAGTACCTGATTCCTTCTACTAAGCTTTATCTTGTTGCAGAGGCAGAAATGGGTAACCTGGAAGACAGAACCTTGTTGTCATTGTTGTTATAGTTGTGGAGGTTAATTCCTTCTCTGCTGTGGCAAACGTAAATCCACGCATCAAATGAAAGAGGACCTTTGAGTAGGGGTTAATAAATGTATAATTTATTTACATATATAAGTCTATCTGTTGCTGTTGCTAAGGCAAAATGAAGAGAGTGGTGAAATTAGAAGTGAAATGGACATTGATGTTGGCCATTGTTTCTCTTTCAATGTGTTGGTGTTGACATGAAACACGGATCTGTGTCATCTCTCTCTGCATGTTGGTGTTGACATCAAAACGCTGGTCTGTGTCACATCTCTTTCTCAGTGTGTCAGTGTTGACATCACATGCTGGTATGTAACAGGTCTGTTCGAATTTGGGTATATATAGATTGTAGTCGGTTTGAAATTAATATATTATTTTTTTTTTTTTAAGCTTTTCACCCCAAGCAAGGCTGGAAGCCACTAGCACGCAAGGGGTTACAGAAGATTTGGAGCGAGAGCAGATAGGAGTATTAGAGGAAAGGATGTGGAGAAGGATAGTGGATAGATCAAAGCAAGGGGTTACAGAAGATTTGGAGCGAAAGCAGATAGGAGCGAAAGAGGAAAGGATGTGAAGAAGGATAGTGGATAGATCAAGGCAACTGCAGATGTCAATTGACGTTACATTTGAATAGTTGGAGATTATAGTTGTCAGGGAAACAGGAATAAGAAAGGGAGTTCCACAGGCAAGAGGTGCGAGACATGAAGCTATTGGAGTAGAAGACACGTCTATATTTAACAGTTTTAACAGTGAAAGGGTGGGAGCGAGATGCCAGACTTGTAGGACGCATGAATTCATGAAGCCTGGGAACCTGTGAAAGCAGCTCATCGGAGTAATTACCATGAAAGTATTTGTAAAAAAGACAGAGCGAGGCGACGGCGCGTCTGTGAGGGAGCGACTGCAGACGAGATGACAGATCTGGGCCAATTACGTTGCATACCCGTTTCTGGATCTTATCAAGAACCCCAAGGCAAACAGAAGGGGCTCCAGACCATATATGGCAGCAATACTCCATGCAAGGGTGAATGGTTGATTTGTAGATTTGAAAAATTGATTCTGGGGAGAAAAATTTCTTGGCTCGCCAGAGGGAGCCAACTTTCCTTGCGGTGGATGAAGCAATTGACTCAGTGTATTTGCTCCATCTCAGGTCAGCGGACAGATGTATGCCTGGAGCTGGTATGTAGAAAACATATTTATGCAGTTTTCTTTGAGTCATCGAATGGTTAATATCCGGTTTATGTAGAAAATGTCAGAGTCGCTACAATCTTTACAAGAGTCAGATTAGACCAATAATTGAGTATTGCTGCTTTATTTAGGCTGGTGCTGACCAATCTTATCTTTCCAGCTTTGATAAAGTTCACAACATTTACATGGTATTTGTGGTGGTGGTGGGGAAGGGGAGATCATTCTTCGTTCTGCAGCCATCTTCCTGCAAGTTTTCTTTTTAAGCTTTTCACCCCAAGTGAGGCAGGAGTACCACCAGCATGCAAGGGGTTAAAGAGAGTGGGAGCAAGAGTAAAGAGGCGTGATAGAGAAAAGGATGAAGAGAAAGATGGAGAATAGATCAAGGCATCTGGAGATGTTGATTGACATTGCATTTAAATAGTTGGAGATCATCGCTATCAGGGAAGCAAGTAAGAGGAAGGGAGTTCCACAGATGGGAAGTGTGAGACATGAAGTTATTAGAGTAGAAGTGACAGCTATATTTAACCGTTTCAGCAGTGAAAGGGTGGGAATGAGATGCCGACCTAGTAGCACATTTAAATTCATGCAGTTTGGGAACTAGCGAAAGTAGCTCATCAGAGCACTTACCATGAAAATATTTGTAGAAAAGACAGAGGGAGGCAACGGCACGTCTGTGAGAGAACAACTGTAAATGAGATGGCAGATCAGGGCCAACTACATTGCATATCTGTCTCTGGATTTTTTCAAGGACCTTAAGACGAACAGCGGGGGCTCCAGACCATAAATGATAGCAGTATTCCATGCAAGGGCGAATAGTTGATTTATAGATTTGAAGGATGAAGTGAGAAAAACTTTCTGGCACAACACAGAGAAATGCAATGTTTCAAGCCTATTGCTACACTATCACCATTTCCATGACAAATGTTCAGATCAACTCTATTCTTAAGTTCTAAAAGTTCAGACCTTTATGCTATGTGACTTTAAAAAAGAGTATTAATTATTTATTTCTGTAGTTAAGTGATTTACAATTGTGGAAAACAATGAAATTGTAACAGAAGAGACCTATGGAAGAAGGATTTATTCTCCCATCTATACCCCCCACCCATAACGCTGTGGGGCATCCTGGCCCCTACAATACATGACAATGCTGTCCCATTCTCAGTCACTAGCGTGTCCATGATTGAATCCATTTGTCACTTTCACCCTGTCACACGTGTTTGTTCTGAAACAAACAAGGCAGGCAAGGATCGAATCGTTGCCAAATGTCACTGGATTGGTGTCGTCCAGGTAGGATGATAGACAAAAAAAAAGAAAGTTGTGTAAATCAACAAAGTTTACATAACTGAAGTTTATACAGGAACACTTTTTCATATAAGAATCTACAAACATTAAGGCTGACAACCATTTTCTCATAGTCTAATTTTATGACACTTTGTTCTTCATTTCCAAGTCGAAGTTGAAGTTTCAAACTTTAAGTTGGAGACTTCTTCAGGCAGCAAATTACAGAATGCTGATGAAGCACTCCCCCCCCCTCTCTCTCTGTCATTATATAGAGATTTTAAATTCTTCCACTTTGCAATTTCATCAAGGCACTTCGCTCAATTTAATAGTCTAGAAAAAGGTATGATTCCGGAGTTCTTTGTGGCAACAAATCACATGGGGGTCAGCAAAGCAATCATCTATGCCTCAGCTGCTGCTCTCTGTCTCTCTTCTCACTCCTGGGATCTCTGCATGGCTATTTATGGAGTCCAACCTCCATAAACCTGGTTGGGGTTGGCTTGTTCTGGGATGCCTTCAAATTTCCTGTCACACAATCAAATCACTCCACAGGTGCTGCTGGGTGGCCCTTGTATGTTCAGATATGGGGAGCTCCCCTTGCAGTAGTGGCAGTAGCAACACATTGATCTGCCATCTTGTTCTCCACCCTTCTCTTGCTCACACCAGTACTTTCATTGGGCGTATTCATTTTTCTCACTCATATCAGCTTCTCTTGATGCCACCTTCCAGGAAATAGATGCTCCACCCAACCTGTAACAGGTATTACTTTTAATGTCATCATAAAATTATTATCTGCATTTCTCCATTTCCAATTATCATGTTTGGTCTGTTAACTCCCCTTTTTCCCACTTAACCAAATTTTTCTGTCCTGAGAAAATCTTGTTCCTTTAGCAATACATGCATCTTCCACCCCTATCAAAAAGTGACATAGAATCATTTCTGTACTTTTTTCTTCACCTACTTGTAGTCATAAAATTATTATCTATGACTAGCTTGGTGGTTTCTGTCCAAAATCACACCTTCCTCACATCATCCCTTTGGCTTCACTTTAACCAGATGCCTAAGTGGATTTCAGCACGATCTTCTAGCGAGGTCCTTATTCATGAAATGAGAGACAAAATAAAAGTATATTTCCTTTTGTTTTTGGTATATCCTTCAATCTATCTACTACCTTCTTTGTCTTTGTGGTCACTTTTGATTTAAGTCTTTTTTCCTTTAGCATTCTTTCAGTGTCACATCCTGTTATAGGTATTATTATATCCATGATATAATAAGACCATAGTTCACTGATAGAACAGTATAGCTGAAAAGAAAAAGAATGACAAACATGATTGGTTCTCAGAGAGACTTTTATATACTAAGACATGGCAATGCTATATATATATATATATATGTGTGTGTGTCTCACATGGTAAATAATATATCACATATATCACATATATCTACACAGCAAAGCAGAGTGTAAGGAGAAAAAAAAAAGGAAGAGTGTTACTTATAATATGGAGATATTCCTGTGTCTGGAGAAGCCATGTTTAAGACTCTAAATTCAAAGAGCCCAGATTCACTTATGTCCCAGGCATTACATATTCTATGAATGGGAAACAAGTCTTGGGTTTCCCAAATTGAGGACTGTGAGCTAGAGTTTCATTCTATATCTAGGAAAGATATATTCCCAAAGGTAAATGGCACCATGGATGTGCAAATGGCCGTCACTCTTATTGTATGAAGTGATGTCATTAAGCAGTGATTTATCTCCACCAAAAGCAGATTCTTTATCCCTGCAAAATAAAACAAAAAAAGAAACTAATCAGTTAACAGATCCAAATTTGGAAACAGGAAGTAAATAATTACGGAACAAATACAGAACAGGCATGTAATTGAAATTTGAGATCACTGGCAGAGTGTAGCAACTTCCTAAACAAAATAATATGGATATTTTTATTCCCTTAGCTAACCTGCTGGTAATTTGACTAAAATCTGTTAGGAAATCCTATCTGCAAACAGCAATGCAAAGCCAACAACTGTCTAGACATTATAGTAACCGATAACCTCTTCTTAATACCACCTGGGAAAAATTAGTGGCTTGTTTCATGATTTCAGGTGTTAAAATAGGAATAGGACAATTTTACAAATGGGTCTGACTGATTTTGTTGCAGAACATATGTGTAAGCATCTTTTGCTTTACAAACAGGAAACATTCATAATTTTTTTCTTCAGGGAAAAAATATTTTTTTATTTTAAAATGAATAAATTTGAAACAAATTACATATGCAGACATGTGCGTTAATCATACTGTCCTCAGTGATAATATGATACCAAAACTTCCATTTTTTAATTATAGAAAAAATATTTTCTCGGAAGAAAAAAGATCAACTTTTCCACATTATTAAGATAGATACATATGGTCTTCTGTAGTGAAAATGGCTGACAGACATTCAACAAAAATTTGCCTTGGATTTTTTTCAGTTGTACAGCCTGCCTTATGATGAGCCATATCTGATGGAGCCACTGGTTGTAAAAGATTGCCTATGACTGCTTTATTCTAATTTTAATATAAGAAATTAAGTTTGGTGGTATAGACTCCAGTACTCCAATGATAACTGGGACAACCATTAGGTAGGAGAACAAATAAGTGGTACTGAGTGTACAAATATTGTATTTTTTAAGTTTAACTATTATTTCAGGCAATTTTTTATTGTTGCTCTGCTTTCTAACATTGATCATGTCTGATCATGAGCCGTTCTAAAGGTGGTATGTTTGCTTTAATTTCAGGTGAAAATGTTGGACAATTTTTGTCTTTATTTTCACCTGAAATTAAAAATAAACATAGGAGCTTTAGAACAGCTCATGATCAGACATAATAGACATTCACTGTCTGTTGTATTTAAAAATATATGTTTATATATATATATATATGTATATTTAAAGACATTTATATATATTATGTTTAACGTTCTTTTTATAGATACAAGTATTTAAGCAAATGCTCTGTTTTATAATAAACAGTATTAAATAACATTTACCGGCCTGAATGTCCGAGAAATTTTCATAGAAAATTTTCGCTCTCCGACAGGAATCGAACCTGTATCCTATACGGAACCATCATTTCGCGTGATGTGCCTTAACCTTTCGGCCACAGAGCAGCGTCTGGTTAGCAAGGTCGATTTTACTATCTTTAAACTTAAATCTTCCATGAATCTCTTCTATTCATATCTGCTCTAGCGTATCAAATGTAAACAAATGACGAGTATTTAAGCAAATGCTCGGTTTTATTATAAAACAGAGCATTTGCTTAAATACTTGTATCTATAAAAAGAACGTTAAACATAATATATATAAATGTCTTTAAATAAATTGTCGGACTATGTCCAATTAAAAAAAAAATATATATATATATATATATATATATATATGAACCTAAAGAGCCAGGTGAACCTACCTAGGTTTCACCTAAATGGATCGTCAGAGTCAAACTGGCCAGTTTGACCCTGACTATCCATTTAGGTGAAACCTAGGTAGGTTTACCTCTTTAGGTTTATATTAGGTTTGCTCTACTTCGTGTATTGAGTACTTTACTTAGTTACTTTTACTCATTTCGGAGGGTTTTTTCTTTGGACACTGAGCTTGAATTCTGGACTATTGTTTTCATCTCAATTTCATATTCTTAGTTCTTTCTTTTTTTTATTCCTCATTTTTCCTTGGGTACTGGTTTGTTCAACTACAAGCCAAATTACCAAGCGAGTACCACTATATATATATATATATATATATATATATACACACACACACACACACAACACTATTCTATTTATGGATGCTTGCTATGTGTATTAAGATACTCTGCATGTTTATCTGATTATAGCCCCCCCCCCCAATTTGCTTAAAACAACAAGCCTATTTTCCTGATTCCCAAATTCTTATATATTCTGTATCCTTTCAGGATGTTGACGATCATGGCTCTCCACAATTTCTTGTCCTTTGTAACTCTTAATAAATTTTGTCTTTCCATGATATTGACTAAACCTTGTTCTGCCATACATTTTCTCAAGCTCACTAAATAGTTTGTGTTGCTTTATTCTGTTCCTCTATCTTCAATCTGTCCGGTGAGGATCAGATTTTTGAGGCCCCTTTTCTCATTATGCGCCCTAGAAATCTCAATTTTCTCTCCTTGATGTTAAGTATAAGTTTCCTTTTCGTTTCCATTTTCTCTAAAAACTTTGTCGTTTCTCACACGATCTGTTCCTGGCATTCTCAGCATCCTTCTGTAGAACTACATTTCTGTTTCTTCAAATTACTTCTTCATTGAGGAGGTTGTCCATCATTCACTGCCACATAACAGAACTGATATTATGTATTTTCTTGAAAATAGGGGAGAGAAAATATGCTCAAAAATAAATGCAATGTTATGTGGAAAGAAATATTTTTCTAATAAACGATTAATGTTCTTTACCAGATGAGCAATGATTCTGCCCCAAAGTGAATTGTCAAGAATAGTAATTGCCATCTGCACTGACTGTAAACGTGGGTTTGGTGGCCAAGTAAGCACATGCCAATCTTGAAACAAAACAGAAATTAAGCTCTTGGAATCTGAGGAGGCTGCTGCCATCCATTTTTAAATCATCATCTGAGTGCTTTTGGGTTCCAGTCGTATTGTTAGATTCCTCCCTGATAGATGTATGTGTAAACCTCTGACATAAAACAGTAGGTTACTGATAGGTGGTAACTCACCGCATTTGTAATGTTTTAATAACGATGTGTGTGTATCTGCTCTTTAGTGTGCTGGATAAAAAGTTTCTAGCATTTTTCAATAAATGGTGTTTTATGCATGAATTGTGAATTATAAATGTTTCAAAATTAAAAGTAAAAATAGGTAAATGAGATGTATTTTTATATATATATATATATATATATATATATATATTTGTGTATTTAGGCAGCAATCCTTCTTTCATGCACATCTCATTAAAAACGACTGACAAGGTGCTTTTATTTAGTTTTTTATACAATTTCTCATGCGATCTAATAATGTTTTTTTTTTGGGATGATAAATTATATAAAAACTGTCCAAATGTTCTTTTTATCTGAGCGCTTTTGGCTATACATTTAGCTATTTTCAAGGATTATATTTTAACTGTTAGAATTAGAAATAGTTTGTTATACTGGACACTATTCGGAACATACTTGTCGACAACACTAATATAATAGCATCATCCACATGCAAAAAAAGGCTAAAAATAATGGAAGCCTTATTAATAAAAACAAACAAACCAACACTTAATAATATTAACTTTGAACATGGACATAATATCTTGACCGTGTGTTTTGAAACAAAAAAAATGAAAGATTTTATAAAACATACATATAACAAACTATTTCTAATTCTAACAGTTAAAATATAATCCTTGAAAATGTCTAAATGTATAGCCGAAAGCGCTCGGATAAAAAGAACATTCAGACAGTTTTTATATAATTTATCATCCAAAAAGAAAAATATTATTAGATCGCATGAGAAATTGTATAAAAAAATAAATAAAAGCACCTTGTCAGTCGTTTTTGATGAAATGTGCATATATATATATATATATATATATATATATATATATATAATTTTATCATTAGGTTCACCCTGTACAAGGCCTGTGGGCCATTCAAGGGAGAGAGTTATGTTAAGGGGTAGTTTATACAGATAGAAGGGGTAGATAACAGTTAACTCTAGACTTGAACAGGTTAATATTGTAGTGATCAGGAAATATTCTCTTGGGAGTCTGTTCCATAGGGCAGTGGGTCGTGGGAAGAAGCTATTTCACCAATGGAATACATGGGGGAATGTGGATAGTTTGTTACAAGTAAGTGGCATGGTGGGGTCTTGCCATGAAGGTTAGACCTGGCGGAACCAAGGAATGTAGTTCGTCTGAGCACTTTCCATGGAAATAGTGATAGAGTAGTAAGAGTCTCGTCATATCCTGCCTGTGAAAGAGGTTGGAAGGTGGAAAATAATTCTTCTCCAACATGGACTCAGAGATACTTTCTTGATGCTCTTTTATTTCTGGAAAGGTAAAAATTTTAAAAGCAACAAAAGATATATGTGCCATTTATGGATATGGTGCCATAGCTGAGAGTACTGTTTTGTATATGGTTTGCTAGATTAAGAAGAAACTTTGACCCGGAAAAAACAAGAATGTTCTGGCAGGCCTGTTCATTAATGATGACCAAATCAAAATGCTAATTAAAGATAACCCAGTAACATGGCACAGAACATTACAGAGATATTCTATATATTTCATATCAGTGTTGTAAGACATTTGAAAACACTTGGATGCATGAATCACAACAATGTTTGCATGCCTCACAATTTAACATAAAAACTTGATGAGTTGACTTAAAGGGAAATAACTGAAACTTCTGGAAGAGGCATGGCACGTGGAACTAGAACAATCTACCCTGGTGGATCAAATAAAGGGTTCAGTTTGAAATTACAATCACCTGAAGAATGCTGGAGCATACAACAGACAAAACATTGTGAATATGGCAATGAAGATGAGGATATCAGTCTGAATAATGTAAATAATGTAAAAATAATTTAATGGACCGCCTTTCCCTCGTGAGCCTTTGCTCAAACACGTGAATAATAACCCTTTTTTTTTAAGGAAAAGTGAGAAAAATGGATTGTTTACAGCAATGTGGAGTGAAAAAATTATTGGGGAAGACAATATGAGCCAACGGTTAACCATTCCAAAAGTCAGTTTGCATTTATAGAAGGTGCTGTCAAGTTCTGTTCTGTGGACAATATTTGTTTCCCAACATAGGGATTGAACTTGCAACCTTTTGGTTATAAAACTAATGATTTGTTAGATTAACCTGTCTCCCCTACTGTTTCAGGTGGGATCTGCCAAAATAGCTCAATTTAAGCTTGTTGTTTTTCTCTGGTGAGGGAACACTTACAGTTGCCTGGTGAATTATTGGCAGAGTAATTCAGGCATGAACAGACTTTCTGTTGCCTGGATAATATCCACAAGATAATTTAACACTGGTAGTTCAATCTCCATGCTGGGCAATAAATATGGTCCATAGAACAGAACTTAAAAATTGCTGTTGTAGATCTGGTGTAGTTTGGTATGTTTTGGCTTTGGTGTTTGGGCACCAGCTGGTTTGGTGCTAGATTTTTGGGCACCAGACTTTTGGATGCTAGGAAAAAAAATGTTCAAAAATCAAGATGCTGATAGAATGCATGAAACTTTTTAGACTTGAAATCATGAATACTCTCAAGTTCTTGAGTAGCCTTCCTCATAATTACTAAATAAACTAAATAAAGTTACATTACAGTTTTTACTGATTAACAGATTTAATGTTTTTATTTTTCAATAAAGTTAGTTTTAAAATATTTTTAAAGTTCAACCTTTGAATTATGATGAATCAATCAGCATTTTTACCTAGCAACCCAAAATTCTGGCAACCAAAAGTCTGACAACCAAAAGTCTGGCACCAAATCAGCTGGCATCCAAACAGCTGTGTCCAATCAAATTTAGAAAAGTATTCTTCCCAATTCGACTGATTAAATACAGCAATCAAATAAAAGCATCTGGGATTGGCCAATTGGAAGGGTGTGTCTTTCATCAGGTCAATGCAAGAGCTCATGTCTTTTTGTGGATCCAGCAGGAATTGTTTAATTTTGGCTAGGATGTCCTACTATGCCTGCTGTACTCATATGAACTTGCACATTTGGATTACTACTTTTGATCCCTACAAAATTCTCTTAATGGAAAGAACTTAAAATCTTGGGAAGCCTGCTAAACCATTTAGACCAATTCCTCACCCAGAAAGATGTCAGTTCTGTGAGCATGAAATCATGAATCTGCCTGAAAACTTGTGAAAGGTAGTGAATCAAAATGACACATATGTGATTGAATAAACTTATGTACAAATGCCTAAATGAAGTAATATGATTTCTCACACATCCTTAGAAGATGAATAAATAAATTCTTTTTCCTTTTAACTCAATTTAATAACCAGAGTTTCTCAGGAATCTTGTCTCCTGCCCACCTTTGAATTATCAAACATAAAATTTTGTTAGTGTTTTTACATAGCCATAAAAGTAGGGTCTTTTGAAAGACTGACCACCCCAAATCTGGGTGGTCTCCCCCTTTCTGGTTGGTGGAACACGAGTGGGTGGAAATAGGTGGTGAGTCCTCTAGCCATTATCCATATAATGAATTGGACAGTGAGTGAAGGGGCAATCAGTGAAATAGCTAGGAAGTGAGTGTGTAGAGGCTTGTTTTCTATGGCCAGAACTTAGTGAGAAGCCAGTTAAAAAAAGTTTGCTTTCTCATAGCAGAAGGAAAATTGCCGACTGAGAAATCATTTTTTTTGCTATTTCCCAACCTAACAAGTGTCTTGAAAAGCATTTGTCACTATTATTTTGTTGATGGTGTTCATGGCCCTAATATTAGTTATTAAAACAAATTTGTGGAACATAGCGAGTACCGGTGTATACAGCCAATGTTGGACGTCATAACAGCTGGTGCAGTGACGTGCAGAATTGCATTACCACATAAATATTGTCTTTAAAATTCATTTAAAAGCACTATGGACTTTAGCTCCTACCCAATAACTGGGACAACTGATTCTAGAAAAAAAGGATGTTTTAAACATTTTCAACAGCTTCACCTTCCATCATAATGTTATTATTTTCATTTGTTATCTGACAACAGAATATCATAGAAAACTGACTTAATATTTGCTTTGAGGTTATACTTTTGAATGTATTTCATGTGAACTTTCAGAGATTTTCTTCTTCTTCTTGAAGGATGGATATAAAAAAGATATTGTATATAAATGTAATGTTTTTTATACTAATGTTCGCTCAATGCAAGGCCCAAGATCCACTCAAGATATAGGTTAACTGAATAAGGTGTGTGATATGAATGTAAGAATAGGAAGTGAAGTTTACATGGATACGGAAAATATGTAACAATTGACCTTTGACTTCAAATAGCATCCATGTGGGTGTCTGTTCCACAAAGCAATGGTTTTTGGGGAAAAAGCTGTCTGAGAGGAACATCCTCCTTACTATTAGAATACAAAGGAAAGGAGGGTGGTTCTTAACAATTCTATTATATTACCATACCTCAAAGACTCTAACATAAAGTATTCTTATATTTAGTTCAACACAATATATTGTTTTAATTAACATCAAAGACATTAGATGTATCAGCAGCATAACCAGTTATGCATGTGTGTAATTGAATTGGAGTTCAAATTCTTGGCTAGTCTGTTGCTTTTACTTTTGTACTAATACCCTTGGAAAAAGCTTGAATTTGTACTCCAGCTATGGGTTAAATATCAGAGTAGACTGTGCACTCAATGTTTGAATGGCAACCAATCTAGAAGAAATTCTAAATTCAGAACTATGAAAAAGCAAAAGAAAAACACAATTTGCATATATTTAAGGAAAGGAAGCTGTGAAGAGCTATGATTGCTTATCTCCTAAACGGAGAGCAATGTTGGAGTTTTTGGGTACCCTGGTGTACTAGTGAGCCAGCCAAAATGAGCTGACTCATTTTATAGTTCACCAATAGAAGCGTTAACCAATCAGAAGGCTCAAAATATTCAATACGATGTGTATAAAGGTGGCCATATTTTTCCCAAATATGTGCTGCCAGCCTTTGATATCAAAGACTGAAGAATTACAGAACAGCTGCTGGTGGTATTGGTGATATAGTCAGATTCAGTAGAGTGTCTGACTCGGGAGTGTTAATCTTTAACGTTGTTTCATTGAACAGATTACATACTGTGCTGTATTCTATAATCATAGACTATGGTGAACATGGTCAACAAGCAACATCTCTGAAAACAAATTATAGCAAAAGCAAGAAAAAACCACACCACTATTTTTCCAAAGAATTTATAGCAGTTTGCATATATTAAAGGAAAGGAAGTTGTGAAGAGCCATGACTGCTTATATCCTAAAGGGAAAGAGATATGGCAATTCAAAGATGATAAAGATAAAAGGAATATGTGGAGAGCTGTGACCACTTACATTCTGAAGGGACATGACAATTAAAAAAAGAATCATCAAAAACTCATTTCGATATAAATCACCGTAAATAGTCACAGATGTAAATATTTGAATAGTAAAACAGACAATAAATCTTTTACACTTTTACACAGTCATCCAGTCCTACACAAATTGCAGAAGTCTTTTGATTGCTAACTGACCAATGTTACTGTCTACTCCAATATGTATAGCATCTTTGTTTCTCTTTACTCCCACTTTTTAAATGCTAATTGACTCATCAATGAAGTTACAATCATGACAGTTTCTTACATCCAATTTGTTTGAAGATTCTAAAATACAAAGTTAATGAGAATCTTCACCAGAAAAGCCAGTTTATCAACTTGAATATAAGACAAATATTTCTTGAAGTCCTTCTTCTTAAGAATAAAATATCAGAATTTATTAAGAAAAAGCAAAATGAGTTTGAAAAATTATAATAAAAATTCCACACAAAAGTCTTTTTTCTTGTACAGTATTTACATTAGTCGGACTATTGTCCTCATCTTTGTCGCCATATTTGTCACAATGTTTCGGCCGTTGTACACTCCGGCCTTCTTCAGGTGGTTGGAATTTCGAACCGAACCCTTTATTTCGATCACTGGGGTAGACTGTTCTAGTTCCACGAGCCATGTTTGATGGATGTCAGTTATCAGTTATCTCCTGGTAATTTTCCCTCTGAAAGTTCTCCACTGCCTGAACCGGGTATTGAACTCACACTCTTTGGGTCTGTCACTGGATCTAACCAACGCCTTTATCCACTGTACCATGTGTCCTCAAGGACACATGGTACAGTGGATAAATACCCGGTTCAGGCAGTGGAGAACTTTCAGAGGGAAAATTACCAGGAGACAACTGATAACTGAAATCCATCAAACATGGCTTGTGGAACTAGAACAGTCTACCCCAGTGATCGAAATAAAGGGTTCGGTTTGAAATTCCAACCACCTGAAGAAGGCCGGAGCGTACAATGGCTGAAACGTTGTGACAAATATGGCGACAAAGATGAGGACAATAGTCCGACTAATGTAAATACTGTACATAATACCTCATCTCAGAAATATAGACAGTCTTTTTTCTTATTAATTATTTTTATTAGTAATATATAAAAATTTATTTTAAAAAATTATTTTTCAAAATAAAAGTAAAAATATTATTTGAAAGATCTTTTTTTTTAAATAGAATGTTTAAAACCTCTCCTAGTTCTATGTTATGACAAAAGTTGATCACCAGCAAGGAAATGGGAACCAGTATTTGTGACCGAAACTAACCATTTGTATTCACAATTTCATTATTTAAATAAATATGTTCAAAACAAGTATCAAAAAATGCTCAAGACAAGGATCAAAAACATGTTCAAAACAAGGGTAAAAAATATGTTCAAAAGAAGGAACAGAAACCATGTCCAAAACAAGGATCAGAAACCACATTCAAAACAAGGATAAAAATGTTCAAACAAGGATCAGAAACCATGTTCAAAATAAAGATTGAAAACCAATCTCAAAACAAAGATCAAAAAATGTGTTCAAAACAAGGATAAAAATGTTCAAACAAGGATCAGAAACCATGTTCAAAATAAAGATTGAAACCCAATCTCAAAACAAAGATCAAAAAATGTGTTCAAAACAAGGATAAAAATGTTCAAACAAGGATCAGAAACCATGTTCAAAATATAGATTGAAAACCAATCTCAAAACAAAGATCAAAAAATATGTTCAAAACAAGGATAAAAATGTTCAAACAAGGATCAGAAACCATGTTCAAAATAAAGATTGAAAACCAATCTCAAAACAAAGATCAAAAAATGTGTTCAAAACAAGGATAAAAATGTTCAAACAAGGATCAGAAACCATGTTCAAAATAAAGATTGAAAACCAATCTCAAAACAAAGATCAAAAAATGTGTTCAAAACAAGGATAAAAATGTTCAAACAAGGATCAGAAACCATGTTCAAAATAAAGATTGAAAACCAATCTCAAAACAAAGATCAAAAAATATGTTCAAAACAAGGATAAAAATGTTCAAACAAGGATCAGAAACCATGTTCAAAATAAAGATTGAAAACCAATCTCAAAACAAAGATCAAAAAATATGTTCAAAACAAGGATAAAAATGTTCAAACAAGGATCAGAAACCATGTTCAAAATAAAGATTGAAAACCAATCTCAAAACAAAGATCAAAAAATGTGTTCAAAACAGGGATAAAAATGTTCAAACAAGGATCAGAAACCATGTTCAAAATAAAGATTGAAAACCAATCTCAAAACAAAGATCAAAAAATATGTTCAAAACAAGGATAAAAATGTTCAAACAAGGATCAGAAACCATGTTCAAAATAAAGATTGAAAACCAATCTCAAAACAAAGATCAAAAAATGTGTTCAAAACAAGGATAAAAATGTTCAAACAAGGATCAGAAACCATGTTCAAAATAAAGATTGAAACCCAATCTCAAAACAAAGATCAAAAAATGTGTTCAAAACAAGGATAAAAATGTTCAAACAAGGATCAGAAACCATGTTCAAAATAAAGATTGAAAACCAATCTCAAAACAAAGATCAAAAAATATGTTCAAAACAAGGATAAAAATGTTCAAACAAGGATCAGAAACCATGTTCAAAATAAAGATTGAAAACCAATCTCAAAACAAAGATCAAAAAATGTGTTCAAAACAAGGATAAAAATGTTCAAACAAGGATCAGAAACCATGTTCAAAATAAAGATTGAAAACCAATCTCAAAACAAAGATCAAAAAATATCTTCAAAACAGGGATAAAAATGTTCAAACAAGGATCAGAAACCATGTTCAAAATAAAGATTGAAAACCAATCTCAAAACAAAGATCAAAAAATATGTTCAAAACAAGGATAAAAATGTTCAAACAAGGATCAGAAACCATGTTCAAAATAAAGATTGAAAACCAATCTCAAAACAAAGATCAAAAAATGTGTTCAAAACAAGGATAAAAATGTTCAAACAAGGATCAGAAACCATGTTCAAAATAAAGATTGAAAACCAATCTCAAAACAAAGATCAAAAAATATGTTCAAAACAAGGATAAAAATGTTCAAACAAGGATCAGAAACCATGTTCAAAATAAAGATTGAAAACCAATCTCAAAACAAAGATCAAAAAATATGTTCAAAACAAGGATAAAAATGTTCAAACAAGGATCAGAAACCATGTTCAAAATAAAGATTGAAAACCAATCTCAAAACAAAGATCAAAAAATGTGTTCAAAACAGGGATAAAAATGTTCAAACAAGGATCAGAAACCATGTTCAAAATAAAGATTGAAAACCAATCTCAAAACAAAGATCAAAAAATATGTTCAAAACAAGGATAAAAATGTTCAAACAAGGATCAGAAACCATGTTCCAAATAAAGATTGAAAACCAATCTCAAAACAAAGATCAAAAAATGTGTTCAAAACAAGGATAAAAATGTTCAAACAAGGATCAGAAACCATGTTCAAAATAAAGATTGAAACCCAATCTCAAAACAAAGATCAAAAAATGTGTTCAAAACAAGGATAAAAATGTTCAAACAAGGATCAGAAACCATGTTCAAAATAAAGATTGAAAACCAATCTCAAAACAAAGATCAAAAAATATGTTCAAAACAAGGATAAAAATGTTCAAACAAGGATCAGAAACCATGTTCAAAATAAAGATTGAAAACCAATCTCAAAACAAAGATCAAAAAATGTGTTCAAAACAAGGATAAAAATGTTCAAACAAGGATCAGAAACCATGTTCAAAATAAAGATTGAAAACCAATCTCAAAACAAAGATCAAAAAATATCTTCAAAACAGGGATAAAAATGTTCAAACAAGGATCAGAAACCATGTTCAAAATAAAGATTGAAAACCAATCTCAAAACAAAGATCAAAAAATATGTTCAAAACAAGGATAAAAATGTTCAAACAAGGATCAGAAACCATGTTCAAAATAAAGATTGAAAACCAATCTCAAAACAAAGATCAAAAAATGTGTTCAAAACAAGGATAAAAATGTTCAAACAAGGATCAGAAACCATGTTCAAAATAAAGATTGAAAACCAATCTCAAAACAAAGATCAAAAAATGTGTTCAAAACAAGGGTAAAAAATCATAGTCCAAACAAAGATCAAAAACCGTGTTCAAAACAAGGGTAAAAATCATGTCGATAAACAATCTTAAAAACTCAACTTAAATCTTATAAAACTCAACCTGATTGGTTCACGTGCCTAAAAAATAACTACCAGTGAAATTCATACACAAGCTTCTGGAGCTTATTGCATTACCATAAATTTCAGGTGCTGAAGCCTTTTAGCAACATTGTGCGGATATTGGTAGAAAGTAGTGAAATCCTTGTGAACTTCAAGAGCTATTTTTTTTTACATTTTTTTCTTTTTTACTGCAATAAATAATTTATGTGAATAGTAGATAAATTTTTTCAATGTATACATTTGGCTTGTTGTCTTTCATCTTTCCATTTCTTTCCTTTTTATTTTACATTTCTAATTTTTGATTTGCTCCATTCACTTTTGAACAAATAGTCTTGGGAAAAGTATGAATCTATTGTTTCTGCATAAGCAATTATGGCTCTTCACAGCTTCCTTTCTTTCATACATGTGAATTGCCATAACTTCTTGAGCAGGTGAAGAGGTTTATCCTTTATTTCCTTTTTAGTATGTGATTTACTGATTCCTCCCATTCGTGGCCTTAATGAAATAACTGTTTTAACATTTTGGTGATCAGTGGCCATGACTTTTCATTTTGAGGATACTAAGTTGGGAGTTTTCTGGTTGCTGCTTCCCGATTGGTAGCAAAAAGATTGAACTCTTTGGTAGTGCTTAGAGTGGCTGCTCTGATCAACAGTCACATAATATTAGAGTATTTGCAGTACCATATCACACATTGATAGGTGTGTGAGCATGTAAGGTCTTGAGAAAATATCAATTTAACATATGCCATTATTTATGGAGATCATGAGTAAATAATATTAATATGAAAATCTCATGAACATGTCGCAGTTAGCTCCTCTTCATTTCCTTAACCCGTCAACAGGGGTCTCTCTCTCTCCCGGGAGTATAAATACTGGCTGACCTTTCGCCTCTTCCTCTCTTTTCTCTGCGTACGCATACGTGCGAGCAACTATCTCGACTTCGGCCGCGGGCCGCAACCTCGCACGTGAGGCGAGGTATATGAAACTTTCTCTTAAAATTTCCAATATGTGAACTCTTATACACAACCAGCATTTCCCATATTCTGGGAACACGCTAAAACAAAATTCACCCCGTACGGACATTCAACCCCATACACACACAACTTTCCATACAGACTGTAACATTTTATTCATGTCTTCAATGTATTTGTAATTCGTGTATTAATCTATTTGTTATTAATATATATTTGTTCGCATACATGTATATCGGTCTTGTTTGTTTCTTTGGACTCCATTAAAGTCCAACATTCTTATGTAGCTGGACCAGCCAGCGGAAGCCATAACCTAGAGATAACTCATCTTCTCTTCTCACATTCACACACCGCATGGTCCACTACAAACATAATGCAGAAGATCAGTTTTCAATTACTATTAAGTAGTAAATTTATCCCCCTAAATTACTTTATGTTAATATGATAATTAGACTACATATTTAAAGATTTACATGTGAAAGAGTTCTAATAATAATAAAGACTTAACGATAAAGGTAATAATAGTAATAATATTATAATAATATTATAATGATAATATTATTATGATATTATTATAATAATAATATTATAATTTTATAATAGTAATAATAGTAATGGTAATAGTAATATTATAATAATGCTATTATAATAATATTATAATAATAGCATAATAGTAATGATAATAGTAATAATAGTAATATTATTATAATAATATTATAATAATAGTATAATAATAATGATAATAATAATTGTAATAATATTATAATATTATAATAATATAATAGTAATAACAGTAATGATAATAGTAATAATACTAATAATATAATTTTATAATAATATTAGTATAATAATAATATAATATTATAATTATAGTATAATAGTAATAATATTATAATAATATTATTATAATAATAATATTGTAATAATAATATTATAATAATAATAATATAATAATAGTAATTATATAATAAAAATAGTATAATAGTAATAATAATAATAAAGACTTAAAAAATCAATTTGATGTCAGCCATCATTCTTTTTGATTGCATGAATAAACTAGTATTCTAATTAAATGAAAATAAAAAGACTTGATTGTTGAAATCATATTCAGTCAGGATACCATTTAAAATCTTTGCTATTGGTTGAAGAATATACTGAAAATAACCGATGCCAAAGAGTAAAACCCTCTCCAAATGCAACCCATTCCCAATGTTTGGATTAAATTTGGTATAATACAAACCATTATCTATTTTTTTAACTCTGGCATAAACTGGACACATGTCTATCTATCTATTAGGTTGTTACATCAATTCATTCATTTTTTTTTATGATGCTCTGCAAATGATCTCAAAGAATAATCTTTCATAGCATTCTTTTGCTTCTTACTAACTCTGGTCATCCTACACTATTTACATTATTTTAACTATTGTCCTTATCTTTGTCACCATATTTATTATGTTTTGGCTGTTGTACACTCCAGCCTTCATCAGGTGGTTGGAATATCAAACTGAACCCTTTATTTCGCTCACTGGGGTAGACTGTTCTAGTTCCACATACCATGTTTAATAGATATCAGTTATCAGTTATCTCCTGTTAATTCCCCTTTCCAAGTTCTCCACTGCCTTAAGGACACATGGCACAGTGGATAAAGGCATTTGTTAGATCTAGTGACAGGACCCAAAGAGTGTGAGTTCAATACCCGGTTAAGGCATGGCTGCTAGTATAATATATAATACAAATAACTTATAATATGATTAAAGTACACAAGGTATCAGCCTGTTTTTGATGGGTAATACCCTTTATATTTGGCCTAATTTGAGAAAACCAACCCTAATCTCTTCATCAACATAAAGAGGCTTTTCCCTTTTTTGTTTTTTGATATTTATCAGAACTGAAAATCCTTGTCATGGAGAAACTTAGAAGAATGGATAATGCTTTTGAGGACACATGGATGTTTCTTCTGGTTGTATATCCAAAAAGAGTTCAGTGGTACACTCTTGTGTTTCATTTTTAAGGTGCCAATTCTTCCACCTCATCTAATGCCAGATCTAAACAGCTTGAATTTACAAAATGATCTTTAACCCAGTTAAGTTTTTCTATAGACAATGATGGAAAATAATCAGAGAGAAGGTTAAAGGGAGATAACCATGGATTCGAAGTCAGAACATTATTATTGATAACTCTCTCCTCCAATTTGCAGACCTTTGATACTATATTCTTAATACTTGATATAATGCAAAAATATCACAAAGATAAAATTGGTCAATAATTATTTATAACTCTTTATACTGGGACTCATGCATGCAATTACAATTAATCCATAATAATATTTTAAATTTTGAAATCATATTTATTTTTGGCATATACATTTTTTTAAACTGTTTCTAAATCTTTGATTGTCTTTCAATCATTCTGCCTCACCTGCTATCCTCTTCCGCCTCACCTATGAGGCATGCCACACCATTTAGGAACCACTGGGTTAAGCATAATGCAACTGGAACTGATTAATTGATAAGGTTCAATCCTGCTTTATGACAATGATCAGTCACATTTTGCCAGGATGACACTGCAGAAACTCACCAACTTGGGATACGATACTTTACCATATCCACCATATTACCCTGATATCTTACACACTGACTACCACTTTTTCAAGTGTCATGAAATTTTTTTAAATCAAAAGATATCTTGGCATCCAAACTTTTTGAGTTTTATCATGAATAACCTTGTAACTTGATGGCAAAATTGTATAGATATTGAGGATTCCGATTTCGACTGATTTAAACAGTAATACATTAATTCAGGAATAAAAGTTGATTCTAATATAGGACATTATTTTCTGAACAGCCTAATATTTGATGTTACCTCCTGCCAATTCTGTTTGGCTGAAGGGCAGGGTGTAAAAATGATCAGAATTCGAGTGACATTAGTCATGATTGATTGGGTGAGTTTGACCAAAGAGTGACATATCAAGACAGGTGCTATAGTTTCAGTTACCAGATTTTGTTACAGTATGAGTCAGAGGGATGTGTGGATAGTGTAATGGTTTTTAGCCGAGAAAGCAGAATTGGTTAAGTCGAGTTTAAATTCTGGCCAAGTTTGTTGCATTCACTTTCACACTTATTCTTTTCATTTTAAAATATTTTTATTTTTTCTTTATTTTCTGTTTCCTTTTTCCTTTAACTTTTTTCTTTTTCTCATTTTCCTTTTTTGTTTTCTTTTATTAATATTCAATTTGAAAATTTTATTTTTTATTTATTTTATTTTTTTTATTTCTTTTTCAATTTTTAAACTTTGGGGGATAGTTGAATAATGACCACTCTTACTGCTACTTTGATGGCCACCCCCTGCCACTTATATTTGAGTTCTAAGGTGCATAAATGTTTACTAGTTGTGTGATGATTAAGTGATTACGGTAAAAGACATTATGTGTGACACATTGTCGAGACAAATCTTCACATTCACAATCATGAGTTCCATAACTCATCAGAGGTGTAGAAGCACCACATATACTGCAGCCACATCAGAAGTGGTGTGTCTTGGGCAAGATAGCCTGATGGAGCCCAAGTTTTTCAAAGTTTTCCTTCTCCTAGATCAGTTGCCACCCAAAGCTATAGAACCCAGTCTGTCCTGCTATTTACCCATAGCTGGAGGGAGAAGAGATGAATTCATACCTTTCCCAAGAGTATTAGCACATAAGTGAATGTAATGAACTTGACTGGAATTTGAACTTGGCTCTCTTATTCCATGCCACAATCCATTATGCCCCCATGCCTACATATCCAGTAACCAGATTATTTTGTTAAAATATCAATGAAAGGGATGTGTGGGTGGTGTTTTAGTATGTTTTAGTGCTGAAAATGGAATTGGTAAGCCAAGTTCAAATTCAAGTCTTGCCAGTTGCATTCACTTTCACACTAATTTCCTTTGGAATGGCATAAATCTATTTCTTCTTCTCTCAGCTATGAGTTTAATAGCAGGCTCAGAAGAGAGACTACTCTAAAATCAATAACAGAAAAAGCAATGAAAACCCACTCTACTAGCTATCCCAAGGAGTCATGGCTATTCACAGATAATAAAGAAAAGGGTTCTGTGGAGAGCCATGATTGCCTACACCCTGAAGCGAGAAAGACAACCTTGAAGTGAAATCTGTGGAGAAGGCAACAAGAAATCACTCTATCTCTCCCAAGAAGTCATGGCAATTCCCAGATAATAAAAAAAAGGAAGTTATGGAGAGCCATGATCGCCTACATCCTGAAGGGAGAAAGACAGCTCTGAAGTGAAATTTGTGTAGAAGGCAACAAGAAATCACTCTATCTCTCCCAAGAAGTCATGGCAATTCCCAGATAATAAAGAAAAAGAAGCTATGGAGAGCCATGATTGCCTACATCCCGAAAGGAGAAAGACAACTCTAAAGTGAAATCTCTGGAGAAAGCAACGGGAAACCACTATAATGTCTTTTCTAAGAAGTCATGGCCATTCCCAGATAATAAAGAAAAGTAATCTATGAAGAACCATGACCACCTACATCCTGAAAAGACATGGTATTATTCTTCCTTTAATCATCCTACAGCCTTTCGCAAGAATACTTGGCTATTCACAAATATTACAGAAAAGGAAACTGTGGAGAGCCCACATCACCTATGCCCTGAAGAAAAATAGACAGATCTGAATTCAAAACAGTGGAGAAGGTAATAGGAAACCAGACTAATATTTATCCCAAGAAATCATGACAATTCACAGATAAAGAAAATTAATCTGTGGCGAGTCATGACTGCCTATGTTCTGAAGGAAAAATATAGCTCTGAATTCAAAATTATGGAGAAGGCATTAGGAATCCATTCCATCTTTCCCAAGAAAACATAGCAATTCATAGATAATAAAGGAATGTAATATGTGAAGAGTCATGATTGCCTCCATCTTGAAGGGAGACAACTCTGAAGTGAAATCTGTGGAGAAGGCAATGGGAAACCATTTTTTGCCTTTCCCAAGAAGTCATAGCAATTCCCAGATAATAAAAAAGGAATCTTTGGAGAGCCATGATTGCCTACTTCTTGAAGGGAGAAAGAGAACTCTGAAGTGAAATCTGTGGAGATGTCAATAAGTAACACCTTCACTATTTTTCACACAAGTACATGGCAATTTCCAGATAATAAAGAAAGGTAATATGTGGAAAGTCATGATTACCTACATCTTGAAAGGAAACAGACAAAATTCAAAACTGGAAAAGTCAACAAGAAACCACTTCACTATCTTTCCAAAAAAGTCATCATAAAACATGGATAAAAAAAGAAAAGGAACCCATAATCACCTATGTTGTGCAGAAAGATGGCATTTAAAATAAAACTGTCAGGATAATTCAGTCCACACTGAGAATAACTTTTTCCAAATTATAAAATAATTTACAATGTGTATGATCCTCAGTATGACCTTGTGCTATATCAAGCTCAGATTAGTAAATACCTAAGAGCGTTTCACTATTGTTATCTTATCCTTCAGTCATAGTGTGTAGCATATTAAGTCCTCATCCAAACCACACATAGTTGTAATGACATGCTGAGGCTTGATGATGCCTTGGGTCACTTCCTTAGACTCAAGTAGGTGGGGCCCTACTCTGGTTTTGCTTATCAAAAAATTGGTTTCACTTTCACAACAGCTTGTGGGGCTGTAGAGCGCTTGTACAACAAAGTTAACAGAGACAATTTCAAATTTCAAAATTTAATTGGATTCCCTCCCAATATGGTCTACTCTCCCAATATGGATGCCCTCCTAATATGGATGCCCTACCGGTATTGATGCCCAGAGTCAACACACCATTTGCCACACCTTCTGCATAAAGAAAAGGGATCTGTGGAGAGCCATGATTGCCTACACCTTGAAGCGAGGTGGTATGATATTTGAAAGGCTTTTCTGCTTTACCCTTTGACTTTTAGAGTGGCATCACCATTCTTTTTACTCCAATAGACACAAGGCATGTAAGTACTTCAGCAATACAGACAGAAGATTGTATTGAACTGTTCATAATATTAACTTCATTCCTTTCTTTATCCTTTTGTAACATGTCTTGTTAATACATTAATTAATTGTTAGTTTGACTTCCATACTTGTTTCCTTTTTTTACCCAGACTCATATGAGTTCACCAAATATCATTTGTAGGACAAATGTGCCAGGAGACATGAAATAATAATACTTTACATTTCCGTAACAAGCCTCCTACTTTTCAACATGATTCAGTGTTTAAAGCAATTTACAAAAAGCTTCAGTCTTCATAGATCAAAACTTAGCTAGATTTATGAACTGAAACCAGCTATAATCTATAAGGAAACAATTTATTACACAATTTGAGCAGAAACTTACATCATATTGACGATATATGAGTGAGAGAATTTGTAAAGTATTGATTATTTCTCTCAGTTCGTTCTTATTAAAAATTCATTTATTATTGCAGTCAGGTGGCCAGAACTGTTCTGGATATTAATTTATAAAACCTTTACTGTAGAATTGTAATACATTTGACTGATACACTCTTTAGCCTTCCTTAAGTGAATGTGACATCTGACCTTTAGAATTTCCTTATTAATATTAGTATTTCCCTTTTATCCAGTAATCCTATAATATCTGAAGCCTGATTGCAATAAATTGAATGATATTTTTATTATTCTGAAATGGCTAAATGATTGATTGCTGAACAATTTCTCCACAGATTCAACAGAGATATGCATCTGCAGAAGGATGCTAAGGATGCGCAGGATAGAGCATGTGAATGATGAGTAAGTATTAATGAAATGAGAGCAAAAAGCTAAGCAGATTTGTGGGTTATCCCACTTGACTTTGCTAAAAAACCATCACTAGGAGGTGCTCCTTAAGCCTATAAAAAGGTGTGCTTTTCTCTCCCTAGCCTCTTTTACAACATTTTAGCACTGGTCTGATCCACTTCTCAAAATCTGACTGTTATTTTGTCATTGTAGCTGGTTGGAAGGAAATTTCATATAAATTTGACTATTTAGAAACTGCTGGAACATTCCCTCAAACCAGAGAGATTGAAAGTGCCAATTTGCAGGATCTGAACATTTACTTTAGAATTTATTTCAGATCATTGTCTGTGGAAAGTGTGGAATTTTCAAGGGTTGAATTCAGAGTTGGCATGAATTTCCATTTCCTTCAGAAGTTGCCTAGTCTTCACTTTCAAGTTTCAACAGAGTTTAAAAGCATCTCCACGTCCTTGTGAGTAATGGATCATTTCCCACCCTACAACCACTTTCCCAAAATGTTGCAATCCTTTTGTTTTATTGCTATTTCTATTGAAAGTGTTTAGGTGAAGTACATTTCTTAGTTTTACCAGTTCTAACTTTTTTTAGTCTTGTACCCCCTCACACACATTTGTTATGCACACACATACACATACACACTCTCTCTCTCTCTCTCTCACACACACACACACATACACACGCACACACTTATAGCTAGTTTCATGTTTTTTTCCTTTCATCAGATGTAATTCCTTGTGTTAATACATACATTAGTGTTTGTTTCATACTTATTGTTTTGTGTTATTCATTTTTACCTGGACTCATATTAAATCTGCCAATATTGTTTGCGGAATAAATTTTCCAGCAACCCGTGAATGTTTACTCCCCAAAGCTTTGATTTCTGCAGCAAAGTATTAAGAAACAAGAAAATTTTGTTAGAAACAAAGAAAAGAGTACTGAACTGTTGTGTCATATCAGTCCTCCTATATGGCAATGAAGATGGGACAATCTCCTCACAGATGAAGAAGAAACTTCAGTAGAGATGTAGTTTGACAGAAGAATGCTGAGAATAACATAGAATGAACATGTAAGTAATGAGGAAGATTTAGACACCATAGAATCACTTATACTCAGAATCAAAAAGAAAGAGATGAAATTTCTGTCACACATAATATGGAAAGATGGATTGGAGAATTTGGCACTCACAAGGCATATAAAAGGTAAAATAAACAGAGGAAGGCAGTGGGCCACCTGCCTGACAAGCTTGTGGAAATGAATGTCAGAATGAGGGTGGGAGGGATGGCCAAAAACGCAAATGTTGTTAGGAGCTAGAAATTTTCCAGTTTCTTAGTAACGTAAATTAAAACAAATTACAAGACATTTCATAATTCTATGTCCCTCTGGGACGTAGGTGATCATGGCTCTCCACAGCTTCTTCTTCTTCTAATGCCATATCCCTTCAGGATGTAGGTGATCATGACTCTCCACATTACTGTACTGCTAAACTGTTAGGCTCCACTTATAACTATATTGTACTAAATGCTTTGTAATGTTCTCTGGTATTAATTCTTCATAAGAGATGAGTGAATCCTAACAGTTAACAATACACTAAATAGAATCTGTAGAGAGCCATAATCACTTACATTCTGATAGGACATTGCATTGAAATATGTCATAAATTTCTATAATATTAATGTTTAGTAGGATGTGCGTGTGGCCTAACAGTAAATTGACTCTGTGAAGAACCTTGATTGTCTGCGTTCTGAAGGGACATGTTATTACCAAATGTCTTGTAACTTTCTATAATCTAATTGTTAATAGGAGGTGAGTGTGGCCTAACAGTAAATGGAAGCTGCGGAGGGCTATGATTGTCTACATTCTAAAGAAATATAGCATCAGAAATGTTTTGTAACTTTCTATATTCTTAATTGTCAATAGGAGGTGAGTGTGGCCTAACAGTAAATGGAAGCTGTGGAGAGCCATGATTGTCTACATTCTGAAGAAACATAGCATCAGAAATGTTTTGTAACTTTCTATAGTATTAATTGTTAATAGGAGGTGAGCGTGGCCAAACAGTAAATGGAAGCTGTGGAGAGCCATGATTGTCTACATTCTGAAGAAACAGCATCAGAAATGTTTTGTAACTTTCTATAGTATTAATTGTTAATAGGAGGTGAGTGTGACCTAACAGTAAATGGAAGCTGTGGAGAGCCATGTTTGTCTACATTCTGAAGAAACAGCATCAGAAATGTTTTGTAACTTTCTATATTCTTAATTGTTAATAGGAGGTGAGTGTGGCCTAACAGTTAATGGAAGCTGTGGAGAGCCATGATTGTCTACATTCTGAAGAAACATAGCATCAGAAATGTTTTGTAACTTTCTATAGTATTAATTGTTAATAGGGGGGGGGGTGGCCAAACAGTAAATGGAAGCTGTGGAGAGCCATGATTGTCTTACATTCTGAAGAAACATAGCATCAGAAATGTTTTGTAACTTTCTATAGTATTAATTGTTAATAGGAGGTGAGTGTGACCTAACAGTAAATGGAAGCTGTGGAGGGCCATGATCACCTTCAATAGGGACTTGTCATTACCAAATATCTTGAAATATTTGCAGTATTGTTAATAGGAGGTAAATGCGCCCCAACTGTTAACAGTAGGCTTGAAGCTTTCATGTATCTGCATTATTGATCTGATATTCCCTCTTTTGTGCTAATTTGAATATAATTCTTTTTTATGAATAAATAATTCAGTAACTTGCAAGTTAAATTCATTTATTTTGGGACTACTGAAATTCTCAAGTGAGTGTCATTATAAATGGTGACCCCCACCTAACAGGATTTAAACACACAACGACAACAAAAACTTACCTCATTACAAATGTTATCATTACAAAAAGAGACATACTATCAAGAATTAATGTGTTTAAACATTGAATGAATGTCCAGTTGATAGTTCATGGTCCAACACAACAAAGGTCATATGTAAAATTACTGAAGACCTCAGTTTCAGAATAATTCCAGATTTCTCTTATCTATTAGCTCATGTTTCATCTGATTACCATCTATTTCAGAATTTAAAGAACTATCTTCATTGACCTGTACATTCTCTGCATTTTTCCTTCAAAAATAGTTATATGAAGTTACTATTGGAGCAGACTCCCACATGCATGCTTCCCAAATCACTACATTCTTAACCACTAGGGTCAACCATTATCTATCCTACATATGCTCATCATCTGAATATTTTACTTCCTTCTCTTATGACCATGCAACAACCTAATTCAGTAACCCTCTACCATGAATGGCTTTTGATCCCTTTATTGGGAAAACATTCATTTCACTGATGGAGTTTGTTTTCCCTTTTTTAGGAAACCCAAGATTAATATTTAGGGTGACGACAAATATTCTATTAACTTTAAGTCCTGTTACAAAATGCTTAGGCTAATCCAAAATGGCAAATCCTACTGTACTGGTCAGAACTCTGATGACCCAAACTGAGTTTGAATCTAATGGACAAGGATTCTTGACAGTGATGGGGTGTCTTTATTTAAATTTTAATATAAGTTCAAAAGATGTGAAAAGACATTCAGTGTGGTTGCAGCAATAGAAAACTGAAGAATCCTCTCCAGTCCCAGATTCCTTGACATGTCATAGTTTCAGTCGGTGGTGAGACAATCTACCACATGGTGATAGGCAGTTAACTGGTCCATTCTCTCCATCACCCTCTTGCTTCCCTGAAGAAATGATGCCTAATATGTCCCACCCTTGAAATAAACCAAGTATAAGAAAATCTAAAGAAAATATTCATTCATTCAGTCTGTGATGCAGCATTGGGACCATAGGAACTACCAATAGACCCAGAGATGACATGCAATGCAATAGTCCACTTAGCAGAATTTGGAGCAATTTTTTTAGTTTCCAACAATACCAAGAATAAATAAGAAAAAGAAATTGTCTTGAAAATGAACTTCAATCTGTTTTTAACTAAGGGAAAAATGGCTTCTTAATTCTAACACCTCCAAAATGAAACTTCTCTCTTTTAGTTGTCTTAGAGAATCTTTTTTATCCTCCATCAGCATGGTTGGTGCTAGCCTCTAATAGAGTAACTCATTGCACATCAGTCTAATGTTTTCCAGAGACATAAAGTGGAATGATTATATTGAATCAGTCGCTAGATTTAAAGCTAAGAAACCTAGTTCACTGTATTGTTCAAAATAATTTTTTATTGCCAAAATCTATCTTGTACTTTTACAAGTCTACCATTTGTCTATGCCTTGAATATTGCTGCAACATCTGGTCTGGTGTTTTTGCTATGTATCTAGAGATTATTCCAAAGAAAAATCTGCAATATTATTAGTTCTAACCTGTCACCTCAGCTTCAGTCATTTTCCCACTGTAACGTAACTTCCATGTGCCTTTTCTATAAATTTGTTCATGGTACTAGATTGGCAGCTAGGTCTCATCATTTTATAGTTGAAATTGATAGATGATGCTGTTAGTTCTATTTTAAGAGCTTCTCTTCTCACTCTTCTTGCTTGTGGAAATTTTTTCCCACTACTTGCTTTCCTGTTAACTATGATATTTCAATGCAAAGCAATCATCATCTTCTGTTTCCTTGAATCTCGGTCTTTTATTCTCCTCATTACTCAAAAAGATTTTCTCATATTCTTTCACTGTCAGTAAACTCTTGAGTCTTAGTGGTTTTATTGCCTTGCTTGGAGTGAAATGGTTAAAATATAAAGGTAAATAACAATGGCTAACTTTAATGTTGCAACAATCCAGCAAAAGAACTGTCCACAAATGGGTATTTATAAAAATGTACGAAAATCTTCTTCAAAGCTAATGTTATTTAATGTTTTTTAGAACTGACAGTTTTTAAGTTTGGCTTTATGTCAATTGGATAAGTTCTGCATGTATGTGCTTGAAAGAGAGGATATGCTGATAAAAAATATGAGGCTTGTTCATGTACAACATTTAAAAGGAAGACAGTGACTTTGTATCTACAGCTGATAGTTTTATGAGTAGCAGTCATTCTGGTTCTTTTGAAGTTGCTGCAGCACCAAATCATATTTTTGACACGAGTGAATTTTCTACTACTGACTTCTTTGGTTACTAGCTTGTTTTTTATTTGTTTTGAGATCAACCACCATCTCCCAGACTTAAGGGTTTCGGTAGAAATATAAATAGAATCATTTCATTTGTTTATTATTCTATCTGGACAAACACGTGATGTTTCCTTTTCTACATTCTTCACCGTCAATCTGGCTCAATTGAAGCTAATTTTCTTTTTCTTCTAGAAACCAGATACAAGCATCATGTCTATTTGGGTGGTTGTGGGGGGATTACCCCACCTTCTCTACCAGAATGCTCACTAGGTAGTGTTCTATTCAGGACTACAAAATGAACACACATGAATCCTCTTCCTCACTTTTTCACTCCATGATGCAGCAACAACATCAGAACTTCTCTCTAGAGTGGGAGATTTCTGCCCTGCAGCAAGCCAACTAGTTAATTTAAAACAAACCATGTGGACAACACACACACACACTATGGTTAAGTATAAATGTTTTCTTTCCTCTATATATGTAAATATAATTTTTTTCTTTCTGTTCTTTTGTGAGATATATTGTTCTTTATACAAATATATACATAAAGTTCATCCACATGTTGAAATTCATTTCTTTTCAAAATGTTAAATTTGTTTCTTTTGAAATTTTGTGGTTATTATATCCATAATATAACACCAGAATACAACCCCAACTTTATGGAGGGTTACTGGTACTCAAACAAACTGGGTGACAGCTTTTGAAGAGAAAGAAACATGAGAGCCTATACTATTTAAATATATCCAATATCCAAATACAGAAAGAAAAAAAAGAAATAGAAATGTTTGCGGACAATGTGTGTCTGCAGACTTAGCTTTGGAGAAAAGGTGTCCAGCTATCTTGTCAGCAGTCCATTCAGTGTGCAGCTGGCTTCTTTAGATAGTATAATTTCACAACTTCATAATAAATCATTCCTACAGGGAAGAAATTGTTTTTCAACTTGATTCTGTTTCAAGCTGAAATGAAAAAGCCTATTCTGAATCCAGACGATTTTCATCATTTAAAATTCTCATAACGACTTTGGTTTTCCCTTATCATTTATCATTTGACCAAAAATGACATTTTTTCATGTGCTGAGTTAGAAAAGACAAAACCTGTTTAAATGCTGATCAATCTAAATATCCAAAGAATGGTGATTTATCTTCAATAATACACCAGGAAAGAACCCCAAGTTTATGGAGGCTTGTTGCTAAGCGACATGTACTCAAATGAAATAGCTGACAGATTTTAAGGAGAAAGAAACACAACACCCTGTAATATTTAAATACATCTAATATCCAAATACAGAAAGAAAAAGAAAAAAAAATGTTTGCAGACAATGTGTGTCTGCAGACTTAGCTTCAGAGAAAAGGTGTCCAGGTATCTTATCAACAGTCCATTCAGTGTGCAGCTGGCAGTAATTTCACAACTTTTTCCAATATCTGTGATTCATAATAAATCATTCCTACAGGGAAGAAATTGTTTTTCAACTTAATTCTGTTTCAAGCTGAAATTATAAAAGCCTATCCTGAATCCAGATGATTTTCATCATTTAAAATTCTCATAATGACTTTGGCTTTCCATCATCACTTGACCAAAAATGGCATTCTTTTTCATGTGCTGAGTTAGAAAAGACAAAACGTGTTTAAATTCTGATCAATCTGAAGATGTAGTGAGTATATCCGCAATAATACACGAGGAAAGAACCCCAAGTTTATGGAGACTTGTTGCTAAGCAACATGTGCTCAAATGAACTAGCTGACAGCTTTTGAAGAGAAAGAAACACAACACCCTATAATATTTTACTATATTTAATATCCAAATAGAAAAAGAGAAACAAAGAAAAACAAGTGCTTGCAGACAATGTGCATCTGTGAACTTAGGATAAAAAGATTCTGTGTATCTTTTCAATATTCCTTTTTGAAGTAGTAAACCCTTTCAGTCCACGGTTAGCTTATTTAAAGATTAGTAATTTCTAAGATTGCTGGTACCATTCTTCTGACCAGGGCTTATGGCAAAGTGTGCAGTCTGCTTGTGCCACTTTGGAAACAATATATAAGAAAAAAGAGAATGGGTCTTTGAATTTGGCATTTATATAGCCAGGGCCATGTGACCCTTACAGGAGTAGTGATTGGTCCTTTGTTTAACCATTCGGCATCCTCATTTTATTCTATGCTTGATTATTTTTATTTTCTGAGTGATTATTCTAAATTCATAAACCTCTTTGTCACAATTCTTAAACACCTGCATCCTTTGTAAGGAAGTACCAGCTGCTAAAAACTGGTGAGCAACAATAACCTTGTCTATTATAATCCTGTAGCCGCACTCCACTTCAGTTTCTAAATGTTTGTGATGTTTCTTGCTATTGGTCCATTGTGTGAGGGGTATGTGTCTGTTTCACCCTCAGATCAAAGATGGCAGGTCAAAGATTCTTTAAATTCAAAATAAATATGTTTTTTGTCTTTTTATTCTTCATTTACTGTTAGTGTTTTTATTCCAACCACATTGAAACACCAGTTCTCATATGATCACTGAATTTAAGCAACATCAAGCCTGATCAGTAGCTATATGGGTGACTGCTTGGGATAACCAGGAGCTTGGATGTGTGGGTAATGTAATTGATAATGGCTCAGAATTGGAAATTAGAGAGCCAAGTTCCAATTCCAAAATAGTTTGTTATATTTACTTATGCACAAATACCCTTCGGAGAGGTATGAATCCACCCTTTCTCTCCCCAGCTATGAGTTAATTAGTAGAACTAGTATCAGTAAATCCTTATTATCTCCAAATAACTCTTACAATCTTGAAATATTTTCTGGCTTTTTGATAAGCCATAAAAGTAAATCAATCGATCAATTTTTCTTTATTACACATAAATCCCAAACTGCATGAATTTAAGCGTGCTACTAGGTTAGCATCTCAGCCCCACCCTTTCACTGTCAAAATGGTTAAATGTAGCCGTCTCTTCTACTCCAATAGCTTCATGTCTCACACTTCCCGTCTGTCGAACTCCCTTCCTCTTACTTGCTTCCCTGATAGCTATAATCTCCAACTATTCAAATGCAATGTCAATCAAAATCTCCAGATGCCTTGATCTATTCCCCGTCCTTCTCTTCATCCTTACCTCTATCACACCTCTTTACTCCTGCTCCCACTCTCTGAATCCCCTTGCATGCTAGTGGTACTCTCGCCTTGCTTGGGGTGAAAAGCTTAAAAAAAAAAAAGACTAGTATCAGTAATTCCTTATTATCTCCAAAAAATTCTTACAATCTTGAAATATTTTTTGGCTTTTGATAAGCCATAAACATCAATCAATCAATTAATTTTTCTTTATTGTCAATAAATTGCTATGCCTTCTTCGTAGAGTGATCTCTCATAGTCTTCTCCATGGTATGAAACTCAGACCTTTTTCTTCTCGATTGGTTGCTATCCAAGGCTGGAGGATTTAGTCTACTTTGCTATTTAACCTATAGCTGGGGGGAGAGAAAAGACGAATTCCTTTCCTGTCACCCACAATCTTCAGAAGTTTAAATGAAGCGTCAATGGCCACTTGACATTATCACCTAGCTTAGGGTGAAATGATTAAAAAAATGCAACCATTTTACTTAGCTAAATGCAACTTTTGGTTCTAATAGTTTCTTTTCTTGCACTTCTCACCTCTGGGATTCACTTCCAGTTCTTACCGAATGCAAAAGCCAGCGCCAGAATGGTCAGCCATTTGTTGGAGTGCCTTGTGGATATGGTATTCTGACAGCGATGGATTGCCTTTGTCTGGCTTTTGGATATAAGTCCAAAATGGTGTGAATTCTACAGAGGACCACAATAATTCCGAAGCATCAATATACCCTCACACCCAGGTTAGCGACCTGTTAAAACCACCCACAGAGATACACTGAGTCAACGTGCAGCATGCGTTCCCGTCACATCATACTTCCAACTGCCTCTTAGAATAGAAGCTGTCTCAACCTTCTCCTAATAAAATGAATAAAAAAAAGAAAATGTCCTTTTTGTTGATTCCATTTTATGTGGGAACCCAGAAACGACACAGAATGAAACACAGTTTCTTGCATTCTTGCCGCCTATAATCTTTAAAAGTTTAAATGCAATGCCAGCCACCATCTTCTGTCTTCCTGAATTCCTGTTCCTTTATTGTCCATTCCTCCCTTCTCTTAACTAAAGTCTTCTCATTCTCTTTCACTCACTGTAAACCCTTGCATCCTAGTGGCATTATCACCTTGTTTGGGGTGAAATGATTAAAAGCAAAACAAAAAAGTCACCACAGGAGACTAGTCCAGAGTTTGAACTTAACATGCTGATTCCATTTTCTGTACTGATATTCATAATAGTACCCACACATCATATGATTTTTGGCAATCAGCTGAAGCAAGCTCTAAAGAATAAGGAAGGCAAAGAATTTCTTTCCCAATCAAGATCTTCAAACATCCTAAATGTAATCGTTGCCATTCTCATGACAGGACACCATACCTTTGTCACAGAACAAATTCAGACTCTTTTCTTTCCAAGCAATTAGTGGAGATATTTATAAATGAAATTTTTATCAGAGGGAAAATATTTAATATCCCTACTAAAAATTGTTTGACTCATTAAGGATATCCACAGAGATAAAAAGGTTAAAGCATTTCTCAAGTAAACAAAGAAACTGAGGCAAAAAGAACAACTAAAATTATTTATAGATATGCATTTTCTAAAACTCATTTAATTAAAAGGTGGCCTCAGGTTGTAGCAAATTTAGAGGATCCTTCATGACATTGATTCTGTAGAAAAAAACAGTCAGTTACAAGTCCAAGGTATAGACAAAACTAAGTCACAAGTCCAGGGTATAGCGAAAAAAAAGAACAGTTGCAAGTCCAAGGTGTAGACAAAACAGTCATAAGTCTGAGTTGTAGAAAAATAAAAAGTCACAAGTTCAAACGATAGCCAAACAAACAATCACAAGTCTGTTATACCATGGTAATTAAAACTTTTATGATTAGGTTTCCTCTTTGGTACCTCAACTTTATGAATTTAAGTGAGTAATTGGCAGATAGGTCTCATCACTTTGAAGCTGAAATTGCTAAATCTAACCATAAGTTCTATTCTAATAGTCTCTTCTGTCAAACTTCTCATTTGTGGAACTCTCTTCCATCTTTTTTGTTTTCCTGTCATCTATGATCTTCAAAAATTTAAATTCAATGTGAATCATTATTTTATTCCTGTTCCTTTATTAACAAAAATTAAATAGACAAAAGATAACAATTGACATTGCATTTAAATTTGGCCTCTCCTTAATAATGTTCTTTTTTTCTCAGATTCTTCCACACTCAATAATTGCTTGTGTCTTAGTGGCTTTATTACCTTGCTTGGGGGGAAATGATTAAGAAAAGTGTCTGAGGTGTATCAAAATAAAAATCCACAAGTCAAAGTGTAACAAAACAATCAATTTTATTGTTGAGGTATACAACTTATTTCCACCACATCCTGAATCAACAATTGATTCTTCTCGTGAGAATCCCAATTCGTTTTTCTTCTCTTTGCCTGTTCTCCCTTCAATCTGTAGTATTTTCCACCCTACAACCCCTTTTGCACAGACAAAACATTTTCCTACTATATCGCTATTTCCACCAAAAATGTTCTGACGAAATTCATTCTTTAGATCTATCAGTCCCTAATCGCGTCCTGGGTATGACGATAAACTACATCCGCATCCAGGGTATCATGATAAACTATGTCCAACAGCAAGGCCTCTGATAATATGTTTTTGAAAAAATAATGTTGCCAGCTGTATATTTTTTGAAAAAATAATATTACCAGCTATACATTTTTGAAAAAACAAAAATAATATTACCAGCTACATGTTTTTGAAAAAATAATATTACTAGCTATACATTTTTGAAAAAATAATATTACCAGTTATACATTTTTGAAAAAAAAAATAATATTACCAGCTACCTGTTTTTGAAAAAATAATATTACTAGCTATACATTTTTGAAAAAATAATATTACCAGCTATACATTTTTGAAAAAAAAAAAATAATATTACCAGCTACATGTTTTTGAAAAAATAATATTACTAGCTATACATTTTCGAAAAAATAATATTACCAGCTATACATTTTTGAAAAAAAAAAAAATAATATTACCAGCTACATGTTTTTGAAAAAATAATATTACTAGCTATACATTTTTGAAAAAATAATATTACCAGCTATACATTTTTGAAAAAAAAAAAATAATATTACCAGCTACATGTTTTTGAAAAAATAATATTACTAGCTATACATTTTTGAAAAAATAATATTACCAGCTATACATTTTTGAAAAAAAAAAAAATAATATTACCAGCTACATGTTTTTGAAAAAATAATATTACTAGCTATACATTTTTGAAAAAATAATATTACCAGCTATACATTTTTGAAAAAAAAAAAATAATATTACCAGCTTCATGTTTTTGAAAAAATAATATTACCAGCTATACATTTTTGAAAAAAAAAAAAATAATATTACCAGCTACATGTTTTTGAAAAAATAATATTACTAGCTATACATTTTTGAAAAAATAATATTACCAGCTATACATTTTTGAAAAAAAAAAAAATAATATTACCAGCTACATGTTTTTGAAAAAATAATATTACTAGCTATACATTTTTGAAAAAATAATATTACCAGCTATACATTTTTGAAAAAAAAAAAAATAATATTACCAGCTATACATTTTTGAAAAAAAAAAAAATAATATTACCAGCTACATGTTTTTGAAAAAATAATATTACTAGCTATACATTTTTGAAAAAATAATATTACCAGCTATACATTTTTGAAAAAAAAAAAATAATATTACCAGCTACATGTTTTTGAAAAAATAATATTACTAGCTATACATTTTTGAAAAAATATTACCAGTTATACATTTTTGAAAAAAAAAAAAAAATATTACCAGCTACATGTTTTTGAAAAAATAATATTACTAGCTATACATTTTTGAAAAAATAATATTACCAGCTATACATTTTTGAAAAAAAAAAAATAATATTACCAGCTACATGTTTTTGAAAAAATAATATTACTAGCTATACATTTTTGAAAAAAAAAAAAATAATATTACCAGCTACATGTTTTTGAAAAAATAATATTACTAGCTATACATTTTTGAAAAAATAATATTACCAGCTATACATTTTTGAAAAAAGAAAAAATAATATTACCAGCTACATGTTTTTGAAAAAATAATATTACTAGCTATACATTTTTGAAAAAATAATATTACCAGCTATACATTTTTGAGGAAAAAATATTAACAGAAATGGATTTTTGACGAAGCAAAAATATTACCAGGAAAAAAAAAGAAAAAAGTTGTTGGCATTAAATGACCGATTGAGGTTGATATGCCGTAAAACAAAACAAACCAAACCGAACTAGTCCCTAATCTTCACCACTAAATCCCACCGTGCCACACACATTGTAACAAACCAACCACACCCTCTTCATATTCGGTTGGTAAGATGAAAGTTTCACTTGATCAGCTTCTTCCCATGAACAACAGCTTTGTGTAATTGACTCCCAAGTGAAAGCTTTCCTGATCACTACAATCTCCAAGTCTAGGGTTAACCGTTATCTTGCCCACATACCTCCATAAACTGTACCTCTTACTCTGTAACCCTCTACTCCGAGTGGCTCTTGGGCCTTTTACAAGGTAAACATTATTATGAAAAATATAAATGTTGATCCCCATGAAAATTTAACAATTTTCATGTTTTTAATTTTTTGATGAATCATAATTCCCAATTTCTTTTTTTTGTTTTTTATCTATTTATATAAATATTTATTCTCCTATCTGTTCCTTTCTTATCTTGCCCACATACCTCTATAAACTGTACCTCTTACTCTGTAACCCTCTACTCCGAGTGGCTCTTGGGCCTTTTACAAGGTGAACATTATTATGAAAAAAATAAATTTTTATTTATTTATATAAATATTTATTCTCCTTTCTGTTCCTAAATGATCTTCCTTTCTTCTATTTCACTGTAGCAAACCCCACCTTCATTCCCTTCATATTCCATTATTGAGAAGTTCCACTTGAACAGCTTCTTCTTGTGGAGTCAACTGCCAAGTGGGTATTTCTCCAACCACTAACATCTGAACCTATTCAACTCTCAGTTTAACCGTTATCTTTACCACATATATTCATGAACTGCACCTCTTACTCCTTCAGTAACCCTCTATCTCGAGTGGCTCTTGGGCCTTATATAGGGTGAATATTAGTAATAAAATAAAAATAATAAAAATAAATAACAGATTTCACTGTTTTGTGATGAGGATATTGTTCCTCACCTTTCCAATAGTCAGCATAAAAATAAAAATGAAACATCTGAGAATATGAAATTCCATATGAATTATCTTCCCTTGTTTTGCATTTCCAAGAACAACTTTTAAAAACTTCAGGTAAAGTTAAAATTCAGTATCACTTGTAATATATATATATATATATATATATATATATATATATATATATATATATATATATATATATATTCATTAATACATGTTTCATTAAATAATATAGATAAGTGTTGTCTATATATTTTATGTAAGTTTTTTTCATATAGTCTGATAATCTTAATAACATTATCATTAAATAATGAAAGAAAATAACAATATTGATACATACTTTTTTTTATTTAATCCAATCTGAGCTTTCGGCTTACATAAGCCATTATCAAAGATGACAATTACACAATATATTTATGCAATACACGAATAAGAAATTGATGATAGTATTATTTGTTTACATGGCTGATTTCCAAGCAACGATAAACACGTGCATATAAAACGCTGAAAGCGAAAATCGCACGACAGCTCATGACGTCACACATGACCACGCGAGAGTGAATCCGATGAGTATTGAGTATGGAAATATATATATATATATATATATATATATATTTTCCAAAATGTATTGCTGGTAATAATGTATTGCTGATAATAATTCTTTACAAAGTATTTCTGGTATTAAAATCAATTTTTACGCTTTCGTAGTGTTTTGACCCCAATTTGGGGGGTTAACTATTTGCCCATAGCTGGGACCCTAACAGATGCTATCACCCCAGTCAGGATGGAACACCAGCAATTAAGAGGTTGTTCCAAGCTCCTCAAAACCTCCTGATCAGAGGCCTTGTGTCAGACGTAGTTTATCATCATACCCAAGATGGATTCTAATCTTTAGTGAATATCTATGGAGATGATACAACAGTTTATAGGTGCACCACCAAAAATCAGGATGACCAGAACTAGGCTGCTGAGCTCTCCTCTGAGCTAGCCCTGGTGGCTCAATGGTGGGAGCACTGGCTTGTAAAATTCAATACATTCAAAACCAAACTAATAACATTCCACCATCAGCAAGCAGACTCTGTTCAACTATCCTGATGGTTTGTTGTTCTCACAAGGAGGCTTCTTGCCTCAAACACCTGTTGGGACATCAGCTCGCCCCAGACCTCAAGTGGACTACAATCTATTGCTAAAGATATTGGTAAAATGGTTGATATCCTTTACTATATCCATAGTTCATTTTGGGGATTTTTAATGGAAAGCTTTGTGTTAATCTCCCTTGTAGAGATAATAATCACCTTCCATCATCACCTGAACTTTCACCTATCCTGATGAATGCTTGTTCTCTCAAGGAAGCTCCTTGCCTTGAATGACTATTAGAACTCAAGCTCACGCCAGACCTCAAGTGGAACACATATGTACGATCTGTTGCTAAAGTTGTTGGAAACATGGTCAGTTCCTTGACCACTCCAGTAAATATCTGACTCCTATTGCTGTCAGTATTCACTTGCCTATTGGGCTCAAAAGCATCCATGTGACCTTGTGGTTGATAAGTTATTTTCCACCTTACAATCCTTTTCCCACAAGTGAAACATCAGAAGGCTATGGAAGTTTACAAAGCTTGTGTGTTTGTGTGTGTTTTATGTGGGTGCATGTTCAGTATGTAAACAAATATAGAAACATCCAAAACTTGAGTTTCTACTATGGACATTTATTCTTTTTATGGCGACAGTAGTGAAACAAATATTTATGTGATTTTTATGTATGTCCGTTCTCTTTCTAGTCCAGAAGTTATGGTAGGTATCATAAGTATCATATTCATGGTCAAACTCAAGAAGTCAGCCTTGCACAGAGTTGGCACAACCAAAGAGAAAGCTTTATTTACTTCATAGGTTGAATTTTTTTACAAGACACATGGAAGGGGGGAAGAGAGCTCAGTCATCAGTGGACTGGAGAAACTAAAATTCCCCAGTGGGGACATAATTACCATATGGTTCACATCTTGGAGTAAAGAGGAAAAAGAAAGTGAACAGGAATTGTTTGCTTTTTTATATAGGCTTCAACAATGCCACCTAATGACCTTTGACAAAAACAAAATCATATTTCTGGTTCTTTTACTCTTAGTGTTATGGTGTAGAAGCATAGAAAGATAACACAGGCTCAGATATAGGTTAAATAGTATATTCTCGGAAACGTAGTACAAAGGTAAATGTGGACTGGAGAGTACCTTCTCTCACTGGTGTCCCGACTCACTCATTCACTCACTCTGTGGCTACTACTTGGTGACCCTCACTTGGTGACTGGATATTTACCCCCCACACACACACACACGGGTCGAATGCGGCACAAGGCTGGCTTAACGTGGGCTTAGCGAGCCCGTAGGCTCGGCCAAAAATATGCCCATTAGAACCCATATAAACGGGTTCAGGGACTGTCTACCTCCCCGGACGAAACTTTGCCCTGTGGCAAAGCCTCGTTCAAGTTCCTCCCCGCCGAGGCGGAGAGTTCGACAGCAAAGAACAGTCTAAATGACTCTTTCCAGTCACTGGGTGACTGGATATTTAACAACCCCCCCACACGGGTCGAATGTGGCACAAGGCTGGCTTAACATGGGCTTACCAAGCCCGTAGGCTCAGCCAAAAATATGCCCATTAGAACCCGTATAAACGGGTTCAGGGACTGCCTACCTCCCCGGATTAAACTTTGCCCTGCGGCAAAGCCCCGTCCGAGTCCCTCCCCGCCGAGACGGGGAGTTCGACAGCAAAGAACAGTTTATACAACCGTTCCAGTCACGGGGTGACTGACCTTACTCAGAGTTGGTAGCCATATTATATAGGTATGGAAGAGTCCATTTGTAGGTAGGTCTCCACAATACTTAGCATTATGGGAAAATGTATTTTTTTTCTTTTTATTCATTATTATTTTTTTATCAATTTTATTTAATTTTCCCACAATACATCCCTGCCTGGTATGTCTGTTTTCCTTTGGGGTTTATAATAAGATAGTATAACAAAGGTTAAAATGATCAAGCTCAAGTCAGCTTTGTGCTGAGTAGGAACGACCAATTCACTTCATGAGTAGGGCTAACAAAATATGTCTAAACGATGTCATTGGAAAGTGGAAAAGAGAGTTCAGCTGTCAGTGGACCAGGAAAACTAACATTCCCTAGTGGGAATGTAATTACCATATGATGCACATCTTGGAGCAAAGAGGAAAAAAAAGAGTGAGACAGGAATTGTTTGCCTTTTTATAAACTTCAACAACACTAGTTAACAATGTTTGGTGAAACAAAGTGGGATAATCATATTTCCAGTTCCTTTACTCTTAGCATCATGGGAAAAATATTTCTTTTTCTTTCTTTTTATTGCTTATTATTATTTATTTATCAATTTTATTTCATTTCCCCACAAACCTCTCGCCACTATCTCACTATTTCCATAGTAAGTCTTTTGACAAGCTACATTTTTTGGTTCCAAAAATCCTGAACTCTACAGCTGGGACCTGCCATGCCATGTACATGGGGATGAATTATCCTTATTGTGGGAGTATGCTGGTCGAGTGATTAAAGTTTGGAAAACACGTTAATTCCACATCCACATTCCCTTCATATTCCAATAATAAGAAAGAATTTTCACTCAGATTATAACACCCCCTTGCATCTTTGGCCCCTGGCACCGAATAACGATTGATCTTCATAACCTCAACCCTAAGAAAAAGGCTTCATTCCTTGTTTTTGTTTTTCATCAATGAAAATATATATCTGCTTCTCTTTCTGTTAATATGTGTTTTTCTAATTTCACCAAAAAGAGGTAAACTTATTTCCCTGAATCTGTTTTCATCTGCATGCCAGACTCTCAATAAATAAGAAAAATGAATTTTTAGGTGAAAAGAAATCCAGATGTCCCATTCTCACTAAGGAAAATATCTCTCCTATCTCTCTCTTTCAGCCTATATTTCATTTTGAGTTAACCCTTTTCTTTTCCTGATTAGAATTAATGTTTAACCACCTCAGTGTCACATCACTCCCTTCCCCTTTTGTCATTTACTTGTACAGGGTGATTCAAAAAAACAGGAACTTTTTAACAATCCAATAAAACCAAGAGTGATGGAAGAAAAATATTTAATTCATAGTAATTGAAACCTTAAAACATGCCATTTAAGAAACAATGATTGAATTTTCATTTTTTTTTAAATTATGTCCTGTAGATGGTGTCCTCCTGTACAAATGCATTCTTGAAATCTGCTGTTGAGATTCCTCATTGACTGCTGCAACATCTCAGCTGGGATACTGTGAATTTCATTCTCGTTATTAAAATGGCGAAATGTTTACTTGCTCATGGTCACTGTCTCGCAGTGTTGCCACTTGCTCATGTCTGGCAATACGCACTTAAAAAATTCACGTTTTTTGGGGTCACCCTATATATGACACCCAAATTCACCTTCCCTGAGGTGAGAAAAGAAAAAAATTAACCATAAATGTTCTTCATACATGTTTCTACTAAACATGCAGTAGAATTAAGAAGTCTGTCACCTTGTTTTCTTGTTCATGATCATGTATTTTCATATTGAGGCTTGCACCACCCCTTACAATTTAATCATTCGACCTGGGGCCTGCAACTCCCCTTACTTTTTGTTTCAATTGATTTTTAACTTTTTCCTGGTTTGTCCTTCTTAGTCAATTTCCCTGTTTCCACAATAGTGGGTGTTGGTTTTCCTTCGACAGCTTCTTGCATATTCCATCTGCTTTGGTAAAGAACACTAAATGGTGTCCCCTCTTGTTCTCTTGCACACTTGCCAACACCTGCAGATTAACTGATTTCTTCTTATGCTTTTTACAGCCTCCATATTGCTGCTATTATGGCAGTAACAGCTACTAAAGTGACTAACATGGCAGACCAATTCATTATGGTCTCTGAATTATCTCTCTAAATTGTACTCTCTTCTCCCTTGTACTCAATTGGTCCAGACTAATTTTCTCTACTGGCTTTAATAACTTCACCATATCCATTAATATAACTTCAGGGAATTTCTCTACCACTGGTTCCCATAATTCTGTTCACTTACTCACACCTATTTCAATCAACCTCACAAATGAATCTTTTTCTTCATATTTTTCTTCAACCTGATAATATGGGAGGAGGGAAGAGATAGATACCCAAAATGCTGAACATTTCAGGGGTAACTCTATCAGAAACAATGGGGGGTTCTATCTTTATTGTTGAAGTGGGCTTCCCTGCACCATACTCTGGATAGATCCATCTTACTCTGGGATTCAACTGTCCAGACTTCATCAGATATGCTGATAGCTTGTGTTAATACTGTATTTGTCAATACTTCTGCTTGACAGTCCTCTTTAATTTTATCTTTATCTCCCTTAAATAATTCAAGAAAACACAACCTGTGACACCCGGTCACATAAATGGGACTTAATGAGGTACACGTCCCCAATGCATCAGCTTTACATTTCTTTGTTTCTTCTGTTGTTAGTAACATAAACTTTGTTCTCACCACATACTCTGTCTCAATTTGATATTTTGCAATTACCCCTGGTCCTTGCTCTACCCAGGGGTAGAGAATGTTACAATTTTTGTGTACCATTATATACTAGTGAGCAAACTCAAATGACTAGACTCACTTTATAGTTCCTGAAAAGAAGATTAACCAATCAGGAGATGTGAAATATTCAATCCGTCATGTATAAAAGCGGCCATTTTGATTACTCTCTCCAGTGCCAACCTGTCAGGCAAAAGAACAGAAGAAAGAACTACGCTCTTCTACTGAAACGAGATATCCACTGCTAACCTGAGCTACGCTTCCCTACTGTCTTTGAAATATTCACTGCCAACCTCTGGATTCTATACTCAAAGACTACCGTCATCATGAACAACAGAGAAGGGGTGAGTTTATCACTAGATATATCACAAAAATGCTATCCCTGTCTCATAACGGAATGGACATCAAAACCAACAGTTTATTATCTTCTAATAAGATAACACAACCTAATGTATTGTTGTATTTCCATATCTCTTTAGTGGGATCTACTGATAACCTTAAATGATGGGGTAACTCAGTTTGTATTTTTAATAGTAACTCCCTTAAGTGACCAGGGCTCACTATACACAGAGACAAATATCCTAATGATAATATATCTAACTAAGCTCTCACATGCTTTAACAAAAACATCAGGGATTGAGTAGTCTTGTACACCTTATTTTCATTAATAATTCAACCCAAGTTAGGTGGAAGTGCCATTAGCACACAAGGTTACAAGGTTACAGAGAGTGGGAGCAAGTGTAAAAAGGTGTGATAGAGGAAAGGATGAAGACTTAATGAGGTACACGTCCGCAATGCATCAGCTTTACATTTCTTTGTCTTTCTTCTGCTGTTAGTAACATAAACTTTGTTCACACCAGATACTCTGTCTCAATAGCTCAAGGCATCTGGAGATGTTGATTGACATTGTATTTGAATATTTGGAGAGTATAGCTATCAGGGAAGCAAGTAAGAGGAAGGGAATTCCACAGACAGGAAGTGTGAGACATGAAGCTATTGGAGTAGACGAGACAGCTACATTTAACCATTTTGACAGTGAAAGGGTGGGACTGAGATGCCAACCCAGTAGCACGTTCAAATTCTTAACTTATGTAATTTGCTCACCATGGCTTCAGAGATATTAGCTACTTCTTACTTTAATTTGCGCATTTTACTTATTAGCCAATTTATACTCACCTGTCCTTTGCTAGTTCTAATATTGTCATATTTAGTATTGATTCACTCTCCCATGCCACTTGGGTTAAAACTCTTTGGTTCCTTTCCACTTCATTCAGCTTCCTATTTATAATTTTAATATCTTCTTCCAATACTGTTCTGAACAGAACACTCAATGCCTTCCCAACAATAGAGACTACTGCCTTTTGTTCCTCGCCAGTTCTAATCTCATCACATTAGTATCAATACACTCTTCCATGCCACTTGGGTTAAAACTCTCTGATTTTCTCACATCTGTATCAACTAACAGTTGATCCATTACCCTAATTTTTTCTTCGTCAGATTCCTCATCTGTTTCTATTTCCTCTGGTTCCACCAGAGTTATCCTTCTCTTCCTATTCTTTAGTTCAGCTCCTTCCCAAACATCCACCTCAGCTAATTTTTAGATCATTAGCATGAACTCTTTTGAACTCTTCCTGCCATCTGATTTCAGATTACAAATGATACTGACCTCACCTGCTCCACTATTCTGTAATAAGGTTACCACTTCTGGTCCAATTTACCTGTCACCATAATCTCCAACATTTATAGCATTACATTAGTATTTTTTCTTATTACCTTTCCACATGAACACAATAAAAGTAATTCACTGATTGCCACCCTTTCGTGTATAATTCTGTGTCGATTTGTACTAGTTGGGTAGAAACTATATTTGCTAATCACAAATGGAAGGACTTGGTGCAGTTCACCAAATACCAGTATTTAAAGTGAAAATAAACAAATCAAAAACCTAAATGCTTGGTCTTTTGTGGAAATTTATGACCGTATATTTTCTGTCGGTTGATTGTTGGAAAAAACTTAAGTTAATGTCACTGTGGTAAAATAGATTTTGGTTTAATAATTGGATTGATAATAGTCGTGGCACAGTTTATGGGGATATGTGGGGAGGATAACAGTTAACTCTAGACTTGAACAGATTAAGATTGTAGTGATCAGGGAAGCATCTTCTTGTGAGTCAGTTCCACAAAGCAGCAGTTCGTAAGAAGAAGCTTCCTCACAGATGAAACATTGCAAGCCTCTTGCTGCTCTATCGCTATTTCCATAGAAGGTGTTCAGATGAACTACATTCCTTAGTTTCAAAAGTTCTAACTTTCATGACTAACACCCACCATGCCAAGCCCATTGTACTGAACCACCCTCATTCCTTTCATACTTCATTGGTGAGGTGTAAGTGCCATTCAAGCAGCTTCTTCCAACAAACTGCTGCTTTGTGGAACTGACTCCCAAGAGGATGCTTCCCGGTTCACTAGTCTTAACCTGTTCAAGTCTAGGGTTAACCATTATCTTCCCCACATATCCCTATGAATTGTATCTCTTAGTTAGTAACCCTCTACCACAAATGGCTATTTGGCATTGTAAAGGGTGAACATTATTTTCCACCCTAAAATCTCTTTCTCATAGACAAAACGTCAGCCAAGAGGATGCTTCCACAATCACTACAATCTTAACCTGAGGTAACCTCTATAAAGCTCCCTGCTTTGAACATCTATTGGAACTCAAGATTCCCTCAGTCCTCAAGTGGAACACATGTATACAATCCATTACTAGAGATGATTGTTGGTTCCTTATACCACTCTAGAAATTACCAGACTCTTCTTGCCATGCACTATCTATACAAGAGCTAGATCAGACCAAAAAAGAAATATTGCTGTCATATCTTTACTGAATCTGCTCAATCACCTCTTTCCAGCTATGACAGAGTTCCAAAGTGTCTATGCAACCTTGTGGGTGATGAATTATTTTCCATTCTACATCCCCCTCCCCACAAATGAAATGCAATAAGCCTCTTGTTATTCTATCGCTCTTTTCTTAGCAAATGTTCAGACAAGCTGCATTCCTTAGTTCTGCCAGTTCAGACCTTTACATGCCCAACATAATATGTACACAAAGTTGAATCATCTTCATTCCCTTTATAGTCCATCAGTAAGGAAGAAGTTCCATTCAAACTACTTCTTCCCAAGAACTGCTGGTTTGGGGAGCAGACTCCCAAAAGGGTGCTTTGCAATTACTACCTCTTCAAGTCAAGGGATTTGATTTGTTTGTTTAATGGCATATCAACTCCTTTATGGGTCATTTAATGCCAAAATGTTATTTTCTTGAGAGCTTTGAAGTAATAAAAATATATGATATGCTATTCTGCTTTCATAGTTGAATACATGGTAGATGATACTCAGCTTTTGTGCACATATATGTTTCTGTGGACATGATTACTTGAGGTGGGGATATGTGTGTTTTGTTATAGTTTTGTTGAAATTATATTTTGGAATAAATTTTGATTTCTTTAAGAAATTATAAGATATAAGGATTAATGTCATTGAAAGAGTTCTTTCATGTTGGTCATTTTACTATAAATATGTATTGTTGGTAATTTTTTTATATAAAAGTGTATTGCTGATAGTGTTCTGTTGTTGTTTGGAAGTTCACTATTTTCCCATAGCTGAGACTGTAACAGTTGCTACCACCTCAGGTCAGTGAGGACCTGGGAACAACAGCAGTTCAAAGGTGGTTCCACACCCCTCAAAACCTCCAATCTCCTGATCCTGATTTTATTGTCATATCCAGGATGATCAAGTCTAGAGTCAGCCATTATCTATCCTACATGTCTTCATAATCTTAACTTCTTACTTCTTCTTCTTAGGTTCATAAAACAACTTCATTCAATAATCCTCTACATTGAGTGGCTCTCGGGCTTTGTATTAGTTGAAAAAATAGTGTAAAAAAATCTAGCATTGTAAAGTGCAACCAAAAGGAGAGTCAACACTGTTAACATAACCTAATTGCGTTTTGTATAAGGTAAAGATTTTATCAACCATCAAGAGATGAACTGGTTACTTATCTTTGACACAAACCAAACATTATTTTCAAGGCTTTTCATATCACCAAATAAGCTAAACAATCAGTTCAAAATGTATCTGAGTCCCTAAATATTCACAGATGTTAACGATATCTCTGAAACATCAAATCTTTCCTTACATTTCTGTTGAATTGAGCGTACCACAACCACACTCCACTATCCTGTTTAGTATTTACAAATAAGCACTCAGCTACGTTTACATCTCAGTGGAAAAGTGGGATTTTAGCCTTTTGAAAATATACAACTGGCTTCTGCAAAGAGTTCAAGAAAATGTCACAGACAAAAGTAATTCATGGCACAATAAGAAAAGAACTCACTCATTTCTTAACAAATTTAAGATCATTTATGAGAACAAAGATGGCAGAAGTACAAATAATGATTTGTTTTGTTATTAAAATATGACTTAAAGTACTTACATTCCCAGGTATTTTTTAACGTGAATATTGTAAAAATGAAAGTCCAGAGATTTATTGCAAATTCCATGGTCATTTTCAAATATTTCAAAACCCAGATAATTTTAGGTTTTGCCTATGATACATCTTTTTTTTTCCTTCTTTTCTTTTTTTTAATACCATGTCACTTCAGATTGTTGGTTGGTTGTTTTTGTTTAGTGGCATATCAACATCTCTATGGGTTATTTAATGCTGAAATCTAAATACAATTTTGTGGCTTCAACAAAATACATTTTGAACACAATTGTATGCCTTCAATTACAAATAAAATATATTGTTGGTCATTTTACTATAAAATGTATTGTCGGTCATTCTGTTATAAAATGTATTGTTGGTCATTTTACTACAAAAATAAATTGTTGGTCATAATGTATTACTGGTCATTTTGCTTTAAAAATGTATTGTTGATCATTTTACTATGAATAGGTATTGTTGGTAATTTTACTATATAAAAATGATTTTTATACTTTAATAGTGTTTTGTTTTTATTTAAGGGTTCACTATTTGCCCATAGATGGGCACCCCTAACAGGTGCTACCACATTGGGTCAGGGTGTACCTGGGAACAACAGCAATTAAGAGGCAGTACCATGCTCTGCAAGACAACTAAGCTCATAATCAGAGGCTGGATGTTGTTTATTGTTATACCGAGGGCATCAGGTTTTCAGAAATCCCACAGATTCCATATAATTTACTGTTAACTCTTACGTCATATTCACCTCTTATTAACAATTAATACTAGAGAAAGTTACAAGACATGGCATTTGTTAATGCCATGTCCCTTCAGGATGTAGGCAATCATGGCTCTCCACAGATTCCATTTACTGTCAGGCCACACTCAACTCCTATTAGCAATTAAGATGATAGAAAGTTACAAGATATTTATTAATACCATGTCCCTTTATGACATAGGTAATCATGACTTTCTACAGATTCCATTTACTGTTAGGCCACACTAGCGTCCTATTAAAAATTAAGACTATAGGAAATTACAAGACATGGCATTACCAAATGTCATGTCTCTTCTGGACGTAGGTGATCATGGCTCTCCACAGATTCCATTTACTGTTAGGCTACACTCACCTCCTATTAACAATTAAGACTATAGGAAATTACAAGACATGGCATTACCAAACGTCATGTCCCTTCAGGATGTAGGTGATCATGGCTCTCCACAGATTCCATTTACTGTTAGGCTACACTCACCTCCTATTAACAATTAAGACTATAGGAAATTACAAGACATGGCATTACCAAACGTCATGTCCCTTCAGGATGTAGGTGATCATGGCTCTCCACAGATTCCATTTACTGTTAGGCTACACTCACCTCCTATTAACAATTAAGACTATAGGAAATTACAAAACATGGCATTACCAAATGTCATGTCTCTTCTGGACGTAGGTGATCATGACTTTCTACAGATTCCATTTACTGTTAGGCCACACTAACGACCAATTAAAAATTAAGACTATAGGAAATTACAAAACATGGCATTACCAAATGTCATGTCTCTTCTGGACGTAGGTGATCATGACTTTCTACAGATTCCATTTACTGTTAGGCCACACTAACGTCCTATTAAAAATTAAGACTATAGGAAATTACAAAACATGGCATTACCAAATGTCATGTCTCTTCTGGACGTAGGTGATCATGTCTCTCCACAGATTCCATTTACTGTTAGGCTACACTCACCTCCTATTAACAATTAAGACTATAGGAAATTACAAAACATGGCATTACCAAATGTCATGTCTCTTCTGGACGTAGGTGATCATGACTTTCTACAGATTCCATTTACTGTTAGGCCACACTAACGTCCTATTAAAAATTAAGACTATAGGAAATTACAAAACATGGCATTACCAAATGTCATGTCTCTTCTGTACGTAGGTGATCATGGCTTTCTACAGATTCCATTTACTGTTAGGCCACACTAACGTCCTATTAAAAATTAAGACTATAGGAAATTACAAAACATGGCATTACCAAATGTCATGTCTCTTCTGGACGTAGGTGATCATGACTTTCTACAGATTCCATTTACTGTTAGGCCACACTAACGTCCTATTAAAAATTAAGACTATAGGAAATTACAAAACATGGCATTACCAAATGTCATGTCTCTTCTGGACGTAGGTGATCATGGCTTTCTACAGATTCCATTTACTGTTAGGCCACACTAACGTCCTATTAAAAATTAAGACTATAGGAAATTACAAAACATGGCATTACCAAATGTCATGTCTCTTCTGGACGTAGGTGATCATGACTTTCTACAGATTCCATTTACTGTTAGGCCACACTAACGTCCTATTAAAAATTAAGACTATAGGAAATTACAAAACATGGCATTACCAAATGTCATGTCTCTTCTGGACGTAGGTGATCATGGCTCTCCACAGATTCCATTTACTGTTAGGCTACACTCACCTCCTATTAACAATTAAGACTATAGGAAATTACAAAACATGGCATTACCAAATGTCATGTCTCTTCTGGACGTAGGTGATCATGACTTTCTACAGATTCCATTTACTGTTAGGCCACACTAACGTCCTATTAAAAATTAAGACTATAGGAAATTACAAAACATGGCATTACCAAATGTCATGTCTATTCTGGACGTAGGTGATCATGGCTCTCCACAGATTCCATTTACTGTTAGGCTACACTCACCTCCTATTAACAATTAAGACTATAGGAAATTACAAAACATGGCATTACCAAATGTCATGTCTCTTCTGGACGTAGGTGATCATGACTTTCTACAGATTCCATTTACTGTTAGGCCACACTAACGTCCTATTAAAAATTAAGACTATAGGAAATTACAAAACATGGCATTACCAAATGTCATGTCTCTTCTGTACGTAGGTGATCATGGCTTTCTACAGATTCCATTTACTGTTAGGCCACACTAACGTCCTATTAAAAATTAAGACTATAGGAAATTACAAAACATGGCATTACCAAATGTCATGTCTCTTCTGGACGTAGGTGATCATGACTTTCTACAGATTCCATTTACTGTTAGGCCACACTAACGTCCTATTAAAAATTAAGACTATAGGAAATTACAAAACATGGCATTACCAAATGTCATGTCTCTTCTGGACGTAGGTGATCATGGCTCTCCACAGATTCCATTTACTGTTAGGCTACACTCACCTCCTATTAACAATTAAGACTATAGGAAATTACAAAACATGGCATTACCAAATGTCATGTCTCTTCTGTACATAGGTGATCATGGCTTTCTACAGATTCCATTTACTGTTAGGCCACACTAACGTCCTATTAAAAATTAAGACTATAGGAAATTACAAAACATGGCATTACCAAATGTCATGTCTCTTCTGGACGTAGGTGATCATGGCTCTCCACAGATTCCATTTACTGTTAGGCTACACTCACCTCCTATTAACAATTAAGACTATAGGAAATTACAAAACATGGCATTACCAAATGTCATGTCTCTTCTGTACGTAGGTGATCATGGCTTTCTACAGATTCCATTTACTGTTAGGCCACACTAACGTCCTATTAAAAATTAAGACTATAGGAAATTACAAAACATGGCATTACCAAATGTCATGTCTCTTCTGGACGTAGGTGATCATGACTTTCTACAGATTCCATTTACTGTTAGGCCACACTAACGTCCTATTAAAAATTAAGACTATAGGAAATTACAAAACATGGCATTACCAAATGTCATGTCTCTTCTGGACGTAGGTGATCATGGCTCTCCACAGATTCCATTTACTGTTAGGCTACACTCACCTCCTATTAACAATTAAGACTATAGGAAATTACAAAACATGGCATTACCAAATGTCATGTCTCTTCTGTACGTAGGTGATCATGGCTTTCTACAGATTCCATTTACTGTTAGGCCACACTAACGTCCTATTAAAAATTAAGACTATAGGAAATTACAAAACATGGCATTACCAAATGTCATGTCTCTTCTGGACGTAGGTGATCATGACTTTCTACAGATTCCATTTACTGTTAGGCCACACTAACGTCCTATTAAAAATTAAGACTATAGGAAATTACAAAACATGGCATTACCAAATGTCATGTCTCTTCTGGACGTAGGTGATCATGGCTCTCCACAGATTCCATTTACTGTTAGGCTACACTCACCTCCTATTAACAATTAAGACTATAGGAAATTACAAAACATGGCATTACCAAATGTCATGTCTCTTCTGGACGTAGGTGATCATGACTTTCTACAGATTCCATTTACTGTTAGGCCACACTAACGTCCTATTAAAAATTAAGACTATAGGAAATTACAAAACATGGCATTACTAAATGTCATGTCTCTTCTGGACGTAGGTGATCATGGCTCTCCACAGATTCCATTTACTGTTAGGCTACACTCACCTCCTATTAACAATTAAGACTATAGGAAATTACAAAACATGGCATTACCAAATGTCATGTCTCTTCTGGACGTAGGTGATCATGACTTTCTACAGATTCCATTTACTGTTAGGCCACACTAACGTCCTATTAAAAATTAAGACTATAGGAAATTACAAAACATGGCATTACCAAATGTCATGTCTCTTCTGGACGTAGGTGATCATGACTTTCTACAGATTCCATTTACTGTTAGGCCACACTAACGTCCTATTAAAAATTAAGACTATAGGAAATTACAAAACATGGCATTACCATATGTCATGTCTCTTCTGGACGTAGGTGATCATGACTTTCTACAGATTCCATTTACTGTTAGGCCACACTAACGTCCTATTAAAAATTAAGACTATAGGAAATTACAAAACATGGCATTACCAAATGTCATGTCTCTTCTGGACGTAGGTGATCATGGCTCTCCACAGATTCCATTTACTGTTAGGCTACACTCACCTCCTATTAACAATTAAGACTATAGGAAATTACAAAACATGGCATTACCAAATGTCATGTCTCTTCTGGACGTAGGTGATCATGACTTTCTACAGATTCCATTTACTGTTAGGCCACACTAACGTCCTATTAAAAATTAAGACTATAGGAAATTACAAAGCATGGCATTACCAAATGTCATGTCTCTTCTGGACGTAGGTGATCATGGCTTTCTACAGATTCCATTTACTGTTAGTCCACACTAACGTCCTATTAAAAATTAAGACTATAGGAAATTACAAAACATGGCATTACCAAATGTCATGTCTCTTCTGGACGTAGGTGATCATGGCTCTCCACAGATTCCATTTACTGTTAGGCTACACTCACCTCCTATTAACAATTAAGACTATAGGAAATTACAAAACATGGCATTACCAAATGTCATGTCTCTTCTGGACGTAGGTGATCATGACTTTCTACAGATTCCATTTACTGTTAGGCCACACTAACGTCCTATTAAAAATTAAGACTATAGGAAATTACAAAACATGGCATTACTAAATGTCATGTCTCTTCTGGACGTAGGTGATCATGACTTTCTACAGATTCCATTTACTGTTAGGCCACACTAACGTCCTATTAAAAATTAAGACTATAGGAAATTACAAAACATGGCATTACCAAATGTCATGTCTCTTCTGGACGTAGGTGATCATGACTTTCTACAGATTCCATTTACTGTTAGGCCACACTAACGTCCTATTAAAAATTAAGACTATAGGAAATTACAAAACATGGCATTACCAAATGTCATGTCTCTTCTGGACGTAGGTGATCATGGCTCTCCACAGATTCCATTTACTGTTAGGCTACACTCACCTCCTATTAACAATTAAGTCTATAGGAAATTACAAAACATGGCATTACCAAATGTCATGTCTCTTCTGGACGTAGGTGATCATGACTTTCTACAGATTCCATTTACTGTTAGGCCACACTAACGTCCTATTAAAAATTAAGACTATAGAAAATTACAAAACATGGCATTACCAAATGTCATGTCTCTTCTGGACGTAGGTGATCATGACTTTCTACAGATTCCATTTACTGTTAGGCCACACTAACGTCCTATTAAAAATTAAGACTATAGGAAATTACAAAACATGGCATTACCATATGTCATGTCTCTTCTGGACGTAGGTGATCATGACTTTCTACAGATTCCATTTACTGTTAGGCCACACTAACGTCCTATTAAAAATTAAGACTATAGGAAATTACAAAACATGGCATTACCAAATGTCATGTCTCTTCTGGACGTAGGTGATCATGGCTCTCCACAGATTCCATTTACTGTTACGCTACACTCACCTCCTATTAACAATTAAGACTATAGGAAATTACAAAACATGGCATTACCAAATGTCATGTCTCTTCTGGACGTAGGTGATCATGGCTTTCTACAGATTCCATTTACTGTTAGTCCACACTAACGTCCTATTAAAAATTAAGACTATAGGAAATTACAAAACATGGCATTACCAAATGTCATGTCTCTTCTGGACGTAGGTGATCATGACTTTCTACAGATTCCATTTACTGTTAGGCCACACTAACGTCCTATTAAAAATTAAGACTATAGGAAATTACAAAACATGGCATTACCAAATGTCATGTCTCTTCTGGACGTAGGTGATCATGACTTTCTACAGATTCCATTTACTGTTAGGCTACACTCACCTCCTATTAACAATTAAGACTATAGGAAATTACAAAACATGGCATTACCAAATGTCATGTCTCTTCTGGACGTAGGTGATCACGGCTCTCCACAGATTCCATTTACTGTTAGGCTACACTCACCTCCTATTAACAATTAAGACTATAGGAAATTACAAAACATGGCATTACCAAATGTCATGTCTCTTCTGGACGTAGGTGATCATGACTTTCTACAGATTCCATTTACTGTTAGGCCACACTAACGTCCTATTAAAAATTAAGACTATAGGAAATTACAAAACATGGCATTACCAAATGTCATGTCTCTTCTGGACGTAGGTGATCATGACTTTCTACAGATTCCATTTACTGTTAGGCCACACTAACGTCCTATTAAAAATTAAGACTATAGGAAATTACAAAACATGGCATTACCAAATGTCATGTCTCTTCTGGACGTAGGTGATCATGGCTCTCCACAGATTCCATTTACTGTTAGGCTACACTCACCTCCTATTAACAATTAAGTCTATAGGAAATTACAAAACATGGCATTACCAAATGTCATGTCTCTTCTGGACGTAGGTGATCATGACTTTCTACAGATTCCATTTACTGTTAGGCCACACTAACGTCCTATTAAAAATTAAGACTATAGAAAATTACAAAACATGGCATTACCAAATGTCATGTCTCTTCTGGACGTAGGTGATCATGACTTTCTACAGATTCCATTTACTGTTAGGCCACACTAACGTCCTATTAAAAATTAAGACTATAGGAAATTACAAAACATGGCATTACCATATGTCATGTCTCTTCTGGACGTAGGTGATCATGACTTTCTACAGATTCCATTTACTGTTAGGCCACACTAACGTCCTATTAAAAATTAAGACTATAGGAAATTACAAAACATGGCATTACCAAATGTCATGTCTCTTCTGGACGTAGGTGATCATGGCTCTCCACAGATTCCATTTACTGTTACGCTACACTCACCTCCTATTAACAATTAAGACTATAGGAAATTACAAAACATGGCATTACCAAATGTCATGTCTCTTCTGGACGTAGGTGATCATGGCTTTCTACAGATTCCATTTACTGTTAGTCCACACTAACGTCCTATTAAAAATTAAGACTATAGGAAATTACAAAACATGGCATTACCAAATGTCATGTCTCTTCTGGACGTAGGTGATCATGACTTTCTACAGATTCCATTTACTGTTAGGCCACACTAACGTCCTATTAAAAATTAAGACTATAGGAAATTACAAAACATGGCATTACCAAATGTCATGTCTCTTCTGGACGTAGGTGATCATGACTTTCTACAGATTCCATTTACTGTTAGGCTACACTCACCTCCTATTAACAATTAAGACTATAGGAAATTACAAAACATGGCATTACCAAATGTCATGTCTCTTCTGGACGTAGGTGATCACGGCTCTCCACAGATTCCATTTACTGTTAGGCTACACTCACCTCCTATTAACAATTAAGACTATAGGAAATTACAAAACATGGCATTACCAAATGTCATGTCTCTTCTGGACGTAGGTGATCATGACTTTCTACAGATTCCATTTACTGTTAGGCCACACTAACGTCCTATTAAAAATTAAGACTATAGGAAATTACAAAACATGGCATTACCAAATGTCAATTCTCTTCTGGACGTAGGTGATCATGGCTCTCCACAGATTCCATTTACTGTTAGGCTACACTCACCTTCTATTAACAATTAAGACAATAGAAAGTTACAAGACATTTGGCAATGTCATTTCCCTTTGGGGTGTAGGCGATCATGACTCTCCACTTTCTCTTAACTGAAATGTCTAGGCATTTAGACCTTAAATTATGTCATTTAGTATACTCGAAATAGAAAAGCAAAAAAAATGAAGAAATTGTTTTTTTAATTAAAATCTGAGATGGACATTTGTATTATACATTTTCTTCAAAAGTTGCAGTGATGGATTCAGCCATTTTCCTTTGATTTTTCCACACATTTGTTGTCTATGTTGTCTTGGGTAAGTAGTAATTCATTCAGGAAAGGTGAGATTGGTAAAAACCGGGGCATAGATTGATGTTTTGATAATATTCAATGGCATCACTCTCAAGGATTTTCCTTCTGTTATTGAGCATCTTTAACTTTAAAAATTTCCTTTTGAAGATGCTATATGACGTAATCTAGGATCTAACGCCTAAATTTTTTCAGTTAACTTGCTGAATATTTATGAGCATTCTTGAATTTGGAAATTTTGAGTAACTGTCAAATATATACTTGTTGCTAAATAAAACCATCACATTTACCTTGATAAAGTCCATCGAATGATGAAACACATCAGCTAAACTAAGCATAGTCTCCCTCTTGCCTTTTCATTCATATATATATATATATATATATATATATATATATATATATATATATAATTTATTGCTTCACTTACCATTAAAAATTTCATTCATTGCTCTGATTACTCTTAAAAATACCAACGCATATTTCTTACATACATTTTTGTCTTTCATTTCAACCTGAAGAAGCTGACCGAGCAAATGCAAGGATCTTGAGCTCCCCACCACCAAATCTTGTATTCCCCCACCACCAAATCTTGTGTTCCCCCACCACCAAATCTGGTGTTCTCCCACCACCAAATCTTGTGTTTTCCCAACACTAAACCTTGTGTTCCCCCACCACCAAATCTGGTGTTCTCCCACCACCAAATCTTGTGTTCCCCCACCACCAAATCTTGTGTTCCCCCACCACCAAATCTTGTGTTCTCCCACAACCAAATCCTGTGTTCCCCCACCACCAAATCTTGTGTTTTCCCAACACTAAATCTGGTGTTTCCCCCACCACCAAATCTTGTGTCCTCCCACCACCAAATCTTGTGTTCCCCCACCACCAAATCTTGTGTTCCCCCACCACCAAATCTTGTGTTCCCCCACCACCAAATCTTGTGTTCTCCCACCACCAAATCTTGTGTCCTCCCACCACCAAATTCTGTGTTCCCCCACCACCAAATTCTGTGTTCCCCCACCACCAAATCTTGTGTTCCCCCACCACCAAATCTTGTGTTCCCCCACCACCAAATCTTGTGTCCTCCCACCACCAAATCTTGTGTCCTCCCACCACCAAATTCTGTGTTCCCCCACCACCAAATCTTGTGTTCCCCCACCACCAAATCTTGTGTTCCCCCACCACCAAATCTTGTGTTCTCCCACCACCAAATCTTGTGTCCTCCCACCACCAAATCTTGTGTCCTCCCACCACCAAATTCTGTGTTCCCCCACCACCAAATCTTGTGTTCCCCCACCACCAAATCTTGTGTCCTCCCACCACCAAATCTTGTGTCCTCCCACCACCAAATCCTGTGTTCCCCCACCACCAAATCTTGTGTTCCCCCACCACCAAATCTTGTGTTCTCCCACCACCAAATCTTGTGTTCTCCCACCACCAAATCCTGTGTTCCCCCACCACCAAATCTTGTGTTTTCCCAACACTAAATCTGGTGTTTCCCCCACCACCAAATCTTGTGTCCTCCCACCACCAAATCCTGTGTTCCCCCACCACCAAATCTTGTGTTCCCCCACCACCAAATCTTGTGTTCCCCCACCACCAAATCTTGTGTTCTCCCACCACCAAATCTTGTGTCCTCCCACCACCAAATCTTGTGTCCTCCCACCACCAAATTCTGTGTTCCCCCACCACCAAATCTTGTGTTCCCCCATCACCAAATCTTGTGTCCTCCCACCACCAAATCTTGTGTCCTCCCCCCACCAAATCCTGTGTTCCCCCACCACCAAATCTTGTGTTCCCCCACCACCAAATCTTGTGTTCTCCCACCACCAAATCTTGTGTTCTCCCACCACCAAATCCTGTGTTCCCCCACCACCAAATCTTGTGTTTTCCCAACACTAAATCTGGTGTTTCCCCCACCACCAAATCTTGTGTCCTCCCACCACCAAATCCTGTGTTCCCCCACCACCAAATCTTGTGTTCCCCCACCACCAAATCTTGTGTCCTCCCACCACCAAATCCTGTGTCCCCCCACCACCAAATCTTGTGTCCTCCCACCACCAAATTCTGTGTTCCCCCACCACCAAATCTTGTGTTCCCCAACCACCAAATCTTGTGTTCCCCCCCACCAAATCTTGTGTTCCCCCACCACCAAATCTTGTTTTTCAAAAAAACATCTTGTGCTCCTACCACCAAATATTGTGCTTCATCCACTCACACCACCAAACCTTGTACTCCCCACCACCGAATCTATGATATGCGGCACCTCACCCTACTACATCTTAAATTATATAAAATACAAATTTTATGCAATATAAGTGAACAATTCAACTAGAAAAATTGAAAATAAATACAATGTCTCTAAATACAATTTTTAGCATCAACTGGAAATGTTTCTTGTTAAAATGTTGAATAACCTCAACACATTCAACATGGATAAAAAATAGTGAATTTTATAAAGTGTTTTTTTTAAACTTAGCAAGAGCAAAGTAAATTAATGGATTTGGATGAACAATAAGACCCCAGAAAGATGTCAAAATCCACGAAAAGTTTTCATCCTTTAATAGTCAGTCATGCTTAGTTTAAATTGTAATGTATATAGTGATTTTCCAAGTGTAGCTTAGATATGGCACAAGGCCGAAACTAGGGGGCACCCAGTAAGGCTCGAACTCACTACTCAGTCATATTTGTTCTAGTGAGACAAGCTTGCTAACCATTACACCGCCTTAAGGTGCCCAATTTGTAATGTATATAAATGTATATAGAAAAAGCAAATATTGATAAGATAATGAGGGTCACAAAGCACTGCTTGAGGCCTCCATTCAGGCTTGCCCCCTGGTCAGTGGGTTTGTGGGTAGTACACACTGGCTCTGGAAGCTGAAATCATCAGATGTTGGCAAAATGTATCGTTTATAAGCTTTTCCATTTTATCTGATCATCTTTAGATACATTTAGGCTGGCAGATGTGTGGGATAGCACGCTATCTCCACCTTCAATTTGACACGCACGCGAGTTTTCATCCCTTCCTTTCACTTTCGGCTAGTAATAGCAGTAAACCATTGTTCTTAGCCGAAATTGAGGAAGCTGCTCGCTGCTACTGCTGTTCATTTTTCGCGCGCTTTTTGCTCTGACGTCATGGACAAATTGGCTTTTCAAAATCAGTCGCTGGCGGTTCGTTGAACCGGCCAGCAGGCTCACTTATCTCTTGCCTATCAACCATATATACAGACAGGGATATTTTACTGGCAAACATAGCCTTGTCCCTCATGGCTCGTCGCTGTACCTTTAACACGTATGACACTGTCGTCACATTACCTTTTACGATGACAAATTTTTCGTCCTGATGCGAACATCTTTTTCGAGCCGCCTACTTCCATGAACAGGGAACTTTCAAAACCTTCAACATGAAGAACAAGAATTTTCATATGCTTCGAACTCTGTCCTTTCAGAACCAGTTACCTTAAAAAAATTACATTACACTTACAATTATAAAACCTCGCAGTGAGTATTTTTTCTTTGCTGTGTATGTTTACTATTCATTATAAACTGACTTTCTGAACTTTCTTCCTGAGGAACTTTTCCTGCCTTAGCCATTTTGGATTTAAATTTTGGTGCGGAACCTTACCTGCCTCTTTTTCAACTACAACATTTCCAGTAACTTACTGAAGGTCTCCACTGAAGACAATCTACTTGGCCTCTTTTTCAACTACAACATTTCCAGTAACTTACTGAAGGTCTCCACTGAAGACAATTTACTTGTTAAACACAAATAAAATTTAATCTTTGTTCCTTTACCTTGGTCGTTCTGCTTGTCTACTTATTTTTGCTGTACGTTTGTACAGTAAAAAGAACACGTCTTTTATATTTTCTTTTTTTTTACTTTGTTTGTGGATCCGGTAGTCGTGTGTAGTGTCTGGCACAAGGCCTTATTTTCGTAGGCCAGCACTGCAACGCTATCGGGTCCACAACAGATGTAGTTGAATAAAAAATACTGTTTAATTAAAAAATACTGTTTAATTAAAAACAGAGCTTCTACTCGAATATGAGTATCCATCAAAAATAAAGTTTAAACAAAATAAAGTAAAAATAAAACATATATATAATGGCCATTTAAACAGAAATGCATTTCGTGCACTTTGCAATTTTTTTGTAATCGACCAACCGAAAGTTCAGTTGGAAAAATTGTTTGTAAATTCAAACACACTGGGTCGGTGTCAGATGTGAAAACACCATTGCATGCTCACTTATGCCGTTCAGCTGAAAACATTCAATGTTACATTGAATTTTGACAAAAGATTTATCTCTACGCACTTCCAAAATTCAATTGACACAAGAACTGAAACCTGATGACCATTTGGAGTGCCATACATTCGTCAATTGGGTGCACGAGCAAAGAAAAGCTGATGAAGATTTTTTGCAAAAAATCCTCTTTAGTGATGAAGCCCATTTTCATCTTGGTGGATTCATTAACAAGCAGAATTGTCGCATTTGGGCTGATGAAAATCCACGGAAGATTGTTGAAAAGCCACTGCATCCACAAAAGGTCACTGTTTGGTGTGCATTTTTTGCTAGCAGAATCATTGGGCTATATATTTATAAATTTGAACGTCCATTTTCGTAGTAGGCTTCAATAATTTTAACACGTTGTTTGATTGTTAATCTTTCCATGGTTGAAATTGCCAAAGACTTAAGTTGTTAAATCTGAAAGAAAAAGAAAAAAATCATATATATATATATATGTAGGCAAATGTGTGGATGTAGATCCGACGGTATGATGAAAATGTGAAGAAGACAAAGCAAAATCCGAATATGTGAGTTTACTGTTTTTTTTTATTTTGTTTTTGTTTTTGTTATTCTGTCGGCGTCAGACGTTTCGGTCAAATAGACCTTCTTCAGGACATGGTTAATGGAGACATATTTATATTAGATTTAAGTTAGATGAAGAGACGATGTCCTGTATATATCGTCTCTTCATCTAACTTAAATCTAATATAAATATGTCTCCATTAACCATGTCCTGAAGAAGGTCTATTTGTCTGAAACGTCTGACGTCGAGAGAACAACAAAAACAAAAACAAAATTAAAAAAACAGTAAACTCACATATTCAGATTTTGCTTTGTTTTTTCCACATTTTCATCATATATATATATATATATATATATATATATATATATAGAGAGAGAGAGAGAGAGAGAGAGAGAGAGAGAGAGAGAGAGAGAGAGATAGATAGATAGATAGATAGATAGATAGATATGCATGTGTGGGGGTGTATTGAATTTTTCCTTCATGCAGATGCTTTCAATGACATTGTTCTAAGATCTTCTAAAAAAAAAAACGCCCTGCAAGGAAAAGGCGATAGTAGGTATTTTTAAAATAAATACAAGGTAAGTAGAGGCCCTGGGTGTGGCTAAGAATAGTGTCTTACATAAACAACCAAAGAGTAGGGTTAAACATCTTTTCATAATATATGCTGAGTGGGAAGTGTTTTATCAAACCAGCTTCAAATAGCCAAATTGGTGTCACTACTTTTACTGGTCAAATGCGTTTACCTTCAGCTCCTTAATTTAAGTTTATGCATCAGTAACGACGTCTCTATACTAATGGTTATAACTGTCCACAATTCTGTAGCTATGTTTGTTTATTTGACTATCCTCCAATTCCCTGTTCTGCCATCATCCTTGGTATGATGATAAACTACATTCACATCCTGGGTAAGACAATAAACTACATCCAACAGCAAAGCTTCTGATCAGAAGGTTTTGAGAAGCATGGAACTTAACTGCTAGTGTTCCAGCAATGAGCAAATAGTTAACCCCCAAACTGGGGTCAAAACACTATGAAAGTGTAAAAAAAAGGTTTTAATACCAGAAATACTTTTTTGGGAAAAATTATTACCAGCAATAATTTTTGAAAGAGAAAAATATTACCAGCAATACAATTTTGAAAAAAAAATATTACAGTGTAACCCGGATATAAGAGAGTTGTCGGGACCGGAGAAGAAGTCTCTTATATCCGGGCTTCTCTTATATCCGGGTTTGGTCTATTTTGTTTAGGTAAGTATGGCTCTAATTTGGGACCAGAGAAAATCTCTCTTATACCCGGAGTTTCTCTTATATCTGGGTCTCTTATATCCGGGTTACACTGTACCAGCAATAAAAATGTTGTTGGCATTAAATAACTCATTGAGGTTGATATCCCATAAAACAAAAAAAAAAAAAACTTGTTCTGCCATCCATTTCCACAAGCTTGTTAGCTAGGTTATTCACTGTTTCCCTCAGCCTCTCTTGCCTTCAGTATTTCTTGTGTGTGTCAAATTTTCCAAACCCTCTTTCCTAATCATATATCCCCAAAATTTCAACTATCTCTTTTTGATACTAATCAAAATTGTTACCATTTTCTTTAAAACTTCTTCATCTGCTCTGTTCATGGTATTTTTAGCATTCTTCAGTAGACCCACATCTCTGTTTCCTCAAAAGTCTCCTCTTCATCTGTAAGGAAATTATCCAGCATTCATTACCATATAAGAGAATTGATATAACATAGCAGTTGAACATTTTTTTCTTTGTTTTTAACAAAAGTTTTCCTATTTCTTAATACTTTGCTTAGTTTCTCCATCTTCTGTTAAAATACTTCCAAGATATTTAAATTTCTGTACTTGCTTCATTTTGGCATTTTCCAATTTGTAGCTTACAACCACACATTCTGTTTGCTTACAATTGATAGTTAGTTCTTTCTTCCTTTTTCTTTTACTACCTTGTCTAGGAATTCCTGCAGTTTTCTTTTCTGTATCTAATATTTATTTCATTCATTCTTAGATTAAAGAGGATTATTAATTAAATCTTAGAGCTATCATTATGAAAATCTTTCTGATAATCACTTATGAAATATCATAATCAGGTCTGTTCATCGTGCTTGGACTTAAGTTGGTAATTAGTGCAGGTGTTCTTGATACGGTTTCTTCTCTCGCACTTCCCACATATGGAATGTTCTTGCTTCCTAGTCAACTTTGATCTTCAAAAATTTAAATGCAATGTCAATCTCATTTTACAGTTGAAATGACTACATGTAACCGTAAGTTCTATGCTGACAGTTTGTTCTCTTGCACTTCTTCCTTGTGGAACTCCCTTCCAGTTTCTTGCTTTCCAGTCAACTTTGATCTTCAAAAATTTAAATGCAAATGCAATCTTTATCTTATTTTCTTAATTCTTGTTCTTTTATTGTTCTTTCTCCTTAATAATGTTTTCCTTTTTTTACACCCAAAAACCCCTTGCATCTAAAGTGGCTTTATTGCCTTGCTTGGGGTGCAATTATTAAAAAAATAGGTGCAGATAACATAATAATTATTGGCGTGGAATATCAAATCAGGGTGCCGAGTTCAAATTCTGCACTCATCTGTTGCATGCACTTTTGCACAAATGTATCCATCTCTTCTCTTTCTAGCTCTTGGTTAAATAGCAAGATAACACTGCATTCTCTAGCCTTGAGTGGCAACCAGTCTAAGGGAAAGAAAACTGAATTCAAAATCACAGAGAAGGCAATGGGAAAACACTTCACTTGTTAAAAATTATTTTTTACTGCTGTAAGTAAATTTCAGTGGTTTAGGGGAAGGGATGAAGGTAGTAAAATAATTTACTGAAACCTGAACCTGCATGCAAATCTCCTTGAACAAGGTGTGTGTGTGAGGGGTCAATTAAAGGTGAAGGAAAGGAAAAAAACAGAAGTGTTTTTTCTATGGCAATAAGTTGTTTTGATAAATACGATTGTTTAATCAATGGCTACCGGTTGAAATCTGAAATACTTGTGTTGACTGCCAAAATTTGTCAGGTAAATCGGAGTTGACATTTGACTATAAAAATTCCTGCAATACAACCATCGTCAGCAGTATGAGAGGTGATGCAAGGGAGTAGATAAATGCAGCCACTGGGAGGAGGAGATGTGCACCAGAGGAGTGGGAAATGTGGTGCCTTCTTAAAAATCTCTGAAAAACCAAGCATAGATTCAAAGAAACCCACTCCTCAACAAAGTCTTGACAACCAAATTGTCATTTTCACAACAGAATTAAATCTTATTTTCACCCTCACTATTGTAACAAAATAGTCATTTCCACAAGAGAGAACGTGTACTGTTCTCAAAACAACACTCCACATTGAAGACTCTGAACTCAGAAGGCACGAACGGGTTCTGTCACAAACTTTGACAACTTACATCAAGATATCGAATAGATATGTCCTGCTTAACAGTATTATTTCCACAGAGTTGAATCACTCTTATTTCCTCCAGATTCCAAATGTTTTTTCCAAGAAAAAACTTTGTGATATAGACTGGTGCCTGAATGCTTCCCTGAACACTATAATCTTAACCTCTTCAAGTCAAGGGTCAATCATTATCTATCCTTCTTATCCTTATTTCTTAGCCCTTTCTCTTTCATTCATATCATGCAGCCCATTCCTCATAACCATTTTAACAGTAACCCTCTACACTATAATCTTAAGCTCTTCAAGTCAAGGGTCAGTCGTCATCTGTTCTCTTTATCCTCATAATCTTCACATCATGTTGAAGCACTGATTCTTGTTCAGTCACTGAAGTTAATCAACGTCAAGCCTAGTCAGAACCAAGATGGGTGACTACTTGGGAATGCCAGGTGCTGTAAGCTTGAATATATGAGTGATGTAATGGATAACAGCTCAGAATTGGAAATCAGAGAACTGAGTTCCAATTCCGGTCAGGTTTGTTATATTTATTTCTGTACAAATACTCTTGGGAAAGGTATGACTCCACCTCTTTCTCCCTCAGCTAATGGTTAATTAGTTAGACTTATATCAGTAAATCATTATTATCTCCAAAATATTCTTACAATCTAAAGATATTTTCTGGCTTTAACCAGTTCCCTGCCAATTATTTTGGAAAAAACCTTTCATTTTCAGACAAATTTTTTATTTGTTTTTAAACATAGTAACTAAGAAACTGAGGTACCTTGAAGTACCCGAGCGGTGGCTAACACCTCTACCAGACGTACTAGTTGACAATTGGACTCATTTCAAGCTCAAAAGGGCATAAAATGAATCAAAATTGACATATAAACATGTCTGTAGTAGGTTTTTGAACATTATGTTTTGGATGTGTTTATTCGTTCGTGTCTGAAAAAGACACTTTCTGTAAAAATGTATATACATGTTTATGCTAGGGAAGGGGTTAAATAACCAGGAAAAGGGTGATAAGCCCTAAAAGAACAACTCAATTAATTAATCAATCAATCCTATACTTAGATTATAATTAATCAATCTATTAATACTTTGCTTAGTTTCTGTAAGGCATTTTTTATCATTCCAATATGCCTTTGGATTCTGCATTATAGCTCCAAATAAAGCAATATCTCTCAACCATAACCAAAGAAAATTGAGTAGCATTTTCTCATCTGATGCCAGACCAACTACCAAAGTAAAAAAAAAAAAAAGATCACAGTTTATATCAAACACTGTATAACATTTGGTACTGTGACTGCTTCATGACCAATCAGATGCAAAAGCATAAAAGTATATTTCAAATCTAGCTTCAGCATCATGATAACGTATAATATCAATGATATCAAGATATGGGGCAAGCAAGTATGTTAGGAACTTGATGGAGATGAAGAGCTCAAAGTTGCATCATTGTAAGTTGTCTTTGAGACAGATATAGAACCTGAAAATTGCTTTTGGTATGCCAGAAAATTCTGGTATCATTTTCTCAACATTGAAGAGCTTATGGCAGAATGGACACCTGGTTGTAAAACTGATGCTCCTAAATGTCTATGATGATGATGATGATGATGATAATAATAATAACAATAATAATAATAAAGATATCTATCAATCTATCTTATATCTATATATCTATCTCAGTCTCTTCATATCTATATCTATATATATCTATCTATCTATATATATATATATATATATATATATATATATATATATATAGATAGAGATATATATACACTGTGCGATGGATAAATTGTCGCCTAAATTATGCACAAAAAAAAAAAAAAAAAAAAAAATGAAAATAACACTGACATCACATTTTAACATATATTTACAAAAATAACACCAAAATATCTTAAAATACTAAAGAGTAAATTTATTCAATAAAATCACCATTGGCTACAACCATGGCCTTCAGAATCCCCTGCAACTATTCTGGACGGTCTCTTTATTTAAGTTAATGAATGCTGCTATAATCCTTGACTTCAGTTCATCTTTTCGTTGATCTGTCACTCAACTGCACTCCGCACATAATAACCAAGGGGATTGCAGTCTGGGGAGGTAGGTGGCCAACTGTAGGGAGTGATGTGGTTGAAGAAATTGTCTGGCAGCCATCACTGGATTCTCCTGCTTGTATGCCATGGTGCACACAAGCAACTGAAAATGGCTAAATGTATTGCCGAAAGAGCTTAGATAAAAAAAACATTTGGGCAGTTTTTATATAATTTATCATCCAAAAAGAAGAAATTATTAGATCACATGAGAAATTGTATAAAAAACTAAATCAATGCACCTTGTCTGTCATATTCAATGAAATGTACATGAAAGGATTGCTGCCTAAATACACTAATATATATATATATATATATATATATATATATATATATATATATATATATATATATATATGCAAATTCAGTCGGGTTTCGATCCTAGCTAGAGGCAACCGGATGTCTAGCCACACTGATGAGCTGTGAAACAGCGAAACAGTCTGTCTGTGGATGACAAAAATATTAGCTCCTGAAAAATTAATTTCGATTGAGCCCTCTGGTTTGAGGTGTGAATTTGTAAACAGTGACTATTTAAGATAATACTGCATGACTCTTCGACAGAATTGAGTCACTCTCAGTCACTGTGTGTTTATCCGAATCTAAAAATAAACACGCTAAAATTCACCTCCATTCCGTACCGTACGCTGACGGCTTAGCGGTTAGAAGTTCGGATTGACGCAAATTCAGTCGGGTTTCGATCCTACCTAGAGGCAACCGGGATTCGATCCTAGCTAGAGGCAACAGTCTGTCTGTGGATGACAAAAATATATATATATATAGCACATTTTTATATAACTGTTTTCTGGAGAAGTCTAGATTTGACTGGATAAAACTGTTTTATTTATATATATATATATATATATATATATATATATATATATATATATATATATATATAGGATTAATACAAAATTAAAATTTGTCACTTAGCTGATTAATGTTATATTCAACACCCCAACTCCAGAGTTTTGTAGATAAACCTTTTTGTAATCTCCAATTCCTCAATCCAATATCTATCTATATTTCTGAGATGAGGTATTATGTACGCTACTTACATTGTTTGGACTATCGTCCTCATCTTTGTTGCCATATTTATCACAATGTTTCGGCTGTTGTACACTCCGGCCTTCTTCAGGTGGTTGGAATGTCAAACTGAACCCTTTATTTCACTCGTTGTCGAACTGAACCCTTTATTTTGCTTGTTGTTGAACTGAACCCTTTATTTTGCTCGCTAAAGGGTTCAGTTCGACATTCCAACCACCTGATGAAGGCCGGAGTGTACATTGGCTGAAACATTGTGATAAATATGGCAACAAAGATGAGGACGATAGGCCAAACAATGTAAATAGTGTCCTCAATCCAAGCCGGTATCCATTACCCCACTGTCTCTATTTTTTAATATTCAGAATTTTGTTAAAAAAACGTGCTTGGCATAAATCAGTTATCCTCCAGTAATTTATTAGTTAATGGTGTTTTTTAGTTGTAAACTTTATTATCTATATATATATATATATATATATATATATATATATCACTGCCATATATATATATCACTGCCATAAGGTTGTCTCTCTGTCTTTCCTATAAATACTTTCATCTAGACTGTTTTTAATTTAAGCATTGTACCAGGCTGGCATTGACATCTCGTCAATTTAGAGTCAAGCTGGCTAGATGTAGCTGTAATTTCTTTGCTGAGAGTTTCTTTTCTCACACTTCTCACTTGTGGAACTCCCTTCTGGTTCCATGTAATCCAGCCAACTTTAAGCTGCAAAGCTTTATGTGCAATGTCAATCACTATGTACTGTCCTCCTGATTACTTTTTTCTCTTTCCACTCATTACTAATGTTTCTCTACCCTGTCTTAATGGCTTTACTGCCTCGCATAGGGCATAGGGTGACACCGATTGATTATGATAAAAATATACAGTGTAACCCGGATATAAGAGAGTTGTCGGGACCGGATAATAAGTATCTTATATCCGGGTTTCTCTTATATCCGGGTTTGGTCTATTATATATACATTAACACAGGCTCTAATTTGGGACCAGATAAAATCTCTCTTATATCCGGGTTTCTCTTATATCAGGGTTTGGTCTATTATATATACATTAACACAGGCTCTAATTTGGGACCAGATAAAATATCTCTTATATCCGGGTTTGGTCTATTATATATACATTAACACAGGCTCTAATTTGGGACCAGAGAAAATCTCTCTTATATCCTGGTCTCTTATATCCGGGTTACATTGTTTTTAGGGTATGGTATAGTTTTAGGGTATGGTATATTTATGAGTTAAACTACACAGAGATAGAGCATATACGTAAATATAAAATTCCTTGATGATGGCCTGAGGATTGCATTTAAAGCATGAAAGAGACTGTTGCTCCTGGGTGTTGACCTCAATGTCCACTTTTATATATATATATATATATATATATATATATATTAGTGGTGGGATGATTAATCAGAATTGGAATCGAGAATCGAAATTGGAGAATTTTTAACCTAATTTCCGATTCCAAAAACGATTCTTTAGAGTTTTTTTTTTTTGTTTAAAACTAAAACATAATTTTCCATTCCTGGTACTAATGATAAAAAGATATAAATATTTATTGATTTTAAACTCTCAGTAAAACTAAAATCTAACACTTGTGTTAAAAAAATGAAATGTGTAAGTTAAGTTAAAACTTAAAAGTGTACTAATAAATCTACTCAGTTCTCAAGTTCCATAAACTTCGCTAAAGAAAGTCTGTTTCATTTCAAAATAATTTTTTTATTTTTCATTTCTTTTTAAACATTGTTAATTCACCCATAATATTATAAATTATTAATTTAATAATTATAATCAAAATTATGTAATGAAATGAATTCACGCTGTTGTTCTGCCGGGTTCACTTTTTAAGACAATTTTTTATTATTTCTTTTTAATTTATAAAAAAGAAAAAAAAATGAATGTATGGAATTTTCGCCGATGTCACATTTGATTTCTTCACATAAAAAATTGACTTTGTCTCACAAATTGTCCTTGGGGTGAGGCAGTTAAATTAGAAAAATTTGTTTTTACAATGAAAATAAAATCATTTTTAATCTCGGTTATTAAAAAAAAAAGATTTATTTTTATTTACACAGCATAGTAAACAAAAAAATAAATCTTCTTTTCAGTAAGTGATTGAATAAAAAAGTAAACTTTCTTTTTTATGAAACTTATTAAACTCATGTATTTCTTAAAATTTTATTATTAAAATCCGTTTTGAAAACTAAAACGGATTTTCATCTTTATTTACTTAAAAAACAAAAACAAATTTTATTTGAAGTTTCCTGAAAAAAAGCTTTTTCGCACAAAAAGTTTGTATTAAAAAAGCTAAAATTTAATTTCCGTCAAAAATTGTATTTAATTATTTTACTAATATTTTCTTTGGCATAATCGAACTTTCCTGTGTTAAATTATTATGATATTTTTATAATATTTTGAAATGTTTTTCTCATTTAATTCCTCCTTGAAGTCAAATGAGAAGTAGAAGTGTATAAAAAAAAGTTAAAAAAACAAGTATTTTTATCTCATTTTTTTTTTTTGGCACGATTAGTTTTTTTTCCATTTTTAACATGATTCGTTTTAAACTTTTAATATTTTTAAAATAAAACTAATAAAATTTCATCTTCTAACTGAAAAAATCGATCCCATGCAAAAAATACTCATTCATTTTTAGTTGTTCTCATCCTGAAGGCATTTAATCATTTTTTTTAATCTAATTTTTATTTTAATGCTTTTAATTTAACAGTTTAAATCTCATACCTTACAAAATGACCATGTTGAATATCAGCGTGATTTAGCTTTCAACTTAATATTTTTAAAAACTTATTGTAAAGCTTGCTAAAATAAAAAAATTGCTTATCTCTTAAAAAAAATCAAGAGAAGTGTTTTTTTTACTCTGTTGTTGTAATTTTACGTTTTTTTCTTTTAACAAAAATAAAACACTTTTTGATTCTTTTTAAAAATTATTATATTTTTTAGTCGTGCGAAATTTATTTTAGACAGCTAGAGACTAAATTTTTTAGATAATTTTGAAGACCCTTTATTTTATTTATTAATTTGCTGTGATAATTCATATTTAATTCTCATTACACGTCTGTAAGCAAATTTAAAATTTGCATTTATTTTTTTATTCAATGTCCTATAGGATTAGATACTCCTTGTACTTTATCAAAATATATGCATGAATTAAACCACAATAGGAAAATGCCTTTCTGCTTAGAGTATTATTGTAAATACAAAGAAAAATCTGCAATGTTATTGGTCTTGACCTTGCATCTTGGCTTCAGTCACTTTCCCACCACCATAACATAGCTTTCCTGTGCCTTTTCTATAAATAATCTCTTAGTAATTGTTCTGATGAACTTTCCTCTATGGTATATCGACTTTATGAATTTAAGCATAGTATTAGAATGTCAGCAGGTTCTCATGTTTAAACTTGAAATAGCAAGATGTAACCGTAAGTTCTATGTTAACAGTTTCTTCTATCGCACAACTTGCTTGTGGAACTCTCTTCCTGCTTCTTGCTTTCCAGTCTACGTTGATCTTCAAAAATTTAAATGCAATGTCAATTGTTATCTTTTCTCTTCTTAATTCCTATTCCTTTATTGTTCTCTCTCCTTTATAATGTTTTTTTTTCTCATATTCTCTAACACTCTGTAACCCCTTGCATCTTAGTGCCTTTATTGCCTTGCTTAGGGTGAAATGATTAAAAAAAAAAATTAAATAAAAAAGCAATCTTTGTTTTATGCATGGTTCATGAAATATGATAGTCAATGAATAAGTTTTTTATTTAATTTTTCATGTATCCTTACAAGTTTTCTTTTTTGAAGACAAAGTGCGTGAAAGAATTGTCCATGGTGTTTATGTGTTCTAGCACTTTTGGTTAATATTTTAACCATTTTTCAAGGGTTTGGGTGTGGTAATTTTCCATGGTAACAAGGATTATGGAGTATTGCTGCCATATATGGTCTGGGGCCCCTGCTGTTTGCCTCAGGGTTCTTGATAAGATCCAGAGACGGATATGCAATGTGATTGGCCCTGATCTGTCATCTCGTCTGCAGTTGCTCTCTCACAGACGCAATGTTGCCTCGCTCTGCCTTTTTTACAAATACTTTCACGGTAATTGCTCCGAGGAGCTGCTTTTGCTTGTCCCTAGGCCTTGTGAATTTAAACGTCCTACGAGGCTGGCATCCCGTTCACACCCCTACACCGTTGAAACTGTTAGATGTAGACGTCTCTTCTACTCCAATAGCTTCATGTCTCGCACATCTCGCCTATGGAACTCCCTTCCCTATTACTGTTTCCCTGACAAATACAATCTCCAACGGTTTAAGTGTAGCGTCAATCGACATCTCCAGTTGCCTTGATCTATCCACTTCCCTTCTCCACATCCTTTCACCTTTCATTCCTATCTGCTCTCGCTCCAAATCTTCTGTAACCCCCTTGCCTTGACCGACCCACTATCTTTCTCTTTCTCCACATCCTCTCTTTTACCACTCCTATCTGCTCTTCCTCCAACCCTTCTATAACCCCTTGCGTGATAGTGGCCTCCAGCCTTGCTTGGGGTGATACGCTTAAAAAAAAATAAATATATATATATATATATATATATATATACAGTAGTAAACCATAAAAGATAGCTCCAATTTAATGTCAAAGTTAATATCCAGGTTTAATTTTATAAAACCTCTTCCCTGTCTCGTGCCTTTCGTCTGACTGAAACATTGGAATGGATAAATTCTGTATCAATTTTTCAAATGCTGTCACAGTTAAATTTCTAATTCCGACATGAACTCAGTCTGTACACCAGGGTTGAATAAGACTGACAAAGTTTTCATCGGTCGAAATAGGTCTATACCCCATATGAGGTAATTTTGGATTTTATGGTTTACCACTATTTATTTGCTCTGTAATAATAAATACATTGAGCTCTTCTTTGTGGATCAGTTTTAATATTTTATATTACTAGGATCCACTTGGAATATATACCAACAGATTTATTACCTTTACTATATATATATATATATATATATATATATTGTCATCCACAGACAGACTGTTTCACTGCATCACAGCTCATCAGTGTGGCTAGATGTCCGGTTGCCTTTAGCTAAGATCAACATTCATTCACCTTCGTACTAAGCTAAATTTTTGTGTATGCATATCATATTAGAAGCCAAATATGATAACGATAACCGATGACTTAAGTATAAAAATTTTATTTTTATTACTATTAGTCTTTGTTGTAATAATAATGTTTAAGCATCTCGGTTTTGTTTTTCACTATGTTCTTTTGAGAGAAGTGTATTTTAAGAAGGCCAGCCGCTTTGTGTAAAAAACTCGTTACATGTGTATATCTTTTTAGGCTCAGCAGTTAAAAGCCACCAAAATTGTTAAGAATAGATTTTTTTTTTGTATTTTGTGGCCAATGAGAGCTATGGTCTCAATCCCTTATAAAAAACTTGGATGGAGTCTTCTGTAAGCCTCATTTTTTACATAAATAAAACTCAGGTCAGTGGACAAACTTTTAACAGCAAGAGGACAAAGCAAATTGGCATCAAGGAAGAGAGCATCAAGAAGGCACCAGTTACCAGCCAGCTGCAGAGAGCCTTGAAGTTCACAAGTGAACATTTTCCTTTGGTTGGAAAACAAAGGTTGAGAAGAATTCAAAGAATTTTTCCCAAGCACAGTGTGAATTTAAAGAGGACTTTTCTAAAGTTACTATATATCACAGAGAAGCATGTAGGGCGAGTAAAAAATAGGTGTTTTCACATTTGTTTTTCTGCATTCTTGAATTGTTTTCTCTTTATCATTGAAGTCCTTGTGTTTTTTCCTAAACTGTAACCTTTTTTTTTCCATTTTTCGATGGTAATCCTTTTTTAAAACATCAGAAATTTGTTATCCTGCCTTAATAGGCACACAAAAGAAAATTTTGTGCAGAGTTTGTATTTGTACCTTTTTGGCTTTATTTGTGTAATAAATGTTTTGCCTTTAAAGAGAAGAACGTGTTCTCATTTCCTTTTCTATTCCTAGTAACTAAGTTTTTTGTGTTTGGCACAAGAATTTAGATTTGGTAGGGAATTAAAATTTTTATATTTTGCACAAAAGACAAATGTGGTGTTTGTGTAATTTTAAATTTTTATATGAGAGTCCGTGAAAGGTGTGACTAAAGATACCATTATCCGAGTGACTTGACTTTTTCTGATTAAGAGATTCCAGAATTAAAAATATACCATTATTAACCTGGTTTAAGTAAGGCTTTGAAATATCTTAAAAATGCATTTTGGCAGTATGGTTTATATTTTCTGTTTTGATTTGCTTTGAAAGTCAGGTATTAAAATCATGTTTATAGCGATATTTGATCAAGAAATATTAGGATTTTCTACGGCTTATCAATTCTTTGCAGGTTATACTTTTAGATTGTAAGACATTTTCTTTTTGGAGATAATAATGGTTTAGTGAGACAAGTCTTACTAATTAACCCATAAATGGGGGAGAGAAGAGGTGGAGTCATACCTTTCCCAAGGGTATTTGTGTGTAAGTGAATATAATGAACTCAACTGGAATTGGAACTCAGCTCTCCAGATATATTAAGAGCACTGCATTGTCTAATATATGTATGTGGTATAATGTTTAGAGGCTCGGAACGAAATATTAACAAGTTGAGGTCAAATTTTGATCAAGATCAGTGTCAGACCTATATTTTGGGGGCCCTGAGGCTTGAACAGATATGGGTGTCCCTTTGCAATCAGCAACAAGACGTTCAAGGATCCAATTTCCAAAATGTAGCCTATGAATAGATTCTGGTAAGTGCAATAAGCCCATACAGCTGGGTATTCTAATGCTTCAAGACACAAAGAAAATTTTAACATTTTACCAATTACAGAGGAATTTTGAGGCCATATTAAATGGATATATCTTAAGGTCAACATTAGCTACTTCAACCCATTGGCTTCTGATTTTATCATTAAAAATTGCCTTATTTTAATAACACTTTAAAAAAAAATATCGATTTTGGTGAAAAATTCATCTCATTAAAAAAGCTTCATTAGTTTCATAGTAGATCTTCTGCTAGTCAAGATCATTACATTCACTTTTGCACATATACTCTTGGGTAAGATATGAATCTATGTCTTCTCCCCCAGCTGTAGGTTAAATAGCAGGGTAAACTGGATTTTCTGAATTTAAAACCATCTGTGGCCTTGGTATGGCATATAAATGAACTGTAACTGAGATTTACTAAGTATAAATGCAGTATAAAGCACAGGTTGACTCTGTGAGTGTTGAAAAAACAAATTGGAGAATATGGGAATGATCAGAAACAAACAACCATTGCACTGATTTGCAATGTGTCTTTAAGTTTTAAAATAAGTTTTGTTTTATGATGATAAAAAAAATTAAATTCAAAGAAAAAAAATGAAAGAAAAAGAAATTAATAGTTTTAAAAAGAAGTAGATTAGACAAAACTTGAGATGACAAAAATATTCATTAAAAAAATAAATAAATAAAATAATAAATGCCAGTATATAAAAAGTGTTAGTCTCTTTTTTATATGGTCCAAACCAAAACCAAACACTTGATGAAATGATTGTAAAATGGACATTTTTTGTAGGTAGTAAATAAATTAAATAAAGTAGCGAACGTAAGAGTAAAATCAAATAAGTAAGAATATAATACACTTGTCCTGTCGTTTAGTATAAACTATTGAGATTTAAATAGATTTACTTGAGTCATAAGGCAGTTAAGTAAGTTTTCTAAAGTTTTCTTATCGTAATAATGGCGTTTCAGTGGTTTGCAATATTAAAAAAAATAAAGGAAGAAATTTATGCATTACGAAGGGACACAACTCTTGAAAGGCTGTACAAATTATCTCCCTTATGTGCAGTAATAATAAATAAATGGTCTAGCCTCGCAGTGGTTGCAAAAAAAAAAAAGAAAAAAAAAGAAAAGAAAAAAAGGAGTACGCATGCGCGATACACAAGGTTCTGTTTCTCTTTAGATGTAATCGTGGGAGATACCGCATACAGTTTTTTTTACGTACTTATATACCTAAAGAATGGCTAAGAACGAGCAGGTCCTAATCTTAGAACCTGCCAACGAATTGAAATTTCGAGGTAAGACTTCATTCCGTCCCTGAATGTCTCCTGTCTGAAGTGTATACGTGTATTTATCGTCAGCGGAAGGAAGAGGGTGGCTACTGGCGTTTTAAGAAGGGCGCCTCTCGCTCTCTAATGTAAATGCTGTGGACAGACAGCACTGTTTTCTTTGTCTATCCCTTTTAATTCTAACGTATTTTACCGCTGTGTTTCTCTTGTTGACTTATTAATGTCTACAGTCAACACGGAGACCTTGACAAGCCTACAAATAAACGCTTTCTTGTTCGTACGAAGTATTTTTAGAAGTAGACTTGAAATATCATGAACTACTGTATTTGAGTGTAGCTTTTTGAGTGTCAGCAGCATTTGTAAGGATGGCGATGTGTAATATCATTTCTTGATCAAATATCGCTATTATTCTTTTAAACATGATTTTAATACTGATAATGTTTTCCGATTGATCGATTATATTAACTGTACAGTTTTTTTATTGTTTCTTTACCCGCATTTTCTGCCGATTAACCTGCCGTGTTCGTTCTTTATTGTCTAATGTCGGTTGTTGATGGCTGACTGGTTTGTCCTGCTTTTTCTTATGGCAAAAGGGCCGCCGCTACTTTCTCACCATATTTTTACCTTCGTTGTTCGCATGACAGCCAACAATCAACTCTTCTTTTCGTTTCCTACGAACTAGGACACTATCACGTGGATCGTTCTAACGTTGAAAATTTATATTTTTACATATGTCTATATATGTAATTTTTTTTTATGTTACTTTTCTTGCGTAAGAAGTGAATGAATAAAAAAAAAAAAAAAAGCAAAAAAGATGAATGTCGTTTTTAAAAAAAAAAAAAAAATGAAGAAAAGAAACCTGATGTCCGTACCTGTCGTCACTTCTATTTTTTTCTTTCTTTCATATATGGAGAAATAGAAGAAGAAAAAATATTTTTGTAAATAAGTCTATTTTATTTTATTATTTTTTTCCCCTCCCTCGCATGGTCCGCTCGCGCGCTAAAAACCGTTGCTGCAAAATTAATTAAGTAATAATATTACATGGCAAGTTGCCGGTTCAAAATATAAGTAACTCTTATTTACGAGTGTACTCATTCACATTATGTTCGTGTGAGATGTATATATATATATATATATATATATGTATATATAATGAATTTAAATAAAGCTTATCGATCAGCAGATTCAAACTATGGCGTTCTCTAGAGTCAATCATTTCTGCTTTTAGTTTTCACTCCTTTTAATTTTTTTCTCTCCTCGCGCTCTCTCTCTTCCCCCCTCTAGTGTTAATGCCCCCCCCCCACTGGAACAATCTAGAGCTTTATTTTTGCTTCTCTCTTTTCATTTTCTATTTATTTAATTTATATCTTTTTACTAATCAATCCTATATCCGTGCTGGACTACTTAATCCATATAAAATTCCATTTGATCTTTTTAAATTTCAATAGGATTCTAAAACAGCGACTTGTCTCCCCCCCCCCTTTTTGTTGTTCCGCTCAATACAATCCACTTTTTAGGTAGTTTCAGATTTTGATATTTTTCTACGAAATGAAGCCATAAACATTTAAATTATATATATATATTACTTAAGATGTGTGTATATTTTAATTTGACTTACCTTAAAAAAGATTCATTCAGTGCTTTAAATTTTAAAAACGTATTCTACGGTCAACACGTTTTTTTTTAAGACTTTCTTTTATATTGTTTGCAAGCTGCCGCAGTGATAATTTCGAAGTACTATTTTGTTGACTACAACATCCTCTTTCTTACTAACATCATTATGAAAGCTATGGTGATCAATGAATATGGTTTTTTTTACCTGAACGATTATTATTAGCAAATACCATGCTGTACTGATTTCGTTACAACTTCTTAACTGACATTATGGCGAGGGTCATTACTACTAACTTAACCTTATTGACTGTTAGTGTTAGGTAATAATAATAATAGCAATGATGACCCTCTTCATGACAGATTTTACATTCGCCGCAGAAATGAATTCGCATTGTTAATAATACTTGTTTATTTCTCTAGCAATGGTCTTTCAATGTAGTTACTGCCTTTTCTAGTATAACTGCATTTCGTCTTCTTAATTAACATATAACTCTTAATTCTGTATATAGTAGTCGTCATACTCTGAGCTGTGTTTTTACTTTTAAAATAAGGTTTCTTTCTCCTTTTATATTAATTTTTTCTTCTGTTTTCCGTGTCATTGCAATGTCATAAAAGCTATCTGCATCATTTGGAGACTTCTTCGCTATAGTTTCAATTGCCCCCCCCCCCTACACACACACACACACCTTTTTTTTTCCCCGACTCCTCCTCCATCTTTCATCGAACTCCCATACTGTACCTGGGAGCGATTGACTTTTTTTTGTGTAAAATAAACTAACAGGATTTAATTGTAGATTTTACTCTAAGGGAGGCAGTAAGCTTCTCGTGTTTAATTTTCACAATTTATGTGCAAAGTTTGACGTAATGACTTCGTGGAAATAATGTAGGATGGTGTCTTGTTAAACATGTTGAACATTATTAGGATTTTTCTTTTCTTCATAATCTCGGTTTTTTGTTTGTTTTTTATTTGAAATAATATTAACTATTTTCAAGCCTTTTTAGTTTTTTACGGTGTGTAAATATTAAGGTGCATTCCGATTAATATCAAATGTATTTTGCTAAAATATCTCATGATTGCAGCTAATATGGTGGTTGCTTTCATTACATACATGCAAAAGCAAAACTGAAAATTGTTTTCTAGCTTAAAACTTGATTTTTATTTAATAGACTGATTATTAGTTTGTTTGTGTGTGTGTGCATTTGTGCAGTAATGAATTGCTCGGCTAATTGCATGATGCTTGCGTATATCTTCTTCTCTATCTTATAAATGAAGAATTGTGCATTGTCACATGTTTCAGTGTAAAATCTCTTGCTTCAAAAAGCAAGCAAGCTTTGCACTCGCTGAAGAAGCAGCTTTTTAATAGTAGCCTCTGTCTTCTTGAGTGAAGGCTACACTGCAAACTTAACGAGACATACTGTGTATGCAGTTGGGTTCTAAACTCGACTGTCGAATTTTTAAAAGGTCATTGAAAAACGGTAGGGGTTACGATTGATAGTTGGATCCGTGGATATTTGCTTCATCATGACATTTCCTATCGAGATCAGCTGTTTGTTTGAATGTTGATGGCTGATCTCTTCAAGGATTTCACTAGATTACAAAGCTGATTAACTATCACTGCTACGATCCAGAGCTGTTTTTTTTTTTTCCTTTACTATAGTAAATTACTTGTTCTTGTTTTAATTTAATCAGCAACTGCTGCAAATCTACGTAAAATAAAAATAAAAACTTGTCTACCTAAAAACACCTTTCAGAAAATGAGAAATTTAATTTCACTATTTCAGTAATAACTTAAGTAAATAGACGCAGAATTTAATGACATTTGATATAACTCTAACCTTGGCATTTTTTTTATTTAAATAAAATAATTTAATCCATTTCTCGAACAGTTACTGTGGAGTGCATTCTATTTGTAAAGATAAACTTAATTTTATTAATTATTTACCATCGGATATGCTATGATTTGTTAAAACAAATTGTTCCTGTCTAAATTAGCAAGTAATGACATTGATGCCCATAGTTTTTTTTATCGTTTTTCTCTTAGCCAATTACGGTCGGGTAATGGATTAATTTTTTTTTTTTTTTTTGGTTAGCAATGAATTAAATATTTTAGTTTCCAGCTCTTCAAAGTTAAAAGAATATTATTTGACTTTCCTCTTGAGTAAATTTAGGATTCTGTCATTTTCTCATACAATATTTATGTACTGATCGTTTTTTCTTTCTCTATTTCTCCCATGGATAACATGACTTAGTATTATTAATACTGCTATAACACACTTATTATTATTTAAAAAGAAAATTATACATTTGCTCTATAATTTTGGATAACGTGCCTAAAAATATGGCTTTTGTTGCCACTGCATTTTTTTTTTTTTTTTTTTTTTTTTAATTATTAAAAAAGAAATAACCTTCAAAATTCACCTGCTCCATGAAATTTAAAACTAAATTTGTAACTTTAATATTTTGCAGCTTAGATGCAAATGTACGATGTTACTCATTAATGTGGTAAATTCATTTAAAATGCTTGTTATGTTTCTGAAATAATTTGTCACCTGTTTTTTTTCTCGCTCAATTTTTTGTTCTTGTAGATTCCATTACTGAGGAATCTATTTTCGCTCTTTCTTTTTTTGCTATCTGTTATGCCTGTTTAGGACCCAACCTTACTGGCTTATGCTAATTTGCTTCTTAGTGCACATCTTGATGCCTTTTTTCCTTCCTCCTCTCATCTGTAGTTATCCAGATCCTATTTCAAGTCTCGCTTATTTTACCTTGTTTGAGAAACTGTCATTTACTTACTTTACTACTATTATGTTTCGTATTATTAATTATGCCTGTAATAAAATTTGAAAATTTTACCGCACCAGGGGTGAAAAACTGTACTTCACTTATATATTTCTTTAATTATCGAAATGTGAAATTAAGTACGGATGTTCTCTATTGCTCATCTTATATTAATAAACTCAGCATAGTCAACCTGTTAATATATCTTAACTCAAAATATACGTGAAAAAAATAGGTAATTATTTTTAAGGATGAAACTTTATAGAATTTGGACTAATCATTTTTTTTTTTTTTTCCCGGCCATTGTTTAAAAATGAATATTTTACTTGGCAAGTATGTTCATATTCTGTTGGTCAATCAGCTGATAGTGATTGAATTGTTGAATTTTCTAGTATTCTCTCTCAACTGCACTGGTTACTAGGCGGACTGTTCCAAGAAAATATTTGAAGTGTGAACAGACGGACTCCTTGCAACAATAACTGGAACAATATATGCCTCATTTTTGATCGCATGGGTAAAAACTGTTTAAAAAGGATAAAAGTGCTTCAACTCCAATTGTAATCTAAACTGAACAGCATTATACTGCTTCTCTGCAATGCTATTGCTACTTTTTTTATTATTAGAAAAAATAATTTGAAGATCCTTAACTTTATTCCAGAATAGCCATTTATTTTCTGGTACGATGCAGATTTTCATAGAATTACCTAATTCTTGTCAAGATCATGGATTTAATTTTTCTATATTTGTGATGCTAAAATATTCTTTAAAAAATTTTAAAACTTATTCAGTATATAAACTATGACCTTTTTTTTTTCTCCCTTATATTTTTTTAAAATGAATCTGTAAATGTAAAATAAATCTTATAGATTTTTTTCTTTATATCTACAGAAATATTAAAGATGCCATCATGCAGAAGAGTGTATCAGGCAACTTAAAGGCAATTAGCCAATTGGGGTTGCAGTAAATGAGCCATAGCACAGAGTTAATAGAATTCTGGATGATTGACTCAGTAGGACTGATTCCTGTGTAGCATGACTCATTACATTTCATCAATGAGTATACAAATGAGAAAATGAAGGAGTTTGGCATATGCCATCTTTATAGTGCTCTCAATTTCTTATGGCCTTCCACGATTTTCCTTATGTACTAAAGTTGACACCTGCACATCACAAATATCAAATTGAATTTCAACTTTAATGATGCATTGAAGACATTAGATTCAATCATGACTTTCTGTCTAACCTGAGTTTGCTGCCTTCATGTCAGCATCAGAGCCACCGGTACTGAAACATCAAAGCCTACATTTATGATCAGTTGTCAACAAATTGATAAGTAAAGTCTTAAACTGGATTGATTACAGCAGGAAAATGTAGAAAGATACAAAACTGAGATTTCTAAATCTAATAAATCTAATCACTGAATAAAAAAATTAAAAATAATAATAATTTGGCTTGCATATAGCCTGGATAATACGCCTTTGAAAATTTTAAATGCTTTGACTTATTTTGTATAAAAATAACCCATATTTAAAACACTCAGATATTTTAAATTCAATTATTCACATACACATTTGATCATCAAATGTTTTTAATTTATCCAAGCATTCAAGACATTGACAAATTCAGTTCAAACGATGCAGTTTCAGAGGACAATACTGGTGTTTATTCAAACAATTGTATTAAATTTTTCTTAAGTAATTGGTCTTGATAGTTTTTTGGCATGACACTTTTTATAAGATCTATTTTTATTTGTATTTGTGTGACTTTTGAAAATTCCAATATGGAAGAGATTTATAGTATAAACTAATTGTAAAGGAGAACTATTCTAGCATTGGAGAATAAATGGCAATTTGTCTGTTTCGTGTATCAGTTCAAACAAGGATTCTTACTGTTTTGTTTTTTTTTTTTTTCTTTTTTTTCTTCCCATGAATCTGATCATGTCACTATTTCACCATTTTATAGGTAAAATAATAAACCTGGGATATATTAATATATATTGATATTCTGTAAATGTGGAAGAAAAGTTAGCTTTTTGCTGGACATATATGCAAGTTTCTTTGAAGACAGCTGACAAGGCACTGTGATTAAGCTCTTTATTGAATTTCTCTTTCTTTTGCACAAGTATTTTCTTTCTGGACATAGTGTGCAAAAAATGTTCAAATGTTATCTGGATCTATTAGCCATTATCAAGGATTTATTTTTAAACTAACTAATAGAGAGAGGGATGGGAATGTAAAAAATTCTACATATTCAGTTTTAAAAAAAAAAAAAATCCTTGATAATTGCTAATAGATTATCAGAAAGCACTCAGATCCATAGAACATTTAATCATTTTTTACACACTGTCCAGCCACTAAATATAAAAGCAAGAAAAATTTGATAAAAAGCTTCATTGCAGTTCTTTGTCAGCCATCTTCAATTAAATTTGTATAAGAGGGATTTCTGTCCCAAAACATTTATTTTACATACAGGAATCCCTTGATTAGTGTGGCTAATTTGTACATCGGTAACTATAAAAAAAGGTTTAAAAAGAATGTTTTAGTGCACTTAATGAAAATGCATTAATCAAAGGATGCCTGTCGTCAACATAAAAATATAAGTTTGTCAGAAATTAGACAGATCTGCTTTTCATGAGAAGATAGTCTTTTTTTTTTCTTTCTTTTTTTTAGGTGTTGAAACATTTTAAAATGTTGACAAAGATCATGTATAGAAAAGTAACAATCTCTTGCTGCTCATGTTATTTATATCATCTTTAAAAATGGTTCCTGTTGGAGGCCAAAAAAAAAACATTTGGAATACCTTAATAGTACACACTTATCTGAAATGAAAAGAGATTTTACAATTCAAACTGGATGTATTAATGTTGTAACTTAGGAAGGGTTATTGAATCAGGAAAAACTAAAATGGAGGTTGGAAATGAAATGGTAATCATTATAACCTCAACAAAATACAATACTCACTAGCGCCGTGAAGTAGGTAAACCACTGCTAGTGGTGGACTACTTAGACAGCAAATTGAGATTTATTATGTACAAAATACATAATTATGGCACAAGGCCAAAAAAGGGGAGGGGTTGAGACTGGTTATCACTATCTTATACCTAGCTAATCTGATTCACGACCCATTCACTCATTACAATTTCCGCATTCACCATAAAAACTCATCCATCACCAATCAATCCTCCATACACCATAATACCGCATCCTCTCTAGGGGGTTCTACTTAGACAGCATATTACTCCCACTTACAATAGTGTCCAACATATTTATGAGGATTGGGACATACCCATTAGTGTTCATATGTACGGTATATAACAATTAAGTATAGTTGTCCTCTTTAATTTATGCGAAATGAAAGCTATAATGTATCAATATACTTTGAACAGATACTTTAATCAAAAAAACTCTGTTTATCTTAAATTATTTAAAAAAAAAAAAATAATGGAATATTTGGATTGAAATGTACTAAAACTGGCACTAGCAGAAAATGCTGAACACTTGACCCTCAGTTGATGAAATGCATATACATGTGATATGCTTAGATAAATTGTGAAAATACCTGAGATAATGGCTTATTTCTTTTTCTTTTCTTTTTTCCCTCTGACCTTCATTTTTTGCAGTCTTAACCCATTTATGGAAGTAGATGAAATTAAAACTTGAGAAATGTATAAAGCTATTTGCAAACCTTGCAAGAGTTTCATGAAAGAAGCCTACTACTTATAAAAGACTTGCTAGCCTATGAGGCATTATCTACTCCTTCCCCCTCTCCACACACACGAGAAGCATCCAATTTGCTAGTGTTGAAGACGATTTCTATATATTGAAGAGGTCAGCATAAGTTGCAGTGATAATATCTAAAATCCTCTTGTAAAATGCCTGATGACAGATTTTTTTTTTCTTTCCTCTCAAATCAAACGATGCTACTACTTAAAAAGAAATTTCAAAACTGATTTGACCATCTTAAAACAAATATACAATTCATTTCACTTGGCTCGCTCACATTTCTATTGTTTATCTGCTGGCTAGACCAAAATGTTAAAGTACTTAAATTAACTATTAGGAAGATGTTTTTGTTTGTCTAATTTGGTTCAACTCTTACACTCTCTGCATCAATTTATAGTATTAGCCTAAGCACAAGAACAGTATTGCTGGCAAAAATTAAAAATTTCCTTAGTCTGAGTCAATCTTTCAATTTTATTCAACACCTACTCAAAAACAAAATCGTATAACTGGTTTATCACTTGGGAAATGTTAATCATTTAGTATTAACAAATGTTGCATGGCCACATGTTTATCACTTGTCTATGAACTAAATATTGTCTAAGAAACTGTCAGTGATTGCTTTTGTTTCTTTAGCTTTCCATTCAGTCTTGTTTTCCAAGAATAACTAAATATTAATTCAACAAATGGATAGTTAAAATGAATATCTTATATCTTATACTGTTTTTTTTTTGTGTTTGTGTGTATCTGAAGATTATTATTTTTTTTTTAATTTTTTTTTTAACAGCTAAATGTTGAAGTTTACATTAATTATTGATGAAATATTTGACAACCGTATAGATAGTCCCCCTCCCCCTAGAAATATTGTAATTTCAGTAACCTGTTTAAACTGATACCTTCTCTTTTTCCATATGTAATGACTTTTTGCTTAAAGTTCAAATTCTTTTTGATTTTGGATGAAAAATTGGAGACTTTCCAACATTTTTCATTTAAATTTTTCACTTTCTAAAATTATAGTTTGATTGGTTTAGATAGATGGCCAAGAAAGGTTTCAGTTTAAACTGATTCCAGGCGGATATGGGTTAAGTTAATTATGCTTTCTGGTGTGTTCAGTTTATTCTATAGTTTCCATAATGTAAAAACCTATTTACAATCTATGAATTAAATAAAAATAACTGAGAAAAAATGAAGGAAGTTTATTGCTTTTGTTTTGCACAGATAGATTCAGTTAATCTGGTTACCTTCAAAATGGTTGATTGCTGAAGCCTTGTATACAGAGCTTAAATGACCTTCCTTGGTAGTTAGATCTTCAAATAATTCAAGTAAAGAAACTTGTTAGATTTCCTAAAGCCAGTTTTAAAATATTATTAGATAATTAGTAAGAAGTTCATGAAGGTTATAGAATTAGGAAAAGTAAATGTCAGCATATTTTAAAGAAAATTCAGTAATAAAATTACTTGATGTGAAGGTTATGACTTATTTATTTATATGAAACTTGCCTAGGAAAAAAAAATAACTCAAATAACGGATCTTTAGTGAGTGATTGCTTTAAGAACGAATTTTAGATCATCCCTGCTCCCCCTAAAGTTTTGATTCTGTCTGAATATATTTTTATGTATGAGGACTGTCTTGAAAAGTTTTTGTCCAACCAAGATCTTTCACACTCACTCAGGCAAATTGTTTGGTCTGTGAAGCAACTAGGAACTTTTCAGCACTCCTTTCTATATAGTACAGCTGGCATTTACCGGACACTACCTCAACTTCAATTCCGACCATCCATACAGTGTGAAGAAAATGATCATCCAATGCCTACAACACTGCAAAAATCACAAGTGTCAACTCAGAAATGATCAGCATTGGATGTACCCTTCACAATAACTAGCCTGTGAGAGAAACACAATATCAAGGAGGAGGACCAGGAAACTACCATGGTCTGTCTCCCTTAAGGGCCTTTCAGGAAGATTCAGAATCTGTTGAGCCAAAAAGAGAACATGATCAAGAAATGTGTGTACTCCTTCTTTGCAATTGTGGCAAAGAATATAATGGTGAAACTAGTTACTCCCTTGTTAAGGCTGGAGGAGCATTAAATGTTGTAATTAGGGGATTGGAACAGTGAAATCAGGAATAGCTGATCATGTATGGAAAGAAAAGAATAGTCGTCAACCCTTGTGAAATGAAGTAAAAATACTGGACAGAAAGGAACACTGGAGAGCCAGACGTCTGAAATAATTCTAGGCTATGAGAACTTCCTTAGTAGGCTTAGCATAAAAATGAATACAATATGGAAGTCATTAATAAAGAAGTGGCAGCAAGGCTTCAGGAGCAGCAGTAAAAGATGAAGCCTCAGTGAGTTCTCTGTGGGATAATTCTAAGGAATTGTTCCACAGGACAATAACCTTGTGGAATAAAACCTTGGTTTGTGAACTTGCTGACATAGTAATTATGAGTTCGATCCTTTGACTGAGTGGTATGTACTTGGAATCTGTGGAAACAAAGCAAGCAGTAACTAAGTACTACTACTAGATGATGTCTCTGGACATGAGCTTCAAGAGAACAATCTACTCTTACTGATTAAATTAAGGGTTCAGTTCAAAATTCACTGAAGATTAACTGGATTGACCTTCACCTGATGAAGCCCTGAGGTCACAATGGATAACAATGAAGATGGAGACCTTAGTCATTGTGTAAATAACTTCTGATCTTATAAATTCAGATAAAAAGTAAAAAAGGTCAAGCTATCTATACATCATTGAAAATAATTAAATGTATAGCTAATATTTGCAATGATAATAAAAATGACTCAAAAATGCTTTTTCTTTGTACAATGAAGATAGTTTGCCAATTTGGAGGAAGTTCCAGTGTTAAACTTTTTTTATATAAATTTCTAGTCTATTTGGATTGTCATGGAATTCTTAATATAACAAAATTAAAACTTCAGTTTCAAATTTAACTTTGGAGACATAATTAAACATAAGTTGTAAGAACATTGGTACTTTAACTTCAGTTTCAGTCAGCATTATTGCATAGTATGGTTTGCTTATTTGTCGGTTTTGAGGAGTGGTCTATTCAAGAATAATTGTTTGAATAAAAGTATTAGTTTGGCTATTAAATAACATTGTCAAAGCAGTTACCTTTACAGAACTGATAGCTTAGAGTAAAAGCTCAATGGTAAAAATACTCAGGTGATATTTGTTTATACTTTGAAGAAAAATTGTTTTCCTTTATATCAAAAAAACATTTAATGCTAATATATAAGGCTGGACTCCTTATTCCATCTGCAGCTTTTGCTGTAACATATCAACAGGTTCAAAAGGCATGGAGTAATAGTTTGCAGGATGGTATTTGCTATCTGTACTACCATATACATGCAAGAGCATATGCCTGTTAATTTTCAAAGAGGATATATAATGTATTAAGCCATCTGAGTACCATTCATACACTCCTTATTTTGGAACCTGTGCACTTATTGATCCGCATATGTGAATTATTTACTCTCAGACATTTACCTGTAGTTTCAATTTTTAGTAAATTGAAACATTCAGGATGTTGCAGTTTTTATTTTCCATCATTGCACAATATTGCTGCTTGATAATTCACTTTGTGAAAGTGGAGGCTTTAGAACTTGAGCAAAAGTTTTAAAAGCATAAGAATTATTCAAAAATATAAATCTAATTGTATTATACTGATGATTTTTCAGTTATGTTAAAATCTTTTTCCAGCCATATCTTTTAAATGCTACATATTTTTCATATAACCAATACATCTTGCTTATATCTAATTATAAACTGGGAATATTTGTAATAAAGTTTTGCATATTTAAGTGATCTTACAATGTTTGAATGTCTGCAGTCATAGGACACAAAATCTGTTAAGCAAGAAATCCTTTAACTGATTGCATTTCTTTATATATTTTAGATGGCATTTTAGGGGATAGTTTAAAATATTGTAGTCTCTTAAATGGTGGAAGGTATTAACTTTTTGATTTCTATTTTAAATCCTTCTATATTTGTAAACAAACTAGAAGATGTCTGTGGTAGAATTGATTTGTAACTTAAGTTTCTTGAAACATTGGCTGGTTTTTCTTTGAAGTTACCAACTAAGATCTGTGTTAGAATAAAACAAATTTACATATGATAGTTTAAGCTCTTTACTAATGACATGTATGAAGTAACATTAGATTGAGTACCTTTTTTTTTTCTTCCCTACTCATTGTTAACCATTATACAGGTAATTTTTTCCTTTTGACTGAATTCCTGTTTCAATTTTTTAACACCCAATATACATTGATGAAAAATAAAAATTGCAACATCTTGAATGTTTCAATTTACTAAAAATAAAATGTACAGATAATATAGTTGTCTGAGAGTAAATAAATCACATATGTGGATCAATAAGTGCACAGGTTCCAAAACAAGGAATGTATGAATGGTACTCAGATGGCTTAATACATTATGTATCCTCTTTGAAAGTTAACAGGTATATGGTCGTGCAGATAGCAAATACCATCCTGCAAACTATTATTCCACGCCTTTTGAACCTATTGCAAAAGCTGCAGATGGAATAACAATGAGTCCAGCCTTATCTTGTGTTCATCAAAGTTCAATGTATGGACCAAGGAAGTTGTCAAATTTTTGCAGAACATATTAAGTTGGATGGACATTACCCAGCTGGAACATCAAAGACTAGCAAGACATCCACACATGGCATAACCACACCCTGATGCAGCCGGCTGGGCTTGTGTTGAAGGTGAATAGAATCTGGAAGTTGTTCATAATTTACATTGCATATGCAAGTTGCCTCTTTCACATATATGAAGACATAACCTACTCTTACCAGTGGGTGGTGCAGAATGCTGTTTAGTCCTCCAGATGATTCTTTTGTGACACCACTGAAGATATGGACAAGAGTGTTGCAGCAGAAGTTTGGTTAGAGGCGCACCCATCTATAATCCTACAATTAAATGAGACTGTTTTGTTACTACAGGGACCACATTTACTCTTATCTCTGCTGTGGATGTCCTGCTGCTACCCTTAAAATGCTTTGATCTTGGTTAGTGTTTGAACTATATGACCATCCAAATTCTAATATAAGAATTGTCATGTGACCACAATTGCTAATATTGAAGCATCATTGACAAGTGTCAGATGTGTAACAATTCTCCAAAATGGCTCTCTCAAAGGCTCATCATAATCCAACTGTCTCAAACAGTTCTAATTGAACAAAAGGAGTACCAGTGCATCTATGACATGAGATTCATTTCGGTTGCACTTTTTTCCTTCCTCTTCCCTTTCTCACACACTGAACCTCATCAAAGCTTGTCTAAAACTCACTTGGTGCACTGTAATGAGTGTTAGTACATGACAAGATGGCTGAAAACCTTGACAATTTTATCAATATATCTACTACTCCATAAGTGTGTGCATGCTGTACTCATCTCAAATTCTGTATGATCCTTCAGAATTTTTTTATTTTTCATCAACGTATTTTTTCAAATAATCAAGTATTATCTTATCCAGGTAGCAACAATGTATTCACTATCAATTCTTATACAGAGGAAGAGCTTTTTGGGAGTATTGAGAAAAAGAAATAACATTAAGTGTTAAACTGTTAAGTCAAACAAAAACAAAAATACAGGTGGGGGTTACACTTGTAAAGTGTCATGTTCTGATTCTTTGATCTAATAAATAATTTGGCTGTTAGAAAGGAATGCATGCAGTCATAAATCTTATTAGTTAGCAAAAATAGTACTTAGTTTCAAGTGTAAAACTGAAACATGTGAATTGTTATATCAAAGAATACTAAGTTTTTGTTTCATGGAAAACATGGCTTGTGTTTATGGTCTCATATCTCCTATCTGCTCTACTTTACTAAAACACAATGTAGTCTTATATTGTAACTTAAGATTCTAATATTTGGGGATAAATTTTAAGTGTGTTGCCAGAAGTAAAGAAAAAAAGCTAGCTGAGGATTTAGCTTTAAATAAATAAATAAAGAATAAAAAATTAAAAAATATTGAAATACCTACAGCCACTTCAAGTGTGTGTATGGTGCAATGAGTAAATTATCGCCATTTTATATTTTTAATTACACATGTGTTATTTGTTTTTGATGACTGCACAGTAGTGGCATGCTGTACTGCTTGGCATTTGTGCCGGAAGCCCCAATACAAACATTTCAGAATGTTTGGGTGTCAATCTGAAGACAGTGCAGGGGATTCAGAAAGAGTTGGATGAGTCTAATGGTGATTATGAAGGTATGACAGCTCAGAAAACTCACTCTGATCATTCTGAGAAAAGAACTCCTAAATTTGTTGGTGGGGGCCTCGGACTCAACACGGAGGGTTATATGAAGTGCCTTGAGGAGGTAGTGCTGCCCTTAGTCAAGAGGATGGCTATTGGAAGATTCTGTGCCTGGTAACAAGACTCTGCACCATGCCACACAAGCAAGAGAACCCAGTCATGGCTGTCAGACAATTTCTACGGCCATATCATGCCCTTACATCTGGCCACCTATCTCCCCACACTGCAACCTCCTTTATGATTGAAGTGCAGTTGAGTGAAAGACCAACACAACTTCTTGTAAATGCCAAACTGAAGGCAATAGTTATGGCAGCATTCACCAACAAGGAGACTGTCCAGAGGAGTTGAAGGAGATGCCGTTTTTTTGTAAAATTTTCAAGTCTAATAAACTTTATTTTAGTTTATAAACACATTGCACATTAATTTTGCTTTTAAGATTGTTTTATAAAGTGTGCCAGTTTGACAATTGAAATTGTATTATTTGATCAATAAATGGGTCAAGATGTATAGATTTAATTGATTAATAATTTACCTGAACCTGCATCTATTATCTGCAATCAGGAAGCCTGTTTTAATGAAAATGTACAAAATGTTTCTAAATTAGAAGTATTTTCATTCTTAAAAATAATTTTTGCATTGAGATGTTGTGGCTGTATTAAGGCAATAGCAAATAAAATTGAAAAATTAACTATCAGAAGAGACCCATGCCAAACACTTGGCAATGGTAGTAATTTTTTTGTGTTTTGATCTTTATTAGTTTACCAGACAAATTTACCTATTTTACATGACCAGTTGTAGAAACTTTATGACCACCTGCTCATAGATATCTAATAACAGGCAATAAATTTCTAGCTTTAATAAATTACCAACCACCCAAACCAGGTTTTCTGAAAAGGAAGCATTAATTTGAATATGTGAAACATCAATACTTGTGTTGCAAAAGACTTCCAAACCAACCTGAATCTCTTAACCAGAGGTGCTTTATAGTTGCCAGAAACACAATTGTTACTTATCAAGCATTACATCAGAGTAAATATAGTGTTTCTTTATCCTTTATGCAGTTCTTTTTAATGTTTTGAAAAATCATTTGGCACATAAGATAAAATGAAACTAATGACATGGTGAACGGCTTTACATTATTTTACTGTTGAAACGTGAGGGGGAGGGGGGGCATTTAATATATTGCTGAGTTATTGAATATTTAAAATTAGGACATACAGGGGTTGGACAAAATAATTGGAACAGGTGAAAATTCCACTCCTATATTACAAAGACCTATTACATTAAGAACTTTAACTAAAACTTCGTAATTGCAGTTTATATCTATTGTAAATACGTTTATATCTATTGTAAATACGTTTATCTAATTTACTGTCTTTGTCTTATTTATTTTTAGAATTTAGTAAAATTTAAGCTAAATGCATGACCTCTCCGAGTTTGAAAAATGGCAAATTGTTGGACCTCGCATGGCAGGATCCTCGATCACTAAGGTTGCTGAACTGTTTGGTTTTTCAAGAGCTACCATATCAAGAATCATGACGCAATTCGAGAAAAACGGAGCAAAATCTCTAGCAACCGTAGCAGTTTGGGCCAGACTTGCAAACTTACTGACAGGGACTGACATGCATTGAAATGCAATGTGGCAAAAATATCGGACTACTGCAGCCAAAGTGACTGCTGAGTTGAATAATTATCTGAATTGTCCAGTTTCTACTAAAATTGTTCGTCGTGAGCTCCATAAGGCTGCATACCATGGAAGAGCCGCCGTGAGGAAACCTCTTCTCTCCACATGCGACATTCAGAAGAGGTTGAAGTGGTGCAGAGATCACAATGCCTGGTCTGCAGACCAATGGAAGCAAGTCATATTCTCAGACGAGTCCAGTTTTTCTCTTTTCCCAACTTCAGGGTGAGTTTGTGTGGAGGCAGCCCAAAGAAGCTTACAACCCTGACTGCCTTCTTCCAACAGTGAAGCATAGAGGTGGATCAGTGATAGTTTGGGCCGCCATATCATTGAAATGTCTCGGTCCAATAGTTGCCTTGCATGGTAGAATCAACAGCAAAGATTACCTGAACATTTTGGGAGATCATGTTCATCCAATGGCCCAGACTTTATTCCCTGATGGTTACTGCATCTTCCAAGATGATAATGCTTCAATACATACCGATCAAGTGATTAAGAATTGGTATGAAGAGCATGAAAGTGAGCTAGAACACATGGAGCAGCCTCCCCAATCTCCAGATATCAATATTATTGGACATTTGTGGTGCATTTTGGAGTGACAAGTTAGGAGCTGCTCTCATCCACTTTCATATCTTAAAGAGCTGGAGCAGGTGTTAATGGAAGAATGTCTGAGAATTCCTCCGGATGAAGTCAGGAAGCTGTATGTGTGGCTAAAGAAAGACCAACTCCATATTAAATAAATTTTCTTTGAATTTAACAAGTGTTTCAACTATTTTGTCCAACCCCTGTATATTAAACAGCAATGTATAAAATTTAGAGAAATTGTCTGAAAAATTGTTTTTATTCAGACTACTTTTCTGAAGTATTAAATTTGTTGTGATTGTGTGTATGGTATGCCTCTATTAATTTGGATCAAGTTTTTCTTGTGATAATTTTTCCCTTTATTTCACTAGCCGATTACCCAACCTATAAACAAAGTCATCAAAGTTCCCTTTAAAATAAACAACATTTTCAGTAAGACATTGATTTTAGAAATTTCTTTTTGTCACCATGCTAAGTTCACTTGAATTTCCTACTCTGGACATAGTTGTATAGAACTGACCATGAGAATATTTGAACAATTTTGTAATCTTTGTTATAATAATAAAAATTAGCAAACTTACTATTTTTTTTTAACTTGTTTAAATAAATTGGTAGTTTTAAAATAAAATAATTTAAACAAAAAAAAAAATCAGCAGAAACATTGCTTATATATGGAAATTTATAAAATTTGAATTGCAAATAACAAATACACATTAAAATGTGCTTTCAAAAAATTGTAAATTAATTATTAGCACTAATATGGTAAATGCTATTTGTTAGTTATATAGGATTAATACAAATATGAAATTTGTCACTCAGCTCCCCAACTCCAGAATTTCATAGATGACCCTTTTTATAATTGTTCACTCGCTCATCAGGAGGTATCAGTAACAAACACACACACACATTTTGTTCTACTGATGTTAAGGAGGTGACCCAGACAAAACTTAACCATACGCAAATTTATAAAAGATATTGATACAAACAGCTTGCGTTTTTATAGTTTCTATGCCATCTGCAGTAATTAAAAAAATATATTCCAATGAAAAATTTATTCTGCTTTCCATTAAAGCTAAATTTCTGGGCAGATGATATTATAAAAGTACATTATTTTATTTTTAAATTGATACATCATCAATCAAAATCTAACATAGCACTTTTATTATATTAAACTTGAAACTACTCCTAAATTGAATTTGTATTTTATTTAATTTTTCCCTTTAATTCATTAAAAATGTTTCAAAGATTAACTTGATACCTTAAATTTTGTCCAAGTTTATTAATGCAAATCTTATATTGGAATGCTTGATTTCTTTTGAGTTCTGAAATTCTGACCTATCAAAACATGAGAACTCCTAATCTTGTTTACTCTGTGTGCCTTGCCTCTTTAGGATGTAGCTGATCATGGCTCTCCAGTTTCTTTTGTTGCTCTCACCTATACTTTATCATTTATGATCTATGATGTTTCTGTTTGAGGTGCCCATACCTAAATCTATTGTTCCTTGTCAAGTTAGTTACTCCCCACCCCTTCTGTTTTCTTTCCTTCATTATGTTCTGTTCAATGTTAAATTCTCAAAGCTAATATTCCTTATGTCATCTGATTAGATCAGACATTTTATAGTCCTCGTTAAAACTTCATTTGTCAAATATTCTCTTCATGCTATTCTCAACCTTCATTGGACAAACCACAGTTCTGTTTACAAGTCTTTTTTTTTTTTTTTTTTCCTCCTCTCTGTCTCTGGGTAAATTGTCCAGTTTTCAGTGTCAGGAGGGCAAACATCACATAACGATATGACACTCTTTTCTTTGTTTCGCCTGGAAGGGGAAGTACCTTCAGGCTAGGTAAGAAGACTTTCCATGGAGGTGGAGGGTTACATTGTGTTGGAAAGTTTTTCGCCCCCCCCCCTTTTTTTTTTCCTCACCTTTTGTTTCAAATATTTATGGCTAACATGGTATATGGTAAGAGGTTTGAGTGCATGCACACACAAGTGATACTCAGAAAGTGATGCCTTTATTCCCACAGAAACAAGACACAATAAGCACAAAACCATTGAATGGAGCAAGTTTTGAATGACTGTTGAAATTCAGCTAGGCAGGCTAGTGTTTATATATAATGTCCTTATTCTACCCATCCCTTTTATTAAATATATTTTATAAAAGGAGTGGTTGGAATAAGGATGTCCTGGGTGGATTATTATCAAAACTACACAATTTTTTAAAAAATGTTTAGAAAAAATACAAGTCTGACATGTTGATTATCTTGCAAAATTTCTCAGTGATCAGAATGATCAGTTTAGGTTGATTATGATAAAATTAATACCTTATTTGAGGATAATAATGGCCTGGAAGATTACCAGTTTGCATCAGCTTGTTAGTTGTTTTGATGTGTAGCTTCCACTTGAGAGGTAGGGCTAAACATAGTGTGTCTTACATTTATATATGATTAACAAGTTAACATTGAATGTCCAGCTTTTGATAGTATGGATACTTTACAGCAATATATGACAAGTGAAATAAACCCCCATAAACTGTGCCATATGCTGGTCTTCATCCAATGAAGGCAACAGTGTAAATGGTGAGATGGAAAGACTCTCTACTACGATCTTGTTCCAGAGTAGCAAATTGATTTGAGCAAGTATTGCTCCTGGTTCGAACAGCTGAAGACAATCAAATGACAAAACGTCCAACCAGAATTAATGAGAAAGGGTAATATTCCATCACAATGCTACGAGACCCTGTTTCTTGGTAACCAAGCAAAAATTAAATCTACCTGGATTTTTTTGTTTTTTACTCTACATTCACTAGATATTGCACCTTTGGGTGACGATTTATTAATGTCTTAAGAATTTAATAATTGAAAAATGTTTCAGTTTAATTGGAAGAATGAAATTATGAAGTTGCTTGAAATATAATTGAAAATAAATTGAACAATTAAGTTAATAGTTTAAAAAAGAAAGAAAGAATAAAAGGTACTTAAATTGAATCATTTTTCCCCACTCTAAAATATAAGCTACTTGAAAGTTTAGACTTTGAATAGTGCATTAATACAAATATTTAATAACTTGAGGATTTTCCAGATGCTGGTTTACTGTCAGATTAACTCGTAACAGTACTTCAATAATATTTGCTTGCAACCATATTATTTCTCGTATAAGACTGTGTTATTGAAGTATAGTGTATTGATGGATTCCCCCCCCCCCCATCTGTAACTCATAGATTCATACAATAGCTGTATTGATTTTAATATTTTAATTTCTCTCTCTCTTCACTAGTTAGAAAAAAAATGATACATAAGGTTATCTTCATCATTAGGTTATCTTCATCATTAGGTTAATTTGTATTCCAGAGCATTTAGCTAAAATTGTACACTCTGAATTTGTCAATTGATCTATGTATTTACATTTTAGGGATGTAAATTACATCATCCAGACACATGTTAGTTTTGTTTGTTTTTTTTGTTTCCTCTCTCCACCAGTTTTTCTTCTCCCCTCCCCCTTTTTTTTTTTAAATTCTCACTAGGATATAGGCAATCATTGCTTTCTAGATTTTACTGAGAATTGCTATTACTTTTTGGAAAAATAATTATTTCCTATTGCCTTCTCCATGATTTTGAATTTAGAGTAGTCTTTCTCTTAGAGTTGGCCATCAAGGCTAGAAAGATCAGTCTACCCTCTTATTTAATTCATAGTTAAGATTAATTCTTGTCATTTGCAAATTGCTAGTACAAAAGTGAACATGATGGACTAGACTGGAATTTATATTTGGATCTAATATAAATCTATTTTACACTTACTAAAAGTGTTTTTTTTTGTTTTTTTTTTCTTCCCCTCTCTCTCTCTCTTCTCTCCAAATTGCTTCCTTTTCAGTCATTGATCTTAATTTATCTTGAGTATTACTTACTAAGAAAATTGTATTGTTTCTTGCATGTAAGTTGCAGCCAATTGCAGAGGGATTTCTATGATTGTAAATAAAACTTTAACAAGATTCATGGGTCTGACATCTCTGGGGTTTTTTTCCTTCCCTCTTGATGAATTTTTATCTGTCAGTGTTTTGCATAAAATTAATTTTGCCTTGAGGTTTTTATACCAATCAACATTTCTAGTCTTGTCATGGAATTTAGTCATGCAGAGAGAGAGAGGGGGAAAAAAGGTGAGGAGCATTGCATGATAGGTAGATAGCTTTTTCTTCGATAACCCTACTTTGATATTTTACCATGTAATTTACTCACTAAACACTAGATGTTATATTACAAATGTTGCCAACCACTAGGATTTCATTGTAATCACTGCTGTTAACTTGCTCTTAACAATTAGTGTATGTGGCTGATGTTGATTGGCATAATCTTGTTGCTACTTAATCAATTCACACCTAACTTTTGCTACAAGACCAATAGCTTATTGTCCTGCTCTTTGCTATATTTAGTCCATAACTCCTTGATAAAACTTGATGCTACAATTAGATGTTTCTTTCAGGTCCGTTTAGTTTTAAATTCTCTAACCCAGAAAATCTTTATCTATTTTCTTTTAAAGTAAATATCACAAAATAACTGAAGTCTCTTTCTAACAGACTTCCCTATATAATTTGCAGAGTCTGCTGTTTGTTTTTATTACCACACTAAATATTTATAAAATCTCGTTTTACATATATGGTCAACATGTTTCCAATGTGGACACCTCAGTGTATATTTCACATTGTATAAGTTTTTGTCAAAATTTTAATTTTTCTGCCTGAGTTTTGATCATTTACTTGATTTTATCAGTTCTTCATCAGGCTTTCATTTTCTTGGAAACTCTTTTTCTTTTGTATCCATTTAAAAATTAATGTTTGTGTATAAATGCAGGATCTAATATAATCATATTAGTTTTCTGACATGAAGAAATGCATTGAAAAGGTTATTTATATATATCATTTCTTTTTCTCCTAAGTAACACTGGTCCTATATTGTACACACCTACTTAAGTATAGCATTGGATTTTTAGGCAATCGTTGATGTTAATGTCTATAAAAAAGAGACAAGTAAAGGCTGTCTATTTATACTGAATCTTTTAAACCTGCATCAATTATACAAAAACGATGCTTACTTTAATGTCAGCCATCAAACTTGAATTGTGGGCTTTTGCTTCATTATTCTCAAGCTCCTAGATTTCTCTAATTTTCTCTTATCTAAATTGTCCCAATCATGAATCTAGAAATGCTTTACTTTTCTCAAACTGTTTATAGTCTAATTTTTTTATATTCATTACCTGATCTTTAGTGTCTTCATAACTGGTTTAGCAACCAAATATAGCCTTTTATTAATTGCACTAATTAAAAAATATATATCTTCATTTGACATGTCAATGAACTAGGATGTTATATTTGATGAAATAATATCTAGGAAATAACTTGTGATATAACATGTATTTATCTGAGGAAATTTTGTCTTGTGAGAACGCCTAAACATCCTCTTGATACCTCCCATAAGACATTGAAGACAATGGTGCCTTCATCAAGCTAATGTTGTACCATTACTTTGAAGGTGTTTCTGTATGCCCACCCCCATATATATATCCCAACTAATTCGGTGTACATAATGTCTAAAATTAATTTTTTAAAATGAAAAAGCTTTTTTGATGCTTTTATTTTAGCTTTAATTGAAAGCTAACGGATTTAAAATTTACTATTTCCAGTCATCAAAATACTCTGCTGTATTTCAAACAGAAGTTGTATTGAAACTTTTTTTTTTTTCTGGTGATTCTCACAGCTTTGTAAACAAAAGTTAAAAGTTAATTCTGTTTTAAAAATCTTGCATATATGTAATTAGCACAAATAAAATTTGTCACTTAAATGGTTGGTTGTATTTTAAAAGGTTGTTTATCCTTTTAGATATGCCCCCAACCTCATGAATATCAACTGGATGTAGTGCCTTTCCCTTGTGTATTATCTGAAAATAAAACTATATTTTTACTAATATAGTAGAATTGATGCATGACAAATTTAATTCATCTCTAGCACAAACCAGTCTAACGTTTGAAGCTTTAAAGTATCATAACTAACTTTTTTATTTCCTCTCTTTCATTTTTGCAGGTCCTTTTGTAGATGTGGTAACAGCAAACTTAAAATTAACCAATCCCACAGGTCGTAAAATATGCTTCAAAGTAAAGACCACAGCTCCCAAGCGGTATTGTGTGAGGCCAAACAGTGGGCTTATCAAACCCAAGGAATCTGTAACTGTTGCAGGTAATTATTTTTTGCAATTTTTACTATTGAAAATTTGTACAGTTTGAATTGTTTCAGAAAACTGTCACTTTGAGTACTCATTGTTTTTCGAAGAATGAATCTATACATATATAAAGAGAATGTGTGTGTGTCTAAAACTAAATGACTACAGTAATTTGTGACAAAATAAATTTATATACACTCATTATCACCCAAACTAGCTTTTCATAAGAAAATTGATTTGTATTTATGATATTTTAAAATTAAAATGCATTAGAAATTCTCAATTTTAAAAAGTAAAAACGAACAGTAATAATTCTTATTCTCAAATCAGGTTACCGTTTGTTTTTGCTTTTTTCTTCAGCTAAATGCTATACAAGTATGTATTTTTAAGATTTCTATTCTCTTGAATTTTCAGCTCTATAGTAAATAAAAGCGTAAATTTAAAAAATTAATATTAAAACAACAAAGCAAATTTAAAAATATTAAATATGATTATTTGAGAAAAGGTTTAACATTTATTTATTCAAATATTCAATTGTGTGTGTGTGTGTGTGTCCGGCTAAAGCTTAAAATGTACAGTAATTAATGTGTGTGTGTGTCTTCAAAAAATATTTATTTTCAAGGAGAAATTTTTTTTTTTTTTCTTTCTTTCAGTAAATAAAGTTTAACTTTTAAACATTAATTACTATTTTGAAAGAGTAGAAGCAAGATATGTGGGTAGTTTGCTACTATGTAAGTGGCATGGCAGGTCCCATCCATGAAAGTTAGACCTGGTGGAGCCATGGAATGTAGTTTGTCCAAGCATTTTCCATGGAAGTAGCAATAGAGCAGCAAGAGGCTTGCCACATTCTGCCTGGGAGAGAGAGGTTGCAGTGTGAGAAATAATTTGTCTCCCACAAGGACTCGGCGACGCTTTTGAACTCTGATACTGGAAAGTGAGAACTGGGCAGCTCCTGCCCAAATATGACAACAGTCCTCCATTTTTGGCCTGATCTGGCTCTTGTGAAGGTAGAGAATATCGTGAGGAGTTGGGTACTTACAGGAGTGGTACAGGGAGTCAACCATTTTAGCGATGGATTGTATGTACATGTTCCACTTGAGGTCAGGTGTAAGTTTTAACGCCCAATAGTTTCAAGGCACGGTGCTTTCCTGAATGAACATCCATATTCGTTGTGACTGGTGGTAGTTCAGGATCCTATTGGCAATTATGGAATGTTTTGCTTTTCAGGGCATTAAATGTAACCAGCCAGTTTTTCCCCGACTGGGAAGTTCGTGCCAGATTGGATGAGAGATCAGCTGCTAGTCTGATCATCAAGAATTTTAGTGGTGTATCCATATATGCTTACAATTGATCTGAGTATATTGTGTAGATCAAAAAGAGGGTTTGTCAGAGAAGAGACCCCTTGGGGGCACCTACGTTGACTGTCAGGGCCTTAGAGGACTGGCCATGAATAATGCCAGGAAGGGTTTTATAATTAAGACCCTTCCAGTGATTCCATAGCTGGAGAGCTTGTGTAGCAAACCTTTGTGCCACACCTTGTTAGAGTCCTTTGAAATATTTAATGCTATAGTCCTTGCGTTATGTGTGTCATCAAGAGCCTTACTCATTCTGTGTGTAATGATAGTTATAATGTAAGAAGCTATTTTTAGGAATTTAGTAAAACCCAAACATTTTAAACCTTATAATCCCCCCCCCCTCCCCGAATTGTCAACAAAAATGTCAAACACTTCTTATAGGTAAACGATCTGATAAACTTCAACATTTATGTTGTGAATTCTAAAAAAAAATCCATTTTCATGTGTTTGGGTTTTATTAAAATTTAAAAAAAATTTTTTTTTTCTCTCTCTCTCCTTAATTTCTTTTCTCTTTTTTTTTTATATATGAAGGCTTGATGAGAAACATTTTGACATATTTTTAATTGGCTTTCACATGTGACTCATTTGGATTCATTATTTTTGTATGAAATTTTAAATTTTACGCTTTTTCACTTTGAGAAAATTGAGGGTCACTTATGTTGACAATCATTTTCTTTTTGCTTGGTATTAAATGTTAATTGGCCTTTTTAAAATTTATCTAAATGTGGGAAATATATTAAACCGATATGCATTTTTGTTGACTATTAAAAAAATATTTAATTCTTAAATTGTCAGTGTAACTGAAATCTGTGCAAATAATTGAATAGCATCTGATGAAGCTGACATTTTGTTAAAATGTTTTTCATGTAATAGTTCAACTTTTATTAGTCTTTAACAATGTCATACATCCTTACAATATGGCATGGTTGTCACATACTTTTAGACAAGCATGTTATAGTAAAAATTCTAATTAGAAATGTAATTATTAATCCTAAAATAAAGTATAAATATTATCGACATAAAAAGGATTAAAACTTTTGTCTAATGTTGCCAAAAAGCTCTAGCAAAATTCAAAAGGAACTGTCTGGTTTTCCAAAAGCTATTGTATGGTAATATAGTTCTGCATGTTGCGAAATGTTAACTTGTGTAATCTCTTTAATTTGAAAACCAGAATTATGAAAGTCATCATGTGTCTAAGGGGCGTTTTATATTTTCTTGGCTGGTTGTTTTAAAATCTCATAAGTGGAAAACATCTATCCCTAATAAATCATTTATTTGATGTACAGTGAAAACTTAGGTGATTATTCTCATTTTGAAATTTTAATATGATTTAATATTTACAGTCCTACTCAAATGAACAAAACTTTAATCAGTATGATCATACTTACCCTTTCTAATTTTGCAGGGTGAGGAAGTAAAACTTGGAAAATTGCTATGATATTCAAAAATTGTCTTATGCATAAATAAGCCTGGTGTTGATATAAAGGCATATTAATGACTTGCTTGAAAATGCCTCACATTGTATAGCCTCCAGGGTTCAGATGCAATCTGGAGCAGGGCCAGGAGTCTGCTGGTCAGAAATTGGCAAAGTTAACTTTGCAGAACTTCTGCACTTTATTGGCTGGGAGCACCATCCAAAGTTCACACCTAGTTACCTTCTGGGTAGTTGGCCTTGGGCCATGGCAAAAATACAGTACCTCAGGCATCAGAAACTACCTTTTATCTCTGAACTTGTCAAAGAATTGGAGCATCTTCCCATTGCTGGCCACAACACCATGCTGGATGCATGGTCCTGAAGGTGCCCTTGAAATGAACTATTAATTCCACAGCCATTTCAGCAGTTCAAGGTAATGTTCACTGGGAAGATTATTCCTGTTGGAATAT
>OZ038513.1:56981751-57104251 GCA_964036315.1 Acanthosepion esculentum | reverse complement strand
CAAATTGGTTTGAATACCTATTATGCAAGTATTTGTAAACAGTCAATTTTGCCAAATTTAGTTATTTTTGCATAGTGATTTTTCTTTCTCTTTCTCAAGTGGATGCTGAAAAGTCCTCTACTTGACTCACTTCCCAAGATCTGGTCAAAAAGATCTTTATTTATTGTTATGCAGCAAACTTTTCAGCACTTCCTTATAAAAATGTCTTTTTTAATAGATTCATTTTTGGTTGTGGAAGTCATTTTGTTTTTAAATCTAAGCAAAAAGCTAGGTCTTTAAGATGTTTCTCTATAGTTAGCAAAAAAATAAAAATGGCATTTTGAACAGCTTTCAGTGAAAGCACATAGTTTGGGAGATATTTTCTGTTTATTTAGGATTGAGAAGCAGCAGTCATTTTGGGGGGGAAATCATTCTGTCTTGAATTTTTTGATTTGGATCTTTTTGAGTGAAAACTGCAGATCTTTTTAAATTGTTACCAAGTAAATAGACTTAACACTTTATGATAGTGTTTTTCAATTTTTACCTGTAATTGAGGCAGAATTTATGAAATCACCTTTCACTTCAGGTAAATCATTGCTTTATTGAATAGTTAAATTTCTTTTGACTTAGACTTATTACTTTTGAGGAAATAAATGAAATAGTTGGCAAAAATAATGTATTCATTTGATTTGTTAGGTTGGTGTCATAATCTTACAATACTATGTTATAGTTAGCATACATGTACACTGCAGGTACATTTCACTTACTCTGGATAATTAAGAGATTTCTGTAATGCAAAAGTTGTGTAGGAAGTTAAAATAGGAGTGCCATTGTATTTATCTAGTCTTGGATACTTAAGTTGTAATGAAATTTAGTCTCTCAATCTTATGGATATCAACAGATAGGAATTTGACATTCGTTAATAGCTAATGCATGATTTTTCTTTTTTTCAGAAAGGATTAATATTACTTGATTTGAAAAGTACTTGGTGTATTACAAGTCTATGTCAATATATCAGATTATGTTAATATCTAAATCTAATATTTTTAACCTATGGGTATGATTTATGAACACACATCACTGTTCATTCAATTTAATGATGACATGTAAGTGATAAGAGTAAATACTAAAAAGCATTGCTGACAGCAGATGCCAAAATTTCAATAGCTCATTTTAACATAGAAACAACTCTGCTGAATATAAATTAAGATAGTTGGTAACTTAGCTTTTCTGCTCTGCATTGTATAATTTGTAATAAACTACACTTAATTTAAAAATGTAATCAAAAACGCTGAGAGTTACTTCTAACAAATACTTAAATAGGAAATTAACCTACCCTAACCTGCAACCCCCCTTGGCACTTGAAAATCGTGCATTCAAAATAGATTTTGGTCAGGAATTAAGGCAAATCTCAGAATTCGACTAATTTTTCAGAATAGATAAATCTTTAAATATTTGAATTTCCAATATGCTAAGCAAAGAATTTTGTTAACCAGAAATTTACTACTTTTCTCTGCACAGCCTGTTTTTCCCTCCATCCTAATGTTGAAAAGAATTTTTTCCCAATCTAAAGGTTTATGAATAATGGAAATTAAAACATTAACTTTCACTTAACTTACCCACAAGATAAAAATTTTGCTCATCATAGGCTTCCTGTTGGTTTTAAGAATTTTTTGATTTATTTTAACAAGAAACCCTATCTGAACTATTTTCAATAGTTCAGATAGTACCTTTCATCATTAGTCACAGGAATGACAATATTTTAACAAGTCTTTAAATGATGCAACATAAAAATTCTTGAATGATTGTCAAGCTGAATTTTTACTAACAGTTTGGGTTCTATCATAAATAATACATTTTGAACGTAAAAATCAGTTTTTGGAATAAACGTAAGGGAGGTAATCGGTGACTGGATAACTTCCCCTTTTTTAATGTTACTGGAAATCACATTTACGATTTTTTTTTTATATTCGTTAAATAACTAGTATTTCAATTCTTTTGAGAAACAAAAAAGAAAAAAATGTTAAATACTCATATTTGTGCATATTTTCTGGATAATTTCTGCTTATATAATGTCTTAGCTCTATCTAAATGGAATCCTAAAATTTGAAACACTAGGGTATATTTTTTCTCTTGCTTAAAGAAATATTAATTTATATTTCTCTTCATGTCTTTAAAAAAAATTTTAGATGTTGAGCTTTGTATTTCATTAATTAACCAAATTGTGAATGATTTTATATATATATATATATATATATATATATAAAACTCTGCATCCTGATCCAAGTTATTTTTATTACCTTTCAGTGTTTACAGCAAACTAAATCTGTATTTTGTCACTTGGTGTTGCTTGAGTAACATTAACCTTAATTTGTTTACCAAATTTGCTGTTTTAATTTTTTCTTTTTAATCATTCATGCTTATGATAGTGGTGACTATATAATTTTTTTTGTCTCTTTCTAATGATTTTATATATAACCTAAACTGTACATGACTTAAGTTTGGTCTTTTGGACACCTCTCCAGCTCAGTTTTTAAAAATATTGAACAGCTAACAATTTAATGATGCCTAGCATTGCTTGGCTCTTTGATAAAATTATAACCCCCTTTAGACTCATTCTAACTGCATATTAAATTTGTTTTTCTCTATTTGCATCTTAAAATTAACTTTTTTTTTTTTTTTTTCTTTTGTCTCTTCCCTTTCTCTAACTAAAATACTTATTGTCAGTTATTATAAATTCTAGGCGTTTCTATATATTTAGGTTTTTTATTTTTCTTTAACAAGTTTATTGCAAAAATGGACTTTTTTTTTTGTTTTGTTTTGTTTGTTTTTTATGAATTTTATAACTAATTAATTAAGCTATGGTAACTTTTAATTCTTGTAAAATCTAAACAAAACAACTGAATTAGATGATTTTAATGTTATGTTAAGCAGGTTATAAAAGTTATCTAATTAAAAAAAAAATTTATTTTCATGTAAATAAGCCTATTTTGAATTTTTAACTTTGGGTAAAATGTCTCTCAAGAAAGCTTTCCTATACTGCCTGAAGACATAATTTACAAATCCTTAAAAGTTGCTGCAAATATCTGAAACCTTAACTCTTAGGTTTCTTTATGATGAAGCTTTTGTGGTTTGATTATAATGTCCCATTGACTCTTCCACCTTGCATTTGTTTGGTACTTTTAATTTTTTATTTTTTTTTTTTTTATTTTTTTATAAAAATCACTTACTTTTTTTCACTCCTCAAGGTTCAGGTCAAGTTAGCTTTTCTTAGTAAGGGTTTTCTGTTGAAAGGTATATATTACGACGTGTAAATATTGTTTGTTCTCATACAGAACAATGTGGATGTTCATGAAGATGCTGTTAAGCCAATCAATCTGAAACCAGTACAGACAGAGCGACAGGCATCTCCCAAAGTAAGTTGGTAATTTAATCCTCATTGACTTCACTTACAGCCAGCCGATTACCTTGGCATGATAGGTCTGAAAGAGGGTTACTTTGTAGTTTTGTAAATTCTGCTTTCTGCCAATACATTAACTTAGAACCAGAAATAGACGAGCCATCATTTGCTTTGCCAAAACTTTATTTTATTTTTATTTTTATTTTTTTTAACTGCTGCTGCTGCTTCAGATTTCATAGATGCAAAAACTTCATCCTTTAGAGATGTCAGATATTCTTCATTCTTGGTGCAGATTCTCATTTTAATTTGTATCTTTCATTTCCCACGCACCCTTTTTTTTTTTTCTTTTTTTTTTTCCAACTCATTTTTAAAAACTTCCAGCTGAGTAGGCATATACTAACAAATATTTGTGACCTTCAGTGTTTTACCCTTGTACTACTCTTTTAGTGTAATTGTGATATGCATGTTACATTTCCAGTTTGTTGTGTGAGTTTTTTGTTGTATCGTTTTTGTTTGTTTGTGTTTTGTTAACATGTTCATTAAGATCATTTGTGCATCCATATTTGATCCGTGCTACATTAATGTCTTGAGGCTACTGGAATTTTAAGTTACTTTTAGGATTTTGTCTGATAGCATTCTTTAAATTATCAAATACAAATAGTGCTTTGCTTCAACATGGCAATTCACTAAATAGTACAAGAAGACTTCCTTCGGCTTGCTAACAATAATGGGATTAATCCCTTCCATATGGCTAATCACTTCAACATACTGGTATATTTTCAAAGTGTGTGATTATAAACTTGTTGCTTTCATGAACGGGGAATTTTTTAATTTTTTTTTTTAAGACTCAACACTTTGCTATATATAAATAGTTTTATGTAATATTGTTGAACAATTAAAGTTTTTCTTGGTAAAATTGATTTTGTATTTCACCGTTTGAAAGTGGTTTAGTCACCTGTAGTAATCAAGTGTGTTTGTACGAGAAAGTATAATAATATTCTTATAGCTGCAAAAATTTTCAACATCAGAATGACTGATTGTATATCAATTACAAGAAGAATGCTTAAATCCTCTTTTTATCAGAACCGATGGTTTCAATATTTAAAAATGTTCTGAATATGCAGCACTACATATGAAAGAACAATTACTAAAAATATCTCAAATCTTTCTTTAAAAGTGGTCAAAAACAAATAAAATTGCTGGATTTTGCAGTGCTCAATCTTTTTTGTTTCTGTTAAATTTTGTTATTTTTAGGTTAATATTCCAAATTCAACATTTAGATACATTGAACTTGACTTAAGTGTTTTGCTTGAAAATGTTCAATTCTCCTTTGATTATTTGCTGTAATCAAATGTCAGAACATTTTCTTTGAGAAATACATTCTTCTGACATTATTATTCTAACAATAGCAAGGCTGTTTAGTGTTGAAGTGCTTTGTGTGCTCTAAATTTGCATTCTCTTTGTACATCATTTTCTCATAATGCAACAAATACTATTACATTGAAATTGCTCTCTCTCTCTCTATATATATATATATATATATATATATATATATATATGGAGAGAGAGAGAGATCAAATGAAGATCGGAATCTGACAGGATAAGAACAAATAGGGAACATATCAATCTAATATGTTTCACTTTTATTAAAGCTTCATCAGCGATTGAGAGAAAACAGACTAAAAGATAGAAAAGGGTTGGTGTCTTTTTGTCTTAATCTCTGACGAATTTTTAATGAAAGTGAAACATGTTAGATTGATGTTTCCTATTTCTTGTATGTAAAGAATTTCCTCTTTTTCTGTGATTCACTCTCCCTCTGAACAATTGATATGTATTCCAACATGTTAAGTCATAAATAATTTTTGTTCTTGTTTTTTGCAAAGTGTGTGTGGGGAGCCCAAATGCCTAGTTTGATGACTTTCCCTATCATTTCTAAATGTCAGCATATAGTAAAGTATGTGTGTTTAACATCTTTAATTCTTGAGTACCTTTCCAGTAATGACTTTAGAGCTTTATCGTCAAAGTCTAGTGGATGTTTCAGTCTGGCTTAATCTTCCAATTTTTCTCCAGAAGGAAATTTTACAAACCAATTTTGTACTTGCCAGTCAACTAGTTATGAATCCTTGACAATAAACATTGCACATTATTCTAGATGTCACCATTACATTATTCTAGATGTCACCATTACATTATTCCCATGAATAAAATTCACATGATGTCAATGAACTTTGAATACCTCCATTATTAGGTATAAGAAATTTATTCTTTAATCTACAGTGTATGCTGCTACTGGTGTGCAAAATCTAATCTGTTAGTGTTCTCCAAATTGTTTTTAACTGCCACTGATTAGTTGTTAGGATGATATGGTCATCATCTAAATTGGCTTCCAAAAATGTAAGTTACTTATGACTTGTGTGTGTGTGTGTGTGTGTGTGTATTGTTGGATTTAACTTGATTTAGTGGATGAAAGCATTTTCCCTTTGTTGCATTCATTCAGATTAGAAACGTTGTCTGTCACTATTTACATGCTTGCATCTGAAAAAGTTGTTCTTTGTCTTGATTGTAGATAATATTTTAAAAATATATTGATATTAATTTCAGAAACTAGTTTTTTGTGGAATGTTTTTTGGTTTACTCATAGGTGAACAATGTAGAAGTGGAGCTGCGAAAAGCCTCTGATGAAAATAAAAAAATGATGCAGGAAATTTGTCAACTGAGAGAAGAAAATACTCAGCTTAAAGTAAGTTCTGAAGGTTTTTTTTTTTTTTTTTTTTTTTTTTTTGTTTTGTTTCTGTCTCTCCCATAATGCAATGTGGATGTGTGCATACAGTGTCATTATTTTCAGCAAGTATAAATTCTTTGAGATATGTCTGCAAATTACTGAACTTAAAAAATTTTTCAATATTTTAAATGGTTTAAAAATTAATTTTATGGAACTGGTTTGATAAAACTTTGCTTAGCTAGATTTTAAAAAAAAAAACTTTTTTCAAGTAACGAATGTAAAATCTTTACAAGAACATTTTGATTATAATTATGTTGAAAGTTACTAGATATTGTCAGCTCTAAAACATCAAAAGCACCTTAGCAGATCCCAAACTATTTGTTTCTATTAATATTTGAATGTTTAGTTTATATATTTATCTTCCAGGATGAAAGAGTGCGCTTGCGTCGGGTTGCCATGACAGAAACCATAAGCTCTACACCACAATCCAGCTCGTCTCAGTTATCATCTACGTCAGGACAGGGCAGCCAGGGCACTGCACTTCCTCCCATTGTCTATTTGTTGGCAGCGCTCTTAGTTGGGCTTCTCCTGGGCAAGTTACTGCTGTAATTGCAGCTGTAGCTGAGGATCTTGACTGCCACAGTGGGGCGCCAATGATGGTGGTGCCGACGACAATTATTAATGCAAAAAAAAAACAAACAAAAAAAAAACAAAAAAAAAAAACAAAACAAAAACAAGACAAAAAAAATGACGCCATTGCCATTCCCGCCCACTGTAAGAGAAACGACCTACTGTGCAGATTTTATCAGCCTAGTCAGCAGGCAACATACAGGAACCTTCAATCAATTGTGTGGATAAACATGAGACATGCTGAGGCATATCTTAACGTTGGGGATGGGCTGTGAAGGGACATGTTGGTTTATATATTTTTTTTTATTTTTTTTTTTTTAATTTTATTTAAAAAAAAAAAAAAATCAAATTCTTTCCTCTCCCTTTAAAAAAAAAAAAAAAAAATCCATTGTTCAAATTCAGAAACTTTAATAATGTTACGATCACTAATTTTACCAAGATGTTGAAATAACAAGCATTTTGCTGCCTCTTGTATTTTCTGTGAGTGCACTTTGTAAACTGCACTGCTTTGCTCATATGGGTCACTATTTCTGCTACTACTTCTCTTACTATTGCTACTGACTAAAACTTGACAATTGATTAAAAGGGATTGCTGTGAAAAAACTGATAAGTTTGGATTTTATTTTATTTAAAAACTCCTTTTTATCTTCTCCCGCCTTTTTTCAGACTCCAGAAATATGGATGTCACAATACTTCCTAAATCCCAACCAGTGTTACAGCATAAAGTTGTCTTAGGTTTGTGCCAACAGCTCTATCCTCTCCAGCAGACATACTTTTCAACTAGTTTACTACTAAACCTAAGTAGTACTGATTTTCTTTCTTCATCCTAGTGGTTGGTGATAAGGAACTACCGACTTGTTCTGTACGACGAACAGTGTTGCATGCCTAATGATGCTATTGATTGCTCAATAAGTCTTCTTTCTTTCCTCACTGCCAAGTGTTGGTCAACATAGGGGGGGGGGGGTTGCAAAGGGTACACACTAAGGCAAAAATAGTGTTGTCTATTTCTTTCATTTAGCCAAACTTTCTTAAATGTCTGCAAATGATAACGTATCTATTTAGTCCCATTCAATTAGCCAAATTTTATTTATATATGGATAATTAACCACTGACACAATTGGAGTGTCGTGACTGAAATTAGTCTGTGCCCTCCCCTGCTCCCATCCAGTTTCTACTCTTTACCCACATGAGCAAGAATTTTGCTTTTTACTCATTTTGAAGCAATGCTAAAATGCTTCTGTTTTATTCCAGAAACTTCAGTAGACACCTTTTTGGAATATTATGTGCAGTTATTTTTGATAAATCCAGCAATTTTATTTTATAAGTTTTTTTTTTTTTTTTTTTTTTTTTTTTCTCTCACTATTTCTGTTACTGAGTGGTAATTTTTTTTTTTTTTTTCTTTTCCTCACCACTTTATGCATATCAATTTTCTTGTAGACAAGCTTTCTATCTTCAGCCCCCAAACAAAATCTTACTGACCAATACTAAGGGAGGTAACTAAAGACCTCCCTTTTTTAGTTTGGTATGAAGGCAGTTCTATTCTCAGTCACAAGCAATCATCATCTAACTCTGCTTACTTCTCACAGATTGATTTCAACGTCAGCAACATCAACATTTGGTCTTTCTATATTGAAAGGAACCAGAAAAAAACAACTCGCTTCCTATTGTTAGAATAGGAAATGCTTTAGCTAACATCATCTATTATGATATAGGCAGTCACCACCTCTTCCTCTACCCCCATGTATATCCTGTGCCTATGAAGATTTTCAAAAAGAAAAGGGGAAAAAAAAAAAAAAAAAAAACTCTACCATTATTATTAACTGATAATAAAGCCAACAAACTATGGAATGTTGATATTTTGTCTAAAATGTTTTGACATTCAAGAAAAATGGTTTCCTTATGGGTTGGGGGTAAAACCAAAACTTTTTTTTTGCTTTCTTTCTTCCCCTGGGGATCTTAAGTTGAAATTTTATTTATATATATATATATATATATATATATATATATATATATTCTGTGGCATGTAGTTTGTTATCTTGCTAAAATTACTACATCCAGACTGCTTTTAATCTTTTCTATTTACTTGTTCTATTACAAATAGCTTGTTTAGTAATTGTATTGACTGGCAGGAATCTTAACTCTCACTTTTTTCTTCTTTTTTTTTTTTTTTTTCTCCCCCTTCTCCACCCTTATTCTGAGCCTGTCCAGTTAACGACATAGTTGTGTCAACCATGATCTTGCAACTAGTCTCTCCTGTCCTTACCTTTCCTCCTCCCATTACTATTCTATAGAAATTGCATACTCTTGAGTAATTGTGCTTAGTATTATCTACAGATTTATTGTTGCACACCTATGTATTTAATTCTGTGCTCAGATAGCCCTGCTATACAGATACACTTCAGTTTGTATTATCACTTACACAAATTACAAATAAAATCCTTAAAAAAATTGAAAAAAAAAAAAAAAAAAATAAAGTTATTTCCATCCGAAGATAAAGTAAAATTTAAAAAAAATTATCTTGTTGTCTAGGAGTTGTTTGTTTTTTGTTTTTGTTTTCTCCTTCATGTTTTCATTTTATGCAAACAATTTAGTTGAAATATTTAACATGGTGTATCCTAAGTACCAATTTAACAAAATGGGTGTCAGTTAATGAATTTTTTTTTTTTTTTTTTTTTGCCAGGATTGTTTTTCCTCTCTCTCTCTCTCTCCCCGTATAACTTCTCATTTGTTTATATTTTTTGCCCGTTTCCTCCCCCCTCCAAATTACAATAGCTCCCATCTACTCTGTACAATCTAAATTTGTGTGTTTGGCAACATCAGTGAACAAGCACATTTTCGAAACAATTTTCTGTCTTTCAAGCTGACAATGAAAGCAACTATGACCAATAATCAAAACAAGCAGTCCACATCCGCACTTCTGGGTTATGGTATTGAAATACTTGAATGTTCGTCATTTTTCTGTCTGAATTCTCTTGACAATTTTTCCTTTTGAATAATCTTGCTATTTCAAAGTAGTAATTGCTAATGAATTTAAATCATGTTCTTTTGATTATTCAATCTGTCTCCGTACAGTTGATGATATCCACTGAAAAGATACTCACTTTGTTTTGCCCAAATATTTAGATCTTATCATTTGAAGTCCTTGGTTGGCATTGTTAAAATAATTTGACTCTTCACTAACCCCCTCCCCCGCCCCTTTCCTTTCATATCATCATGCTATCGAACAGTTTTTAAAAAAAAAATTACAAATTAATTTATTTAATTTCTGTCAGGATTTTATTTCTTGTCTACTTGATTCTTTCTTTTTAAGCCGATGTTGACTGCCCAAGAATCCAGTGTTGAGCATTTATTCTGAAGTGATCACAATCTTTTCATCTTGCTGCAAATGGCAGAACAGATGCATTTGGATTGGAGATCATTTTTCCTTGTTGGTCTGTGACTTAACCTCCATCACTGGTTGAGCCACAGTATGCAAAGAAACGGTCTTTGACACTGAAATCAGATGAAGCATGGAAAAACAACTTTAGCCGTTCCTTTCTGAGATTCCCAATCCTCACATTGGACAATCGCAAAAGATACAGAGATAGATTTTTTTATTTTTTATAACTGAGGAATAGATTGTTCTACTTAGCCAAAATTGCATGCAATTTCTGGCTGGTTTTGATTGGGCATAGTGATAGTCTTTCTTTGATATCATGCCTTTTCTCAAATCTCTTCATGGTCCACTCTGTGAGATTGCTGCTGCCAGTGTAGATGTGCCTGTTACTTGGTTACTTCTGCCTCTTCATATGTGAACAGTTAGTTGTCAAAACTTGGGTCACCCCTCAAGACATGTTCACACAGCCTACATGTCAAACAGCATGACCATGTTTATCTTAAAGCTTCTTTTATTTTACTTTTTTTCTTTCTTTTTTCCTTTGCAATATAGTTGTACCATTCAACCTGAAATAAATGCTATTACCACATAGTTCGTTTTTGTTTTTGAAATTACATTCAAATTTTTTTTTTATCATCTCCATTGGATGGTCAGCTTATTGCTCTGACCTCCATACTTACCTTTCATCCATGACCAAAGACAAAAAAAAATTCTCTCTCTCTTTCTCTCTCTCTCTCTCATATAATTCCTTGTAAGAGACCCTGTTAGATTTCCTTAATTTAATTTGTGCCATAGCTTGGGAAAGGAAATTCAACCAACTAATTTAATCAATATTAAATACAACTAAGCATTTTAGTACTAAAGTTTTATTTTTTTAAGTGCATAAATTTTGAGGATTTATCTAGTATCTATAGTTCCCATTGCATCAAATCTATCCTTTCATTTAAGCATCCACTTGTCCTTACAAGTCAAACTTTTATCTCTAGATACTTCTAGAGTATTGTCTATTTCGCAGGAATCCTGAAGTGACAGTCCGTTGTTTCTCAGTATTGTTTTCTTTTTGAATTTTCGATAGAATGGTCTTGAAGATTCTGTGTACATGTGAATCTTTGTGCAGAGATGTAGTGATAACGAAACCTCTCATTTTCTCTTGGTAAGCTACTGCAGCTCAAGTTTGTACTAAATGGAAATTAGTGTTTTACCTTATAAAGCTTCCTTTGACATTTTTGATTTTTAAAAAAAAAAAAAACTTTGTTGGACCTGTGGTGATCTTTCATCACTTACATAACGATAAAATGGTTTCCACTTGTTCCTAATAATCTTGAGGACTTCATGCACTACCTTGAAAGATAAGGCACACATTTTCTCAGGTAAAATAATACAATTGGTTTTGTTTTAAGAGTTCTCAAATTTATATTGTGTTGTTAGTATATCCAGTTTCAAATATTTCATTGGTATGGTTTTGTGTGTGTGTGTGTGTAAAGGTAATTCATTGCAAAGTACACCTTTCTTTATTGAAGAAATATTGTTAATTTCTTTATTTTTGTGTGATTTGTAGGAGAGTGGACTTCTCTTGAAAGTTTTTTTTTTTTTTTTTTTTTTTAAGAAACAAAACTGTTTTTCTTTTCTCTTTTTTGTACTCCACCTTCCCAATACTGGCCGAAATATCTCCTGGGTTTTATCTACAAAGTTAAGGTATCTTATTGACTAATATTTGCCCAGATGCAATAAGCTACCTGCATTTGTATCTACCTAAACTCCATCATATTGTCAAATATAACTTCAGAATCGAAGTTAATTTTAAATACCCCAAAATCTGTTATGGTGGCTTCATTCTTTGTTTTCTTTTGAACACTTGAAAATGTCTTTCAATGCTTATGTTCAAACCAGTTTTCTGCTCTTGTTTGCAATATCTGCTTAATTATTTGAAAGCATTTACATGCAGCTGTTGTCTTAAAATGGGTCCAATTAGTCTGCTACTTGTATGCTGAATGTGATTTATTTTCAGCTTGAAATTAGGGTCACAAAGAACAAATCTCTTAATGTCGACATAATATCTACAGTGCAACCTCACTTCTTAAACATCTCAAATGTCAAACAGAAAATTTGAGATGGAAATGCCTTGGTTATTGAACAAAATTTTGGTTCTCGAACAACATTGCCGAACTGTGTTAACCCAAATGCGATAATTTCTGAGTCGACTGCAGTATTGTATACATTCATGTGTTGTCATGTGCTTTTCTTTTCCAATTTTATTATACTATGACTTTTTCTCTACATTGATTCCTATTGGAAAAATTGGTTCGGTTTACGAACATCCTTTGGGAACAAATTAAATTTGTGAACCAAGGTTCCACTTATATATGTATATACACACACACAGATCCCTTGATTAATGCAGCTGATGTAGACATTAAAAGGTACACACTAATCAAAAATGCATTAATCAAACACAACTTATAGGAAATGACATAATTTGTACCTAAAATTTTAGTCTCATTCACAATTTCTAATTTGCATACTTTTTAATTAAAATATAGCTATGTATAAGAAGATAGAATAAAAATACTATAAATTAATGTTTATTAAACTGATTTTTTATGAAATATTTTAAAGTGGTTTGCCACATGGTATTCTTCTGTTATTCATATAATTGGCAGTACTAAGAAATTGCACCTTCAAATTTTTTGCAAATTTATTGGCTTCTGTCTTCTTCAGGATCTGCTTCTAAAGATTTTCCTTTAAATTCTTCAATGACCATGAGAAATTCTAATTCTACTTATTTCTTTGTCATCTGGTGGGTAGGAAAATATTAAAATCTAAAAAAAAAAAAAATTTCAACTTAAATTTTTATAAAAAAAAAACTTATGTATATTTAGTATTTTAACCTGAAAATTGAATTTACTAGTATTTTTATAGTAAATGCATACATCTTTTATATTTTGATATTTATTAACAAATGTAAATTTCTGTATCTAATTAGTCTTTTCAACAAAAAAATCAAATTTTCTTTTAAAACCTTCAAAATAAGCACGAAAAAAATCAAAATATTCACAAAAATTTGAATAGAGATAAACATTCAAATATGTATGTATTTTTAGTATTGTCTTTTATTATTCAATTTATCTATTTAGAACCTTTTTTAACAATTGTAATTAGATAATGTGATACTTGACAAACAAAATAATTATCCATTTGTTAAATTTCAGAAAATTTTTAATTGGTGACTAAAAAAAAAAAAAACAATTTTCAATTACTCTGGTTAAACTGGAGAAAGTTTTACTGCACTAATTGAGTATTATGCATGTACTAATAAAATTTTAGCACACTAATCAAAAAAGGCATTAATTGAAGGATTCCATTCTCTCATTTATTTATATATATATATATATATATATAATATATATGTGTGTGTGTTGTGACACCAGTTTAAGATTTTATGGTTAGGGATGGGGGATATGTATTCCAGAGAGCAAAGTTCTATAATTTAGGGATCAATCTTTCTTTTCCCTCCTGGATTGAGCTCTCTTTATGGGCAGCTGATTTTTTGCAGCATATCAGAAGTGCAGATGTTATGGAGAGACTAATTTCATAAGGAAGTAGGCATATTCCTATTTTTGTTGCAATCCTGTGCCTTTTTTCGCTCTGCCAATATTGATCAAAGCCAATCCTTATGACACCACCTAGACTGTTGCAGGGTTTATGTATTCATAAGCAGGGCCATATTCTCTCTTTCCTCACTGTGAATCTCATTAATATGACCTGTACTGAACCAAAATTCAGTTTTCTATTCTCTCTTTCTCAATAATGCAGTAAATATATACTTATAAAATCCTATTCTAAAGGGTGTCTTGTTTTAACCCTTCAGCATTTAACACACTCAAACCTGCTCCATTAATGTCAGCTTTCAAAGTCTCACTGTTTTCATGGCTTCCTGTGTTATTTGTGATGGTGCTGTCATATATTATGGCAGAGTATACATGGAGCCGGTTACATTGGGTTGAACATTGAGAGCCAATATTTATGGGGCAGGTTTGGGTATGCTGAAGGCTTCAATTGAATTTTGGTTTTGGTTTCACATTGCACAAAGTTCTACAGCCTAAAGAATAGGTTGTTGATCATTCCTAACCTGATAGAATAATCTTTAGTTGAATGTGAATTAAAAGGTACCTAGCTTTGAATGTAACTTTTATTTCAACCTGGTCCTATTAAGTGACTTTTTATTTGTACATGGTCCTCAATATTAATAGGTATGTATATATTTGTGAGCCAAGACATGATCAGATATATATATCTGTGTGTGTGTGTGTGTCAACAATATTATCTATTTTGTTTTAACGGCTCGTGTCAGAAGTGTGCAAGCTGGCCTTATATACTGCATTTTGTTGTGTTGAATACTGCAGTTATGGGCTAGACTAGATGTAAGTGGTTTTTCTTAAAGGTTAACATTTATGGCCTGAGTATTGAAATGGGCCCTGGAATGTTTATATTCCATTGAATTAAGTGATCCAAGGGAGATGAAGGAAGAAAATGTTACCAACATATTGCACAGACAAAACTCAAAGTGAGAAGCAAAAAGAGATTCCTTAACAGCAGAAGAGCTACTGTAAATCGAGGTTCAGGAGGAAATTTGCCAGAAAGCCCAGCAATCCTTGTTGCATATGGGACTATCTACTGTATGTATTACCTCAGGTTGCACCCTTAGTTTAGGGTTGTCAAAGTGGGTATTTGTGATTGACTTGCAGGTAGGTCATGCTATAATCTGGGGAGTTATATGGCCGTTTTTCTAACAAATATAACTGATATTTTTTAAATATTTTCAAATATTCACCATTATTTCAAAACTTTGCTTAAGTCTTAAAACATGAAAGTGATTCATTATAATTGTGTCATTTCTTTATCAAGTGCAGACAAAAATTTAGATACCAGTAATCACTTCAGTCCTAAAATCACTAGAAAATGATAGCCTTTCATCGTAAATGGAGCACTTTTATTTGATGTGTGATGTGGTACTTTAGGAAATGTCGGAAAAAATTAATCTCCTCCCTTGCTTGAGCCCAGGGTCCTTGGCGGGGCTACTGACATGCCACAGTCTACTTGAGATTCTCCATGGTGACAAGTGGATAGGTGGCGCCCCTGGTTTTGTTTTTTTGTTTTTGTTTTGGTTTTTTTTTTTTTTTTTAAATCAAAATTTTGGTTGGAAGGGGGGGGGGTGCAACCTGTCCTCAAATATATATGGTATCTGTAAATTGGTGTCCATACCAATGCTCACCACTTTTTTTTTTATCACCAAAAGCATATTCGCTGAACGCATGTTACATCAGCACTGGACATTGGAATAAGGTTGCCTGGTATGATTATTAGGGTTGCATGTACATTGTCATCCTGCAGAAATGATTGGAAAACAGGCCATGACTGGTAGAGTGATAGTTCAGATGTGTCCTTGCATTCGTGTGCAATGTGTTTTATTTTGTACCACGTAACTCCTTAAGGCATGTTGGCATGAATTAATGGTTATCGTGATCAGGCTGGTTGACAATTATTACTGAGGAGTGAATTTCAACTCCACAGAGCTGCCCCTGTTTGACAATATTTTAGTACTCACAGTTTTTATTTATGTTCTCATACAATCACCAAAGATGACCCATGTTGAGCCTGATCAGTATCTAGATGGGTGACCACTTGGGAATACCAGGTGATATAATGATAATGGCTCAGAATTGGAAATTGGAGTTGCAGAGTTCCAATTCCAGTTGGGTTCGTTAGATTCACTTATGCACAAATATTATTGGGGAGGTATGACTCCCTCCCAGTTATGGGTTAATTAGTAGGACTTGTATTGGTCAATTATTGGATTGCGTCCCCTCCCCAACACACATTTTTCCAATCTAAAAAATATACTGTAAATTGTGGCTTACAAGTCTAGTTTTCAAGCCTAAAACATTGTTTTGGGTCACTGCTTACCTACTTTATGTTGGGGGTGGTCAACTTTTATACTGCATTCTACTGTAACCTGCTAAAGGTTGAGAAGTCATAAAAAAATGTAATCAATCATTCTCTTTGTATGTTAAGTTCTGTTACATTTGGAAGATGGCACTATTGTCTACTAAATTTATAAAGCAGATAGTAAGAAAAAAAAAAAAGTAATTGTACAATGGAGTTGTGAAACAAAAAGTTCTAAATGACACTTAAAAGCATATTAGATGTCAAAATATTAAAACTTCATTAAAAAAAAATATTCTCCACTTACGGAAATTTACAAAACTACACTGAACATAATCGATAGTTGGCTCAACTTATAACGGATTGATTTTTTTTTTTTTCCCCTATTTCTCAGACATAAGATGGCGGTGGCAGTCATTTTATATTCAGATCAGATTCTACGTAATTATATACAGTAATGAGTTATAGAACCCTTGTCTGATAAGGGGAGAGCTGTTTCGTGGACACATGGGTTACTATCTTCTTAGGTTTGGTGGTCATATGTTTTGGCTCAACAATCTAGACAAGTTTGCTTGGAATATTTTGTTTCTTTCGCTTTTTGTGTAAGGTTAGCTTGTCGTTGCTGATGGCTTATCAAGTCGTTTTGTTTTTATGGGCTTCTGAATTACACTAGACTGGCATGAAGTTATTTTAAAAATACCGAGAATGTTTTCATTCGCTTGTTTTGGTTTGTTTATTTTCTTTTTATCATTGTTTCGTGAGACCGATAAATACATTCGCATTGTATATTTCTTGTTACTATAAACATTTTTATTTTATTTTATTTATTTATTTTTTTTTTTTTAACAATAAAATTAATGTCTACCACCCTAGAGATCAAAAGTCTTATTAAAGAAAGTATGCTTCCTGGCAGGAATAAAACTTATATTCCCTTATTAATTTAAAAAAGTCACTCAACCCAAATTTGTTTTACCATTGAGCCAGATGCATCCATCACAGCAAAGCTCAATTAAACTATTTAAGAAATACACATCACCATAGATGTAGTATTTATTTCTTATTACTAACTACACTTTCGTATCCAAAACAAGCTAAAAAAAGAAAAATGAATGGATTTTCTATTTACACATTATTTCTTATTGTAATAAATATATTTAGTGGGTACCCATGCCTGAGCAGACATTCCTTTTAAAGAAAAAAAAAAACTGGTGTCTACTCCAGTATCTATCCCCCCTCTCCAAATATAGTTTATAGTAATATGGTCAAATTTTAAAAAACAAAAACGAACTGCTTATAAATTGAATGTGTTTTGCCATTCATTTTTTGTAATCTGACGAAGCTAACAAAATGTTAGTCACGAAGATTTTTCTACTTGTTGCTCATATGAATTGGAAATATGGATTAAATAACGGCTGGCCACTCATTTTCCAAGGATGCCTCTGTTAGGGTGGTTAGCTAGTACCTTTTACACAAATGCCCGCTTAAGCAACACCCAGAGCCAAGCTGTCTTATACTGCAACAATTATATTTTGCTGCTTATAAAACTTTTTTTTTTTTTTTCCTGCAAAATATCTCCAAAAATCACCCTGCATCCTATAAATTAAAGTGGTGACAGGAGATATGTGTGAGGTGAGAGTCAGCTCCCCCAATTACATCGGATTCTGAGACATCGGATTGTTAACCTTATTTCTGAATCCAAATTTACATGCATCTAATTTAAAATTAGTGTTATGTCCTGGTTTCTGATGAATTTGTCATAATTAGTGAGCATTTCAGGCTGCAATAACGTCAGGTTTCAGTCATATTATGCACTCTGACTACTATTCAAATTATTACAAAATAAATTTGGTACTTTTTGGTCTCTGATGTCTAATTTGTCAGGTTGAAATATGCTATTCAGTGGGTAAAATTGGGGAGGGCTACAAAGTACAAGGAAAAACCTTTTTTTTTTTATGGGTGTCATCAGAGCATCATATAAGTAGCAAAATATGGTATGGCTGGGCAGACCTTAGTCACAGTTTGGGGGCAGTGAAGGCACTTCATCTGGTGTGATCAACAGTATGAGCAGGATCACTATGCTCAAAACCACACTCACTTAGTAACTAGCAATAGAATCATTCTGTCTACCCAATTTCACTCAGAAAATGTGGATCAACTCGTGAGATGGTATTCAAGCACTTTCCAAAGGTGCTGCATACTGGGATTGCTTCCCCAGACCAACATTACCAAAAAAACATGACCTTCCTGATAAATCAACCCAGGGGTGATTTGAACCTGAGCCTCAATTCTCAGAAAGTGAAGTTAAAAATATATACAGAGTGATTGAAAAATAACTTCCTATCTTATGTATGATGGACTCTCCCATCTAAGTATCATTTTTGCCAGACAGGAGAGCCCATCATACATAAAATATTGAGTTACTTTATTTTTTATTACCCCCTGTTTTGTTTAAAAATTCACACTATACTCAGTTATATACAGTATATAAAAACTGATTGGTTTTGTCTTTCTATCCTGAGCAGAAATTATATATACAGGGTGTATCAGAAAGAGTGGGATATGGATACTGGAGCTGCTCTGGAAGTACCCTCCATGCAGTACTATGAGATGTACAACATGCTAGACCCACTTGATGTGTGCTGATACCTCGATCATCTTCAACAGCCTGTAGAATATGTTCTTCATGGTCAGGCCAATGAGCAGATCTCGGTCTTCCTCAGTCCATAGTTTATGGTGCCCCAGATCCCGTCTCGGCAACACGATAAACAGCAGCAAAGGTGGGATGACTTCAGTCTGGAAATGCAATCTGATGCAGCCTTGCATAATTACCATTTGCATGTCTGTATGTAAAAATCATATCTACCTGCTCACTCTATGAATATACTGCCATTGTTAAACGGAACACTTCTCAATTAACTCACTATTGCACATGTTAAAGATTGAAGAAAGACTAGACACAAATGTACATGAATGACAAATGTAACCTAGTCCACATGGCAACACAGCGCCTTCTATCGTAAACCTTCTTGAAAATGAATGGTATGTGGACACATGTTTATATGGACTTTGGTCCTTGTTTTGGGGTGAGGTACACCCCCCTCCTCCAAAGTTTGTAAAATTATTTTTGATACACCTGTATAAAGGTAAATTTGTTGGTATTTAGTACCTTCATAGTTTTTACAAAGAAACTCTTCACGTTCATTTATGGTAATGGATTTCACCAACCCAGCGTCAGAGATAGGATACTAAGAATTATCCGATGCTCTTTCTTGTGGACCGTACTTCAAGTAATTTATGGTACAAAAATTAGACTTATCCTCGTCTTTGTTACCAACATATTGGACGTTCTGCTCTCTGGCCGTCATCAGGTATCTGTCGATTCATCCAACCTTCAGAAAATTTCAAACAGAACCTTTGATTTAATCTAGCACCCTAGACTCATTTCGTTGTTATTTAGTATTGCCCCGTTTCCACTGAGTCCAAATACACACTGCCTGGCCCAATGATTGAACTCACAATTACTGTGTCACCAAATTCATGAGCTAATGTTTAGGCCAGTCTTTCTCAACTGGGGCATACCAATGTGCTCTGAAAGGTAACCAAAGTTAATAGGAGTAATTTCTGCAATTATACCCTTGTGCAAATTAATTGAAACAACCACTTTAGTTTCCTTTCTTTTACAATACGGTCAGCTTTAGATTCACTGGAGTGATGGGGTGTAATCGATTTCTATTTTTTTCCTCAGATTAGCTTATTTGCAGTGGTGTGCAGTAATATGAATCTATTTTTGGGATGTATGATGAAATTTGTTTGGCCTTGAAAAATATTGTTATTCGTGTTTGCATCAGATTTTTTATTACACCCAGACACTATTATCTCGACTGTCGATTAGTTGTCCTATGGCCATTGTCTGCGATGAACATTACTCCAAGGAAGCGTATAAAAATTGTAACACTGCACAAACACACTGGCAAGCCTTACCAGTGAGCAAATCAAAGTATTATAGACTGACCCAGAAACTCTCCTGATTTAAATCCAATCGAGAATCTGTGGTCAATCTGCAAGGAATGAACATACAAAGTACTAACGTGCACTGGGTCATGTTTCATTGGAAAAATATGAAAAAAACTAAATAGCGGAATTATTTGTTTTGTTTCAATTAATTTGCATGAGGGGGTACTTTTATATTTAAAAAATCTTTTTTAAAAAGGTAAGGAGACCAAGCAGATGACTTCCATGTCTCAGTCATTGTTATTTGATAATTTAAACTTGATGCTAATTGATTTTTCCTTATTAAAATTTAAAGTGTGCCCTATGGAACAGACTCCCTAGAGGATGTTTCCCCGATCACTACAATCTTAACCTGTTCAACTGTTGTCTTCCCCTCTTATCCATATAATCTACCCCTTAAAATAACCCTCTTCCTCAAGTGGCTCTCAGGCCTTGTACAGGGTGAAAAAATTTAGTTATTCTGCAAGTGTTCCCTGGCATTAAAAAAAGGTTGAGAAATACTGCACTTGAAGAACCACAAATATAATTATTCTGCTTTGCCATGGTCTGGCACAAGGTCATGTAAAAAGCAGGAAAATTGTATACTTACAGTGAGGATCTGTTTACCTTGTGAATCAGCATTTTTAATCTTCAGATAATGCAGTGACAGTATCGGAAATAATGTTACAAGGTGGCATCTTTATTATAGACATGGAATCAGCAAAGTTATTTTGGATCTAGGTTCACTTAGCTCTAATGTCCTTGGGAAAGGCATGACTCCACACATTCCTGTATTCTGTCGCATCACCAGATATTTTGATGCTGATATTCCATATTGAAGATGAGTGAGCTCTTGGACAAACAACGCTCATTTATCTTGACAGTAATTACCATTCATTCCTTCTGTGAGCCCCAATCCATCAACAGCATTCTAGATAATCACTCCTCATCTATAGTTGTTGAAATCACTTGTGTTTTTGTTTTACATCCCTGTCCCCTATTTTTGTATAGTTCCAGGTCTCCTAGATTAGTTGCCAACCATGACTATTTAATCCGTAGCTGGTTGGGGAGATGGATTCATATTTTTCTGAAGGGTATTTTATGCAAAAGTGAGTGTAACAAACTTGACTGGAATTCAAATTTCTTGTTCAAGACCACTATTACATGACCTGCACATCCAAACGATTATACTTATTGTCAACCTTGACAAGTCATTCATCAAAGTTAATGAAAGACATTAATGGCTCTTTGGAAGAATGACCAAATGTAGAAGAGAAGGCTTATCTTTCTCAATCTAGGATTTGTAAGTTTGGTGACAAGCCTGTTAATACCAATTTGATATCTACTTAGCATGCTATTGGGGAGAGCGGTATCAGTGCAATATAATCTTTTAAGGGAAGAGAGTCTGCAATCTAGGTTTTAAAAATCAGCATCTGTGTTATATAGGAATAAAGTGTCGCTGCCGACACTTGAGTTTGAACATAGATCGCCAGTGAGTAAAACACAGGCGATCCCATTATTGAATTAAGTAGACCACGTGACCATAGAGGAAAAGCCTAAGTAGGAGGTTATTTCATACAAAATATGATTTATGTTAAACCACTGATTCTTACTGTTATATAGGAATAAAGTGTCGCTGCCGACACTTGAGTTTGAACATAGATCGCCAGTGAGTAAAACACAGGCGATCCCATTATTGAATTAAGTAGACCACGTGACCATAGAGGAAAAGCCTAAGTAGGAGGTTATTTCATACAAAATATGATTCATGGTAAACCACTGATTCTTACTGTCATATAGGAATAAAGTGTCGCTGCCGACACTTGAGTTTGAACATAGATCGCCAGTGAGCAAACACAGGCGATCCCATTATTGAATTAAGTAGACCACGTGACCATAGAGGAAAAGCCTAAGTAGGAGGTTATTTCATACAAAATATGATTCATGGTAAACCACTGATTCTTACTGTCATATAGGAATAAAGTGTCGCTGCCGACACTTGAGTTTGAACATAGATCGCCAGTGAGTAAAACACAGGCGATCCCATTATTGAATTAAGTAGACCACGTGACCATAGAGGAAAAGCCTAAGTAGGAGGTTATTTCATACAAAATATGATTTATGTTAAACCACTGATTCTTCCTGTTATATAGGAATAAAGTGTCGCTGCCGACACTTGAGTTTGAACATAGATCGCCAGTGAGTAAACACAGGCGATCCCATTATTGTATTAAGTAGACCACGTGACCATAGAGGAAAAGCCTAAGTAGGAGGTTATTTCATACAAAATATGATTTATGTTAAACCACTGATTCTTACTGTTATATAGGAATAAAGTGTCGCTGCCAACACTTGAGTTTGAACATAGATCGCCAGTGAGCAAACACAGGCGATCCCATTATTGAATTAAATGGATCATGTGACCATAGAGGAAACGCATAAGTTGAAAGTAGTGTGACATCTGAACAATCACTATTTCCACTCTATCCTTTATTACTATTCGAATCACCATTTCTAGTCTATCCTCTATTACTATACGGACTGCTATTCTCTTCTCTACACTATTCTCTATTCAGATCAATACAGTGATTACTATTCAAGCGAGTATTATCGAGCAAGTACTGTTAGTCTAAGTGCTATTCGAAGGAGTCTGACACCAGCATTGTTCAACGGTGTACTATAGTTGAATCGACAATTACAAGGTCTCTACTGCAACGGGCATTACAAAAGTGACAATGAGTATTTGTTGGCATCACAAAAATCTGGAAACTACAAAATCTCCTCCAGAAGATAGGGAAGGAAAGCGAGAAGGAAGAACTAAACATAAATTGCAAGAAGACAATGCAGGGTTGTAAGAAAAAAGGATGCGCCCAAAATGCAAATTAAAAATCAGAGATACCAAAATCAAACAAGTGCAAACATTTAAATATCTGGGAAGTGTTCTAACAGAGGACAGAAAGTGTGACACTGATATCTGCAATGGGATAGCTAAAGATGCTTTCCCAAAGATAAGCAAAGTATTAGGAGACAGAAAAACTGTTATAAACAAAGAAAAGAATACTGAACTGTTACGTAATATCAGTCCTGCTAGATGGCAGTGAATTCTGAACAATTTCCTCACAGATGAAGAGATTTGAAGCAACAGAAGTGTGGTACTACAGAAGGATGCTGAGGATACCATGGACCAAACATATGAGCAATGACAAGGTTTTAGAGAAACAGGAAACTTATACTTAACATCAAGAAAAGAGAGTTGAAATTTCTGGGGCACATAATGAGGAAGGAAGGCTTGGAAAATCTGATACACACTGTACAGATAGAGGTTCAGAGGAAAGCAGCACATGATGAGCTTTAGTAAATGGCTGGCTGAGCAGGGTTTCATGAGAACGAAAAGATAAAGTTTATTAAGAGCTACAAAGGACAGGAAGTTGTGGAGACCAATGATCGGCTACATCCTGACAGGATATATAGCACGTAAAGAAGATTTGAAATCTTGCAATTGTTATTTACATTTGCACTATTGTCTTCACCTCTTTTTTGATTTAACAATGTTTCGGTTATAACATCCTGCCTTCTTCATGAATTTGTCACTTTGGGTTACCTTCATTTTGAACTGAATCCTTTATTTATTCTACAAGGTGTAGATTGTTCTTGATTCATTGTTCATGTTAAGGGATACCCACTGAGTTTAAGTCTGCACTACCTGGCCCCAAAAATTAAACTTTCACAGACCAACACCTGAATCCACTATAGATTGTTGTCCTTTGAGAATTGTTGCCTACCAGGGCTGAAACATGATCATTGCTCCTTAGTTTCACAGGTTTTAATCTTTGTGGCTAGGACCCGCCATGCCACAACCACTGTAGCAAACCACTCTCATTCCTTTCATATCCCCACCCCGGTGAGATGTAAGTTCCACTTGAGCAGTTTCTTCCCATGAACCACTACTGTTTGAAACCAACTCCCAAGTGGTTGCTTCTCCAATCACTACAATCTTGTTTAAATCTAGGTTTAACCATTATCTTCCACACATAGCCGTATAAGCTGTGCTTCTTACTATAAATCTCTACCTTGAGTGGTCCTCAGGCCTTGTAAAAGATAGACAGCATTGTAAAAAAAAAAAGAAAAAATGCTACCTATAAAGACTGAGGCAATTACGTCAATTAGTCGGTTTACTAAAGCTCCCTCTACAGACTTGGGCCACTGAATGAGGACTGCACTCATTCCGAAAGTAATTATTTACATTGTTTACATTCAGACTATTGTCCTTATCTTTGTTGTTGTTATCATAACATTTTGTCCACTGTGCTCTCAAAGCTTCAGCACATATATATTGATCAGAATTCCCTGTGTAACAGAGAGTTTGGGAAACTACACACACACACACACATATATATTTTTTTAATTGAGATTGGAGTAGATTTGAACAGCGAAATTAGATCAGAACAATTTTGTTTATTGATGGGAATGTGATCTAGCCCATTTGGAATTGGGTCATTAGGAAGACAATGGTAGATGATCGAGATAATTTTTATCGGTTAAAATTTGAAATAGAGCTTACTAAAGCTATGAGGAACTTTGAAATTCACATGATTTGGGGTTGAAAGCGGCAACTGTGATAATCACGTGCAGGCCAATGGTCGATTTATGATCAGCCAGGTTTATCTATATAAACGCGCACAGCAATTTGTTGACAGAGTGGTTGGCTCGTCTGCAGTCGAGCTGTGTGCAGAGAGGTCGGAGATTGAAAGCGACGTCAGAGATTGGAATCAAACGCCTGCTAACATATTTTATTGATATAAGTACGAAGAAGCGAATTACTCCTCCAACAATCTAAGACTGCTACTATTATTACTACCACTGGAAACGGAAACGTCGAACAAGCTACAATAATCAAAAGGTTGTCTTGGGGCTCGTCTGTCGTCGAGTGGAGTCGAGCTGGGTGGAGAGATATCGGAGATTGGAAGTGACGTCAGGGATTTGGAACAAAACCCCCGCTAACATGTACTGTTAATATAAGTACCGATGCTTCTGCTACCACGAAGATTACTACTACTGTTACTACCGCCGAGGAGGAACGCAACTATAAACTTTAAGCCGCGCACAGAAATCTTTATCTCTCCATCGCAAGAGTCGTATATCGTTCTGGGACGATTTCACAACAAGCTAATCACAACTCTCTCTCTCTCTCTCTCTCTCTCTCTCTCTCTCTCTCTCTCTCTCTCTGTCTAGAATCTAGTGTATGAGTTTTTACGTCAATTATTTTATTTTCTGTAACCCGTTTTTCTATACTATTCTTTTCTGCTATATAAAAGACATTAACAATTCAACCATTGAATAGTTGTTTGTCCGGCTTTCTGCGGATATATATATATATATATATATATATATATATATATATATATATATATATATATATATATATATTTGGTGCATTCTAAATTTCTTAGCACAGACTCTCCAGCCGTGTCTACATCTTCAGTGAACCGTGAATGGGTGAACATCACTTCTGCTTTCTGGATCAAACAAAACACAACGTGGACAGGAAGCAGGATTAAACTAGTGGACAGGTCGAATGATCTACGGATGCTCAGGGTACCTACGGTCACTCCCTTAAGTTCGGTTAAGACCGAGTAGACACCTCAACCCAGAGAGTAAGACGTCGGCTGGGGCGAAAGTGTTAGACTGGTGGCCATGACCAGGATAGACCCGTGAGAATTACCACGGCCGCCTAAAAGAGAAGAGAAGGTTGCATTTGTTTTGTCCAGTCGGGACCAAGTGAGACCAGAAAGGACTCTAGTCTTTGGACTATATTGGTCTAAAAGAGACATAAGGAGGAAAAGAGAAGGAAGCAAGAAGGAGGAAAAAGAAACAAAACACGGAGCGGCGGACCTCAGGTAAGTCACTTTTTGGTTTCCTTTGTTCGCTCATTGCACTTAGATCTGCCAGTAATATTGTTGATCTTGTTTTGAATTTGTCGACTTTGTACGCAGTTGAACCGCCACCACCGTGTTAAGTATTTTTCCTATCGTTCTGTCGTTGGAAGTGGTAGTTGACAAGACACTAGGATGAACGTAGCAGGATCAGACGCCACAGATGACCTTGGGGACGTGGGAGTCCCCGAAATATCGATGAGTCTCAAGAGGCTGATAGGTAGCATGAAGCTACCTACTTATAAAGGAAACCCTGCGGACCTGCACGAATGGATTCTGTCCATTCAGAAAAAGCAGGTGATCTATGGCCTCTCGGACCAAGAAATGGTGCTCCTAGGTTACGACGCCGCAGCGGGGCAGGTGTCTAAATTCATAGGGGAATGGCACAGAGAAAACCCGGCCCTGACGTGGACCGAGCTTAAATCCGCTCTGGTGCGGCAATACGCAAGTGAGCGTACGGCCATTGAGGCAGTCAGGAAATTATTCCGGCTGCAGCAACAAGTAGGAGAGACTAATGAGGAATTGGGGGAAAGAATCGCGGGGCTTACTGCGTTAGCTTTTCCGTAGTTGGCGACTCGAGATAGTGGTCCTATTCAGCCCTTGTTGGCCGATGTGTATGTGGACGCGCTGAGTGACAAGGACCTGAGGGGCGATGTTCTGAAGGGGGGGACCGGTCGGCCTGGCCGCAGCCATAGAGGCGGCTCGGACCAGCGAACGACTCTGGGATAGAATAAGAGGCGTGTAGGTAGGAACCCGGGGGGGCCAAAGTAGTGATGAAAAGGAAGGACCGGGAGTGGATCCAGATACGGGACCCGAAAGAAGAGGTGGAAGAGGACTAGAAGGCTGAAGCAGTTCCCAATAGGAGAGCCTCGGATCTGCGTTATGGGTTTCACAAGCCCACACCGGGCCGATATGGGTTGGTGTGCTGGACTTGAAAGTATGGTGGGCATCGGGCTCGCAACTGTCCGACAAACTATAGTCGACCCAAGGTCTTTGGGGCCGAACTGCACGACTTTTGGCGAGTTCGGGTACAAGGTTCGGTGGTGTACGGCAGAGGGAGACCGTAAACTGGGGATAAAGCGAGTTAATACGCTGGTGCCCCCAACCGAGAAGGAAAAGGGTCCGGGAAACGCCGATGGGTCACCCGTGAAAAAGTAAGAGGCTCCAGTGCAAATAAGACCTCTGAAATGCTGGTCATGTGGTGTGGTCAGGCACTTTTCGGCAAGTTGTAAGGAGCGAAGGTGTTGGCGCTGTGGAGGGGCGGGTCACCTGAATCGAACCTGTCCTCGCAGGAGAAAGATGGACCACACCGAACGGAACAACCCTAACTCGAATAGAGGGTAGAAATTGGTTGCTAGTCCGAGAAAAGAGAGTCATCCGAGCTCTACCCAACCCAGGAGGGCCCCTAGACAGAAATTAGAGCCTCTAGAAAAAGGTGAACTCCTGTCACCGTCTCCCACGTCTCGGTTGTCGAGAAAGCGGGAGGAAGGGAGAGAACATACGGGAAGGAGAAAAGCACAGGGATACCGTTTGCTGAAGGAAGGGCCAGACTTCACCTGTTGCTGGGAGACAAGAAGGTGAAGGCCCTTGTCGATACTGGAGCTTCAGTGTCACTGGTTAGCTCCAAGGTTTTTAGAGAGTTGGGACTGAAAACGAAGCTTAGTCCCGTCGATCTACTAATAAGTCAGGCTGATAGTAGCAGGATGCAGATAGAGGGTATGACGTGGCTACCTTTCCAGTTGGCAAGAACCAGAGGTAAACTTAAGGTTTATGTGGTACCTGACTTGTGTGGTGAGCTAATTTTGGGGAGTGACTGGCTTAGGCAGAATAAGGCACAGATCCGTTTAAACCCCGCCACCCTAACATTGGACGGGGTAGGGATACTGTTGGGAGAGGATAATTATGAACAATTGCCAGTGGTGGTCTAGACAGATATAAAGCTTCCCCCTAGGACTACTGTATCTGGGAAGGGCAAGATTATAACAGAAGGAGTGCTGAACAGTGACCTGTAACAAGTGGTCCCTACTGTTAGGTATGATAATAGTGAAGTGGAAATAACCGTGTGTGATTCGTTGGTGAGGAGGTCGGAGACCGTTCCCTTACTGTTAACCAATACTGCCAATAAAACTATTAAAATAAAGCAGGGGGAGGAGCCGGCAGGGGCGTTCCCAGTGAGAGAAGTCGAACAGGTGAGAGTATGGAATGAAGATAGGCCTGGGAGGAAGACAGGTAGCGATGAGATAAGGGATGAAGATATAACAGCCTCTGAGCGTTATAGGAGGAAATTGAGGGGGATTGCTGAACGGTTATCGGGAGGTAATAGCCATTACTGATAAGGAACTGGGACAGACGGTGACAGTTGAAATGAAGATAGACACGGGTAATCACCCACATATTAAGTTAAGACCGCATAGGACCCCAATCTACAAAAGAAAATTAGTAGAGGACGCAGTGAATGAAATGATGGAATCATGGATAATCGAAAGATCCAAATCTCCCTGGAGTTTTCCAATAGTGATTGTTGGAAAGAAGGATGGAGGGCATAGGTTTTGTGTGGATTTTCGTTAATTAAATGTCATTACAAAACCGCTGGCAGTGCCCCTCCCTTTAATTGATGATATTCTAGCTCTTTTAGGAAAGTCTAAATGTTTTTCCACCTTGGATTTGAGGCCGGGATATTGGCAGGTAGCACTTAGCAAAAAATACAAGGAAAAGACTGCTTTTACCTGCCACATGGGTCTTTTCAATTTAAGGTTATGTCGTTTGGGCTGGCAAACGCCCCGGGTGTATTTAGTCAGTTAATGTCCATCCTATTGAATGACACTGAGGCATTTGCCATGGCGTATCTAGATGACATCATGGTGTTTTCAAAATCACCAGAGGAGCATTTTGAACATCTGCAGGTGTTCGATAGGTTAAGGGAACATGGATTGAAGTTAAAATTATCGAAGTGTCAGTTTATGAAAGAAGAGACAAAGTACTTAGGGTTTATCATAAACAAAGACGAAATAAAACCGGATTTAGACAGAGTTGAGGTTATAAGAGCCATGCCCGCACCGAAGACCGTAAGAGAGATTAGGGGATTTATTGGAGCCATCGGATATTACCGGAGGTTCATACCAGCATTTAGTCGGCTAGCAGGCCCTCTAATAGCTCTAAGAAGCATGCTAGGTTTAATTGGACCGAGGATTGTCAGCGTGCATTCGAGGCTCTAAAGGACCAGCTGACAGCTGTACCCCTGTTGGCCTACCCAGACCTGAGTAAGCCCATGGTGTTGTACACCGATGCTAGCGATAAGTGTATCGGGGCGGTTCTTACACAACCTTTTCCTGATAAGGATAGATCAGTACCGGGTGTGCCTGAGGAAGTACCGATCTATTTTCTGTCTCATCGTCTCTCCAAGATTCAGCAAAGGTGGCCAGTAATAGAAAAAGAGGCGTTCGCCATTCTGTATACTGTGCAGAAATTAGATTATTATTTGAGTGGGGCTGTGTTTACCATTAAAACAGACCATAAAACCCCTCAAATATTTGTTAGAGGCGGAGTGGACGAATAAGAAGATACAACAGTGGGCATTGAAGTTAAGTGGGTATAACTGCAGAATAGAATATTTGGCAGGGAAGGATAAAACCTGTGCTGACCTGTTATCGAGGATTCCGAAGCAAATAGAGACCGAATCTGTCAGGTTGGAGCCGGGTGTGGATGATAAAGCATTCCAAATTTATGTGATCAATTCACAGGCGTTGAAGGAGAGACTTAGTTGGGAAGATCAGGAAACGAGTGAAACGGAGATTGTTTCCGACCCCCACTGGCGAGATTTTATTAGGCAAAGCCAAGAGGATAGCGAGATAGCAACTATCAGGTCCAGGGTAGAGGCAGGGTGTACCTCCAAATATATGGTGCACAATGGAGTGTTGTATTACCTTTCAGGAAGAGATAAGGAAGTAAGTTTAAAAATGGTGATACCTGAGAAGTTGAGAGCTGAAATTCTAGACCAATGCCATAGGAGGTTAGGACACCTGGGAATTGATAAGACGTATGGATTAATAATGAGAAATTACTACTGGCCTAAGTTGATATAATGATGTTGTGAACCATGTAAAAAATGTGTAACATGCCAAATACAGAGTCGAAGGAGTAGGGTTGTCCCAGTATTAGAAACGGATGTTCCGAATTATCCATTTCAGAAAGTAAGCATGGATATTTCCGAGCCCTATGGAGAAACACATAGAGGTAATCTTTACATAGTGTGTTTTGTGGATTGGCTGACAAATTGACCTGAGGCATTTGCCATACCGGATAAGAAGGCACGAACGGTGTCAGATATAATACTGAACGAAATATTCCCTAGGTATAGGGCCCCCGAACAGTTGGTTACCGATAATGGATCGGAGAATGTGAATCAGATTATGAGAGAGACGTTGGGAGAATTAAACATACAGCACATAACCACCTCTCCATATCACCCCCAAAGTAACGCTAAGGTAAAGAGATTTCATAAGACCCTCGCTGATGTGTTAGCTGAACCAACAGAGGATAATAGAGAAAATTGGGATTTATTCGTAACTCAAGTGTTAGCATCTGTGAGATTCTCGATGAACGAGACGACAAAATTTTCCCCTTATTACTTGATATATGGCAGGGATGTAGTCTTACCTATAGACAATCTATTATGACCTAGAAGGGAGTATTTAGGAGAGGATCATCACCAAATAGTTTTAGAACAAAAGCATACAGTTTTTACGCAGGTGAGGAGGATTCAAAGAGCCCAGAAAAGGTGAAATGATAGGGTAAATAAAAATAGAGAAGTTTCCTTCCAGATAGGTGATCCAGTGTATTATAAAATACACATGAGAGAAGGTAAATTGGACCAGAGATGGAGTCCATACTATAGGATCGTGGAGCAGACGGGTTTGGTTTCCTTTGTAATCTGGGACCAATTGACCGGACAGGTAAAGAGAGTGCATGCGAATAATATAAAGCTAGCTGAAATAAGAGAATGGAAAGGGTCGAAAAAAAAAACTCAACAGAAAAGGATGAGGAAAACTACGTTGGTAGAAGCTGAAGAGTTAGCGACTGAGAGTGAAAGTGAAAGGAGTGAGGAGATTGAAATTAGCCCAACTACCCTTCGAAGGCCGAGGGAGGTAAGTCGGACCCCAGCGGGACATTCTGAGGAAGCAGGGATTGAGCCTAACCTTAGGGAAGAAGAAGAACCGAGTGAATGGGAGGAAGAGGACGAAATTCCGTTAGCTCAATTGCAGAGCAAATTGCGGACTGAAAAAGCACCTAGTGTTAATGAGGAATTACCACTAAAACGGCTATTGAGGGGAGCGGTGCAGCCCGATCCCAGGGATTAAGTGAAAACCAGTACAGTGGCTGTGGTGAATGAGTGACGGTCTGGGACTAACTGTGCATTTATCATCAGTGCTGGTGAACTGTGTGGGCGGGCCCCATGCAAGTTGTTACGGACCAGGCAAAAGAGGGCAGTATTACCTATAATGGGAATGGCATTAAGCGTGTTGTTTGGTACAGTCTCCGAAGGCGAAGTGAGAGTAATTAAGAGGAAATTAGAGGCGGTAGAACAGAGACAACAAGCAATGGCTCAGTCGGTTAAAGAGAGCGTATCCATACTCAATGTTACTAGGACTGGAATTGGCTAAGAATAGAGGGAGTATCAATTGGTTGATTTCTCACCTACAGGTTTTTAGAAAGGAAGTGATAAATGTAACCACGTCAGTAACAACCGAATTACAGAAATTAGAGGGGGTTTTGCAAAGGTATTTTCAATTATTAGCTATAATGAGTAAGGTACGTTAAAGTCACTCTTTAACGGTGTTTTTAGAGCACGTGAGAGCGCAATTAGACATGCTGTCGCTGGGACACCTGTCTCCGAATATAATAACTCCGGAACGATTAAGAGAAGTTTAAAGAATGAGGCTTTGTTAGAGCTGGTAGGAACGAATGCCAGTGGATGGACGGGATTGTGGGAACCCATTGTAAGGGAGATTCCTAAGATGTCGCTAGAAAAGATGCCGGCGTTGTTAAGGCCAATCGATAAGATTGATCTTGGACAGTTGAAGTCGGAGTTAGATAAGATAGGTCCGCCGAATTCGGGCTGGAAAGAGAATTTGGTTGCTATATATAACCGGGCCGACCGTTGTGGGAATTATACTAATGATAGACGTGGCCTTGCTAGTTTGGTGGTGGTTGAAGAGGGGTGCGGTGTTGTCGACCGGGCAGAATAAACTGGCACGGGAGTGCATGAGTGAAGGAGGGATTCCAGTTAGTGCACTTTACCAAGGTAGGTTCGACCAGCGTGCATTGGGACCCCTAACTGATATTGAAGAAGAGTCCACGATTGTCGTGGAAGGACCTGAACCAACAAAAGATTCGACAAAGCCTGTTGTGAAGGTGAGACAAAATCGGAGGGACAGATTTACGAAATAAATCGAATTTTTTTTATTTTTTGTAATGAGACTGAAATAATTGAGTGTTGCGAACTCCAATAAAAAAAAGAAAGAAAAAAGGAAAGAACACTCGAACTAGTGAACTATGTGAAAAGGTTCTACCGCACGAGATCACCACAACAGTGAACTTTGACCGGAAGTTGCATGTACATATGTATCGTAAGGACAATGAAAATGTAAGTGGGTATAATGAGCCCTAAGAAGAACTGAGGACTCTACCTTTGCATGCTGGAAGAGACGTATGTAGACACTAGTCAGAAGCATGTGGGACTGGGTTTTCTCATATTTTGTTGATAGGAAAGCTCGTGTGTCATTTACTAGTAAAATGACAGACGGGTAATGGAGGAAATGTGACAGAGAGAGTTTGGGAAATACACACACATATATATATATTTTTATTGAAATTTGAGTAGATTTGAACAGTGAGCAAAATAGAAGGTTGAGTTCAACATTTCAACCACCTGAAGAAGGCCGGAGCATACAACGGCCGAAACGTTGTAATAAATATGGCGACAAAAATGAGGACAATAGTCTGAATAATGTAAATAATTATTATTATTTTTTTAATTTTAAATTTACAAACATCTTTTTCACTTAAGAATATGACACTTTGTTATCAAATGCTAAAAAAAAAACATTATGCTAAGTGCAATGAAAAAGTACTGTGTGAAAGACATTTCTCCAGTGTCCAGGTGAATCTATTTTCAACTTTCAAAAAGTACGGAATAACTCAACCAATCTCTGTGTACTGTACTTCAATGATTGCCAGTGACATCAGCTTCTTTTTTTGAAATCCTCCATTAGTAGCGTGGGTTATTTGAAGACACCACAAAATGATTTTCTTAATAATTAACAAGTGGTAAGTCAAAGAGTCATGATAAGCTGTTTTCTGAATACCTCAGTCAATAAACCACAAAGAGGTTCTGTGAACTACAAGCAGTTTTATTTGTTTACTGAAAATAAAATTAAACCTATTTTTGCATATTTTAATTTTTAAGACTTACAGATTAATTTCCTAATTATTTACACTATTTACATCCAGTCTATTATCCTCATCTTTGTTGTTGCTATCACGTTTCAGCCATTGTACCCTACAGCCTTCATCAAATAAATATTGATCTGATTACTAAAAATAAGAATTAAACTGAATTTCTGGGATGAGGGGGGGTGATCATTATTTACACTATTTACATTCAGACTATTATCCTCATCTTTGTTGTTGCTATCACGTTTCAGCCATTGTACCCTACAGCCTTCATCAAATGAATATTGATCTGATTACTAAAAATAAGAATTAAACTGAATTTCTGGGATGAGGGGGGGTGATCATTATTTACACTATTTACATTCAGACTATTATCCTCATCTTTGTTGTTGCTATCACGTTTCAGCCATTGTACCCTACAGCCTTCATCAAATGAATATTGATCTGATTACTAAAAATAAGAATTAAACTGAATTTCTGGGATGAGGGGGGGGGTGATCATTATTTACACTATTTACATTCAGACTATTATCCTCATCTTTGTTGTTGCTATCACGTTTCAGCCACTGTACCCTACAGCCTTCATCAAATGAATATTGATCTGATTACTAAGAATAAGAATTAAACTGAATTTCTGGGATGAAGGGGGGGGTGATCATTATTTACACTATTTACATTCAGACTATTATCCTCATCTTTGTTGTTGCTATCACGTTTCAGCCACTGTACCCTACAGCCTTCATCAAATGAATATTGATCTGATTACTAAAAATAAGAATTAAACTGAATTTCTGGGATGAGGGGGGGGTAATCGTTATTTACACTATTTACATTCAGACTATTATCCTCATCTTTGTTGTTGCTATCACGTTTCAGCCATTGTACCCTACAGCCTTCATCAAATAAATATTGATCTGATTACTAAAAATAAGAATTAAACTGAATTTCTGGGATGAGGTGGGGGGTGATCATTATTTACACTATTTACATTCAGACTATTATCCTCATCTTTGTTGTTGCTATCACGTTTCAGCCACTGTACCCTACAGCCTTCATCAAATGAATATTGATCTGATTACTAAAAATAAGAATTAAACTGAATTTCTGGGATGAGGGGGGGTGATCATTATTTACACTATTTACATTCAGACTATTATCCTCATCTTTGTTGTTGCTATCACGTTTCAGCCACTGTACCCTACAGCCTTCATCAAATGAATATTGATCTGATTACTAAAAATAAGAATTAAACTGAATTTCTGGGATGAGGGGGGGTAATCATTATTTACACTATTTACATTCAGACTATTATCCTCATCTTTGTTGTTGCTATCACGTTTCAGCCACTGTACCCTTCAGCCTGCATCAAATGTATATCGATCTAAGTACTAAAAATAAGAATTAAACTGAATTTCAAGGATGAAGAGTTATCATTATTTACATTTGGATTATTGTCCTCATCTTTGTTGTTGCTATCACAACATTTCAGCCATTGTACCCTTCTGCCTTCATCAGGTGTATATTGATTTGGGTAACCTACAGGGAATTCTGATCAATATATACGTGATGAAGCCTGGAGAGCACAATAGACAAAAGTAAACTTATGGCAAATTCTTTAAATAAACTAGAATAGCTATCTTTACTTTGTCAACAAAAATATTCTTTAAGAAATACCATCTTTTTTACTATTTATGGTAAACCAAATTTGTACATATTCCAACACAAACAGATTTTTATAACCAGCCCTATAACAATATAACGAATAAATATGAGTTTGTCATTTCGATGTCATTTCAGTTTATAAAACTATTAAGAAGTTATAAACATTTAGAAAATTAAAATCACCGCTTTATAAAAATTTAAACATTCTGAACTAAAATCAAACATGTAATTGACTTGAAACACAATAGCATGAACTAAAACATTCTTTTCCTTGCTCTCTTAAAGTCAAATAAATATGATTTTTTCATATTGATATTTCAGTTTCTGAAACTATTCATAAGTTATAACATCTTGGATATGAAAATCAGTTTTATAAAAATTTCCAAGATGGAAACATTTTGAACTAAAATTAAACATGCTATCTACTTGAAACACAATGACACAAACTAAAACATTCTTTTCCTTCCTTCCTGAAAGGTCAAATGAATATGAATTTGTCATATTGATATTATTTCATTTTATCAAACTATTTAGAACTTATAACATCTAGAAAATTAATATTCATTACCTTATAAAAACTTGAGGCGCCGCAGCCTATACTCACTTAAAAGATAATCTTCCCTGGACGTCATGCATGGCACCAAACTTGTTCATAAATATCTAAACTGTCAGCTGTATACAACTGCTTTCTCAGATCAATGGTTAAAAATGTCTTTGTGCAAACAACACATGAAGGTGCCAGGACCATTCTTCTTTCAGCCACATTATCACAAAAACAGAAACCACATCACTTGAGGACTTCCAACAAATAAAATGGCGAGTACATGTAACTTGAAGAGGAAATAATGACATAATCAGCATTTTGATATTACACACTACCCGCATCAATATTGGAAAGCATATTAACAACTAATAAACTTGACACTATTTACATTATTCGGACTATTGTCCTCATCTTTGTCGCCATATTTATTACAACGTTTCCGCTGTTGTACACTCTGGCCTTCTTCAGGTGGTTGGAATGTCGAACTGAACCCTTTATTTCGCTCATTGTCTCCTCTTTATTTTTTCTTTCCGCAGCTGCACGGTAAGGCTTCAAGTACACCAGAAAGCTGTAACACGAGGGGAAGTGGAAAAATCAGGTGTGGCTGACCACATATGGAGAGAGAAGGGAGATCACCACCCTCTTTGGGATCAGGTTGATATCATAGACAAAGAACACCATTGGAAAATTCGTAAACTTAAGGAATCAGAACATATGCTAGGCCAAAAAAACTCCTGAGTCGACCAAGCATAGAAATGAATACAACATGGGAACCAGTAATAAGGAGTACCAGAGAAAAGCGATAATATCAACAAAAATTGCAATATGAGACCTGGTAAAAACATGCAATGATAAAAGCAAAAAATTGCAATGATAAAAGCAAAAAATTGCAATATGAGCACTGGTAAAAAATGGTTGCTGAAGACATTAGGTTTATAATACCTAGAAATTCATACACAGATGTCCTCAAGGACACATGGCACAGTGGATAAAGGCGTTGGTTAGATCCAGTGACAGAACCCAAAGAGTGTGAGTTCAATGCTCGGTTAAGGCAGTGGAGAACTTGGAGAGGGGAATTAACAGGAGGACAACTGACATCCATTAAACATGGCACATGGAACTAGGTGACAAAGATGAGGACAATAGTCCGAATAATGTAAATAGTGTACACAATACCTCATCTCAGAGAGATACTGAACTTGAGGAACCTATTTTCCTGAAAAATCTTTTTAAGAGAAAGATTTTATAAATTTCAAGTGACAGTGGCACTGGCTGCTCGGTCAATGGATGCCGAATGTTTCTTTATAAGGAAATGGCTAATATTAGCATTCTGTTGAATAACATCTCTACTGCTTAAAAGTTTTCCCTTTGTGAGGAAAATGTCTAGCGTTCAATGTCATATATAGAGATTGATAGTACATAGCATTTCAGCCCTCTTTTCTTTGTTTCTAAATGGCTGCTTGGTCATTGAATTTTTTAAAACATCATTTCACTCGAAGTAAGGTAATAAAGCCACTAAGATGCAAGGATTACTGAGTGTTAGAGAGTATGAGAAAAAACGTTATTAAGGAAAGAGAACATTAAAAGAACAAGAATTAAGAAGACTGAAGATAATCATTGATATTGCATTTACATTTTTAAAAATCAAAGTTGACTGGAAAGCAAGAAGCCGGAAGAGGTCCATCCTTCAAATCTATAAATCAACCATTTGCCCTTGTATGGAATACTGCTGTCATATATGGTCTGGAGCCCCGACTGTTCGTCTTAAGGTCCTCAACAAAATCCAGAGACGGATATGCAATGTGGTTGGCTCTGATCTGGCATCTCGTTCACAGTCGCTATCTCACAGACGTGCCGTCGCCTCCCTCTGTCTTTTCTACAAATACTTTCATGGTAAGTGCTCCGACGAGCTACTTTCGCTAGTTCCCAACCTGCATGAATTTAAACGTGCTACTAGGTTGGCATCTCAGTCCAACCCTTTCACTGTTGAATCAGTTAAATGTAGCTGTCTCTTCTACTCCAATAGTTTCATGTCTCGCACTTCTGGTGTGTGGAACTCCCTTCCTCTTACTTGCTCCTTGACAGCTATAATCTTCAAATATTCAAATGCAATGTCAATCGACATCTTCAGATGCCTTGATCTAATTCCCCGTCGTTCTTTTCATCTTTTCCTCTATCACGCCTCTTTACTCTTGCTCCCACTCTCTGTAACCCCTTGTGTGCTAGTGGCACGCCCGCCTTGCATGGGGTGAAAAGCTTTAAAAAAAAAAGTGAGAGTTCCACAAGTGAGAACTGCGATAGAAGAAATTGTTAACATAGAACATATTGTTACATGTAACAATTTCAACTGTAAAAAGATGAGACCTTTCTGCCAATCTAGTACTGCGCTTAATTTCATAGACTAGGTACCATAGAGGAACGTTCATCAGAACAATTACTATGGAAGTACTCATAGAAAAGGCACAGTGAAGCTGAGATGCCAGGTCAAGTTCATTGACATTGCATATTCTTCTTTGGATTTTATCAGAACAATTACCATGAAAGTTTTGTCTGAATATAATTCCCTAGACATGACCAGGGGAACGAGAACAGTCTATTTCCGTAAATTAAATAAAGGCTTTAGTTCAGAATTTCACATAGATTGCGCAGATCAATATGCACCTGAGGAAGACCGGGGGTGGAGGCACAACGTTCGAAACGTTGTGATAAACACCTCAAATATGAGGGCAATAGTCCGAATATAAACAGTGTAAATAATGCCATGAAAGTATTTATAGAAAAGGCACAGAAGAAAACGGCTAATAGAAAAGTGAAAAGCTCATCAGAACATTTTTTTTTTAAGCTTATCACCCCAAGCAAGGCTGGAAGCCACTAGCATGCAAGTGGTTACAGAAGGTTTGGAGAAAGAGCAGATAAGAGTGGTAAAGGAGAGGATGTGGAGAAAGATAGTGGATCGATCAAGGCAAGGGGTTACAGAAGATTTGGAGCGAGAGCAGATAGGAATGAAAGGGGAAAGGATGTGGAGAAGGGAAGTGGATAGATCAAGGTAACTGGAGATGTTGATTGACGTTACACTTAAATAGTTGGAGATTGTATTTGTCAGGGAAACAGGAATAAGGAAGGGAGTTCCACAGGCGAGATTTGCGAGACATGAAGCTATTGGAGTAGAAGAGACGTCTACATCTAACAGTTTCAACGGTGAAGGGGTGGGAACGGGATGCCAGCCTCGTAGGACGTTTAAATTCATGAGGCCTAGGAACCAGCGAAAGCAGCTCCTCGGAGAAATTACCGTGAAAGTATTTGTAAAAAAGACAGATCGAGGCAACGTCGCGTCAGTGAGAGAGCGACTGCAGACGAGATGACAGATCAGGGCCAATTAGATTGCATATCCGTCTCTGGATCTGAGCCCTGAGGCAAACAGCAGGGGCTCCAGACCATATATGGCAGCAATACTCCATGCAAGGGTGAATGGTCGATTTATAGATTTGGAGGATTGATTCCTTTGAGAAAAATTTCCTGGCTCGGCACAGGGAGCCAACTTTCCTTACGAGGAAAATATTTGTAGAAAAGACTTTGGTTGGTTAGACTACACTCCGCCCGGAGCAATGTCTAGAGGGACGAAGCAATTTGATACTCAAATGACAGTCTTATTCGCAGTTCATTTATATGTATGCAGGATTTTGCCATCTTTGTGACTTGCGTCGTTCTCTGTCCTTCATTTGATGCTTACGCTAGTCATCGTCCCTCGAGCAAGTTACTCCCAGTTATCTAGATCAATCTCTGTGAGTTTCATGTTGCGGTTGCAAACATCACTGAGACACAGTGCACACAGGACACTGTTCTTTAGTCAGTACCCACTACCTGACATAAGTTGGTATGCGACTCCCCTTCATTCGATGAATATGATCCAACTATCAAAGTTGTTGCTGACAGAGGAGATGCAACTTAGGAATCCCGTTCGATGCATCAGAGTGGCGTTATAACAGGGTCCTAACCCTGGTTCAACGTTGAAAATTCCTAATGACGATTTGAAACAGGAGACAATGAAGAAAATGAAGAAAACTCGGAAACTAATTAAGAGAAGTTCCGTGATACTTCTCGTAGGGGAGCACCAGCATTGAATTCAGCAGCGGCCCGTTTCATCACATCGATGGGGACTTTGGCCCGCTCCCGTCTTTCGAACATACTTCCGAGGCATCTGAAATGGAACAGATAACATGGGGATAAGAGTAATGTTCTAAATGAGAAGCCTACTTAGTTTGTTTTTTTTCAACAAAACAAACTGATGTTTCCACTACTGTAAATAAGTGATGTAGGCCTAGTAAGAAATGACAAACAGGCAAAAGAGCAAATCAAAACGAAGAGAGCAACAGAAAAGAGGAAATTTATAGCACAGCATATCTAGAATGGGGGGTACTATTTATATTGAATGAGTCCCTGGCATCCCCACAAGAGGGGTGGCGGGAGGAGAGAGAATAATGTGGCACACATGTTGGGGTACAATGAACCATCGGTTCATCTTACCCCCAGCTCAAGGATTCATCTTACCCAACGGCAGCCATCTTGAAAAAATCATCTGGCAGCAAGGCAATCCACTCTGTAACCATTAAGAACGTGCACAGAAGAACAGTCAAATAACAACTCAACCTCCAGTAATTAACAATGAAAAGAAAACAATTATATACTTACCAGAGTATTTGATGATATTCCCACTTTCCAACTTTTCACTTGATGATCGTCAAAACACTTTTTTTTCGCACCCAAACTTTCAAACTGGCAATAAATCGGCGCCAATCGCTCAGAGACCTGTGGTGACGTGTTGCTTAATGTGTGTGACGTCAGAGGTTTATGGGGTCTCTGTTAACTCGTATACAAGCGTTGGTTCATCTTAACTCACTGTTCATCTTACACCATCCTCCCCTACGTACGTGCAAGTATTTGTACGTGTGTGTAGATTTTTTTTATCCTACCTATTCCTAGCTGAGGATTGCAGACAACATGAAACTCTGAGTTGTGTAATCAATGTAGGGGGCGTTATGTATATTTTTTTTAATATATTAAATAGCTGTTTTATTTAACATTAAGCACTGTTTTTTTCTTACACTATGTATTTGTATACAAACGCTTGCTTGTACATTTACCTATTGTTGGGGAAAGATTCCAGGAGTGAAATAAAATTATATTTATTTAACGTAAAATAAACAAATTCTTAAACAGTAACTATCACGAAATAAAAGGTTTTATTTAGAAAGTTCTTCTCTCTGACTGAAAAGGAAATGACCATAAATTGTCTTTCAGTAAAGAAGAGAGAAAGTGGATTTGGGAGATAAGATCAAATAGAGTCCGCTGTTGCTTTGGCGGGAAAGACCGGACGATAATGTTGACTCGTATTTTTTTTGTTTTTTTATTTTTTTTTATTACTGTTGTCAGTCTTTCTGCATAGTTGAATGGGTAAATGTTTATTTTAACACCCGAGCGTCATTCACCGTTGAACTATTTTCTGAAAGAAAATTGTAGTACGCGTTTCCGTTCCGTAACGCGATTTTTTTTCTTTTGTACTTAATTTAAGAAGAAAGTTAACTTTCAAATATATGTAAACATCGACAAATAAAAGAATAACAAAAAAAACAAACACCTAACCCGAATTTGAAAGTTAACTTTCTTCTTTAAAAAATAAAAATAAAAGAATAACAAAAAAAAACCTAACCCTAATTTGAAAGTTTACTTTCTTCTTTAAAAAATTTTAAAAAAAAATCAAAGAATAAGAAAAAAAACAAAAACACCTAACCCTAATTTGAAAGTTAATTTTCTTCTTAAATTAAGTACAAAAAAAAATCGCTTTATGGAAATGCGTACTAATTTCTGCAAGAACTTTCTTGTAAAGGAAGTAAATAGGCTCTAATTGTATACCTCCACCGACAAAATTCAGCAGTGAATTAAGTATCAATAAGCCGGTAATGGCTGACGAAAGACGAGGAAAGAGTCCAATTTTTTTCGGATCGTTAACATCCAAAAAGGTAGGTTTCTTCAATATCTAATTGTTGATTTGAGTTCAGCATACAATTTGCACGGAAATAAGACTATTTTGGAAAAATCTGAAGGGATATTAGCGCTCGGGTGTTAAAATAAACATTTACCGTTGAATGGAAGTCTGGTTTATATGGCTTCGTGTAGGCTCCTCAAGCCGAAGTTTATTTATTGGCGGGAGCTGATTTTATTGGGTATTTTTTATTTTTATTAATTTGAAATAGGTTTGAAACCGGAAGGATGCGCGGACCCGTTGCGTGGTGTGTATATTTTTGTCATTTGATCTTTTGATTTAAAACTGTTAACTTCCGCTTACTCTTATATATATATATATATATATATATATATATATATATATATATATATATATATATATATACTACACAGTGGGTATCAAAAGTATTTAACACATCAGTTTTTTTATAAATTTCGCAATAAAATATTGTTCAATTTGAATGATACTGTTGGGATTTCTATGAAATGAGTGTGAAATCAGAAGATTTTTTGTTTGAGATGATAAGCGTGAAAAGCATGTTCTTCATATTAATCACAACAATATTAAGCATAGACATACAAGTTGAATAAATCTCAAGGCAATATTGAACAAAGAAACAAAGGTAGTCGTGAATTCAATTAGAAAAACACTGAACATTTATATACAATTAATACAATTTGGAAAAGTTTGTGTTTGTGTTATAAGGATGTTTGACGAAATGTAAAATAAGTATTTTAATGAGTTACAGTTCAGGAATGTTCCTTTGTTTAGAAAATGTTCACATGTAATATTAAGGAAAATTTATCGAGAGATAAATTTTAAAGTAATGTAATGCGAGATTTTTGTTGATTTTTGTTTGTTCTTGTTTTGACAGAGTTATTCACCCTGGACTGTATTTTTTTTATCTTAATGCTTGAATTACAGTTTCTGTTTAGTAGTGTAGATAACACTGTTTTTAGAAATGTGCAATGAATTCAGAGAGAGAGACAGAAAGAGGTTGAAAGTTGAGTCAAGTGTTGACGTGCGAAAAGTCCTTTTAGTAAAAATGTAAACACGCGTGGATCTGTGTGGAATCTCTCTGAAGGCGAATCTCTGACTAGTGAATTGGGCTGAAATTTGTCCTTTTATTTACTCTGAGAAGTTGAAATAGGCTCCAGCGATTTTTGGCGGTAAAACAAATTTTTGGCGATGGATAACACATTCTGGGGTTGTCTCGACCAATAATAAGCCGAGTTTCACAATGTGTGGTGTCGATTGGTTGAAACTAGCTCTTATGGAATAGTCTATTTTTTAACGGGAGTGAGTGGAAAAATATGGACGATTCCACAAAAGTATTTAACACGATTTGTTAATATTTAGTAACATATCCTCTATTCTACCTTACAGCCTCTGATGGAATAGTCCATACCTACCTTTCACCCCTCCGGGATAATGCACTTTACACCAATAATCACCTATTAACCAATCAGCATCTTAGTTTATGCAATCTAGACTTTTCATTGGCTCAGACCTCTAAAACTGTAGCAAGTTTAAGCGAAAATATCTTTTCGCGCCTAACGTTTTGAGCCGATTTTTTAGACCCAAAACTCAATAAATAGAAGCATCCGAATCGATTCGAACCAGTCAGAAATTCACCATGCCAAACTAATCCACGCTAGTCAAAACTTTGACCAACTACACTTTTCCCGCGCAAACTTCTCTGACTCAACAAACAGCATTTCGCTCTCCCAGGAACAATTGCTTACGATACTAAAAAGAAGTGAAATAACACACTACTAAATAAGTATTCGTAAACATTCAATCAAACACCAAAACAACTAAAGGTACACAACTCTTACCAACTTTGGACATTAATTTAAACAAACATACGCATACACACTATTGACTGAACTCTCACAAAAGACATTTTTGTACACGACCAAACACCTTGTTTAATTTCACATACAAACCTTAGTAACAGTTTCACACACACTGACACTTGGCATAAACACACTGCATAATTCAATTCAACCATTCACACTTGTCCAACAGTATCTGATTTAATTGTGTACGTTAATTTTATATAAATCAATGTTATTGTTAAACTTTTAATTATGTTGTTTTCACTATTCCTGTTTCTTAATTTGTTGTGGATGAATGTCTAAGAACACCAACATCACTAACCCTTCTGATAACCTAACATTCTGATATCTCATTCTGATACATTCTCCAGTCTGCAACACCTCTAATCGTTTTCTGTAGTTTTCAGCGAGCTTCTTGCCAGAAGATTTTGGCAGTTTCACCCATTCTTCTCCACAGACTTTCTTCAGTTCATTGATATTTTTTTTAATCTCTTGCGTGTACTTTCAACTTCAACTTTTTCCATAGATTTTCTATTGGATTGAGATCCGGTGGCTGGCTAGACCATTCCAGAACATCCATTCCATTTTTGTTGAACCTCTGTTAACTTGTTTTAGCCATGTGCTTTGGTTCATTAACAAGTCGTGTTAAATACGTTTGCACACAGTCAAATTCGAAAATTGGCAATAAAAGTACATAAAAACAATGCTTCTCAATTTTTCTTTATGTTTATTGATGTAATGGAATAACCTATCACCCCCATTAATGAATACACTATAGGTAGTAACTACCTATAAGTATCTGTAAGTCAACGGACTAAGGAGTCCTGCTGAAATCTTTTCAGCTGTGCGGTTGAACTCTCTGCCTTCGGGCAGAGAGGAACCCGAACGAGGCTATGTCGAAAGGCAGAGTCTCGTTCGGGGAGGTAGACCGACCCTGAACCCGTTTATACGGGTTCAAAGGGAATATTTTTGGCCGAGACTACGGGCTTGGAGATCCCACGTTAAACCCGGCCTTGTGCTACATGCAACCTTTGGGGGGGGGGCAAAATATACCAGCTGAAATCTTTTCGACTGGCAGGTCGAACTCTCTGCCTCTGAGCAGAGAGGAACCCGGACGAGTCTATGCCGATCCCGTTTTTTACGGGGTCTACGGGGAATTTTTACCCGAGCCTACGGGCTTGGATACCCCTCGTAAAATTTGGTCTTGTGCCACATGTGACTGCGCGGGGCAGTTACTAAATACTCCAGCTAAAAGGATTTCAGCTGTGATGGTAAAAAAACTCTGCCTTCGGGCAGAGAGGAACCCGGACGAGGCTATGCCGAAGACCAACCCTGAACCCGTTTATACGGGTTCAAAGGGAATATTTTTGGTCGAGCCTACGGGCTCGTAGAACCCACAATAAACTCAGCCTTGTACCACATACGACCCTCGTGGGTTGCTGTTAAATATACCAGGTAAAACCTTTTCAGCTATGATGGTCAAACTCAGCCTTCGGGCAGAGAGGAACTCGGAGGAGGCTATGCCGAAGGGCAGAGTCTCGTTCGTGAGGTTCACCAACCCGATCCTGTTTATGCGGGTTCTACGGGCATTTTTTGGCCGAGCCTACGAGCTCGGAGAACCCACAATAAACTCGGCCTTGTGCCACATACAACCCGCGTGGTGGTGCTATTAAATATACTAGCCGAAATCTTTTCGGCTGACAGGTCGAACTCTCTGCTTCTGAGTAGAGAGGAACCCGGACGAGGCTATGCCGAAATTGTCAAATATTTGGATGTAGAATTAAGTTACAAACTGGCAGTGTCTCTCCAAACATGAAACCCAACACAAAATTAAAATACGTGAATGTTAGATCCAACTACCCTGCAAGTATAATAACGCAAATCCCCAAAGAAATAGAGTCCAGGTTATCTAGAAATTCCTCTAGTCAAATAATTTTCGAAGATAAAAAGAAATGATATGAAAGGACTTTAAAAGAAGATGGACATAAAACCAAACTGGAATTGAAACCTCAAATAAAACAACAAATGAAGAACAATTCAAGGAAAAGAAAATATTATTTGATTTAACGCCCCTTTTAACTCAGAGGTCAAGTGTAAAATAGGGAAAATATGTTTTCAAATTACTTAATAAACACTTCCCCCTAAAATGACAAATTACATAAAATATTTAATAAAAACACAGTTAAATTAAGCTACAGTTGTACTAGTAATTTAGAAACCACAATAAAAAGACAAAATGCAAAAAAATTCAAAACTAACATGCAGCAAAACTTTGTTAACAGTGAAATACGCAATTGTAGAAATAAAAATAGATGTTCATTAGATGGAGTTTGCAACACTGAAGTAGTAATTTACAAAGCAAAAGTAATAGATACAAATGGCCAGAGAAAAATATACATAGGATGTACTGAGTGTAACTTTAAGAAGAGGTGGCACAATCACAAGTAATCTTTTAAGTTAGAAAGTCTTAGGAATTCTACTAGACTGGCCAACCATATGTGGAAATTAAAGGGGGAAAAATAAAAAAAGAACCGATTGTAAACTGGAAAACTAAAAAAAAAAGAAAGCAACATCTTACAACAATCACAGTAATATCTGCAACCTTTGTCAACAAGAAAAATTAGCTATAACATTTCCAGATTAAAAAAAACAAACTTTTAAATCAGAGTTCGGAAATTATGACTCGTTGTATACATTCTAAAAAGTTTATATGAAGTGGGATGAAAAGAAAGTATATATGGTTCATTTAATTCCTCACTGATACATTTCCAATACACTTGCTCCCCCTCCTCCTCCTCACCTTCTACTATTACTCACGTCGAGTGTTTATTTATTTTTAAATAAATATAGCGTTCATAAATGTTTATTTAAAAAAAAAAGCGTTATGAAATCAATTGACCGAAATCGCCTGATGATACAGAAAGGTTGAAACCAAGATGGCGGAATTGGCTGATCTCCTAATTTTTTATACTTATATATAGTACGAGGCAAAAAATGGACGCACCCATAGAAAGTCGATTTTTTAAATTTTTATCAAGACAAGTGAGTAATAGAAATAGAATTCGTTTATTAATACACGATATTAATACAGGTGTACATATGCGCATTATACAAGTCAAAAAATGATTTAGTAATGATAACGATCCTAAGCACTCTGCCTTAAAGAATAAACGTGACCTAAAGAGGAAGCGCGACCAGGTTAAGTGGCACCTCTTCCAGTGGCCTAGTCACAGTCCTGATCTTAACCCAATTGACAAACTTTGGGCGATAATGGACAAGCGTGTCTGTAATAGGAAAGTTAACACAGAAGATGTGCTTTTTCGCGAATTAAAGGAATGCTCGAAAAATCTGGCGAAGGACGTTGACTTACTAAGGAATTTAGTCTATAGCATACCACGAAGAATTAAGTCCGTTATTAAAGCAAAAGGTTACCCAACAAAATACTAACACATTTTTTGACTTGTATAATATACATATGTACACCTTTATTAATACCCTGTATTAATTTACGAATTCTATTACTCACTTGTCTTTGTGAAAATACAAAAATCGACTTTCTATGGGTGCGTCCATTTTTTTTTACTCGTACTGAGTGTGTGTGTATATATATAACAGTGCAGTGAATATTATTGCGGTCAAGTTATGTTTTGAACAGTGAGAGAGAATCGTGTGAGGAAGTTTATTAGCTCCAAAGACCAGTGTAATATGGTTGTGCTCCTGCTACTGTATCCTGGTGTGTCTTATTTAAAAGCAAAAAAATGGCTGTGTTCATACTTTGCATAAATGGTTTTCCAGCGGTGTTTTGATTGGACGGAAATATTTATGATGTTCTTTAATCACCTTTTATTAACTTATCGGAACTTGCTGCTTCTTCCTCGTGTTTATAAAAACAACTTCATTATATGACTTCCGGTCCTTGAAGGCGAAAGACGATTGCTACAATGTTATGTTAACCCCCTCCCTAGCGTAGACGTGTATATACGTTTTTTATAGATACAAAAGTGTCTCTTTTCGGACTCGGACGAATATAAACGTCCAAAACATAACGTTCAAAAACCAGCTACAGACGTGTTTTTACGTCGACCTTGAATCTTTTTATGCTCTTCTGAGATTGAAATGAGTTCAGTTGTCGACTCATATATCTGATAGAGGCATTAGCCACCGATCGGGTATTTTCACACGACTAAAGGTACGCAACGTAAAGGTGATGTTTAGATAGCGTTCCTGAGAGAGATACAGTGTGCTTGTGGATTGTTGAGTCAGAGATATTTTGCGCGGCAAAGTCGTGGTTGGTCAGAGTTTGACTTGCGTGGGTCAGTTTGGCATCTCTCTAGGAATGAAAGTCTGACTGTCTGAAGCGATCAGGAATTTCCTATTTATAGATTTCTGGTAAAAAAATATAGGCTCCGGTGGCTTGCGCGCGAAATAGCATTTTCACGTGAATTTGCTACAGTTCTAAGGCTTTTGACCAATAGGAAACTTCGTTTGCTGAAACTAGAGTTTTGATTGGTTGATAGATATTTTGGTGTGAAGTGGATTATGCTGGAGGGGTGAAAGGTTAGTATGGATTATTCCATCAGTTTCAAGGTACCTCAGTTTCTATTAAAAATCAATAAAAAATCGTCTGAAAATGAAACGTTTTTCCCAAAATAATTTACAAGGAAGAGGTTAATCACATAACCTTGTAAATATAATGTTTTTGTCTGATAGAGGCGTTAGCCACTGTTCGGGTACTTCAAGGTACCTCAGTTTCTTTGTTACTATATTAAAAACAAATAAAAAAATCGTTTGAAAATGAAACGTTTTCCCCAAAATAATTTGCAGGGAATGGGTTAATCACATAACCTTGTAATGTAAATATAATGTTTTTGTTGCCTCAACGTATCGTATTTCATATTGTTGCTTACAGTGTTATCAAGCGGTCCCACTTCTAAGTACTGACTGGACTCGACGTTGCTTAACTATGGTAATCTAAAGTGAACCGGTTACATCACAAGAATACTGGCAACTTATTTTTGCTCTCATAAGCTTGCATCTTAAAATACATAAGGTGTTCTATTTTAGGGAATTTTCATTTTGCAGTTTGATGGTGAATTTAATCAACTAATATACAGCGTTCAAAATCGTTTATACGGCCTTGTGCGAGGATGCCTAATTTTCCACCCTACAGCCCATTTCCCCACAGTTGCAAGTCGATCGCTAATTCCATGGAAAATGTTCAGATCAGTCCATTCTTTAGTGCCACCTGCTCAGACCTTTACAGCCAAATTTCGCCTTGTTGCATCCACAGGATTGAATCACCCACATTACATACGTATTCCTTTGTTTAGTAAGGCGCTCCGGTCAGTTTTCTCAAGAACTGCTACTTTGTGGAACAGACTCCCGAGATGATGCTTTCCCAAACTCTATAACCTCTTGAAATCTAGGGTCAATCGTTATCTATCCAACATTTCTTGATAATGTTCACTTCCTACTTTCTCCTCTAAGGTTCATATCACACATCACATTCAATAACTTGAGTCACTCTCGGGTCTTGTTGAGTGAAATTTAGTATAAAATTGAACTATTCAGGGTATTTTTCTAAATAAAAGAAATAAAAAAAGAACTTTTAATACATTATGAAGCATTGTTTAAACAGTTCATTTTTGCATTCCTTTAAGGCGTGTTTACTTCTCATACGACGAATTCCTTTTTATTCAATTGCCGAAATCTTGGAAAGATTTAACTGACAATCAGAATTTAGCGGGAAAATACAAAATGCATTTTCTAACCAATCAAAATACGTTATTTTAAAACGTAGTTTCTGAAATCTTCGTTGTCATTCTGGGACTTTATATGCCAGTGCACATCAAAATAAAAACCAATAACAAAAAGCAAATGTTCCCCAAGAGTTACTGCTTCAACATATGGCCATTTTTATTCCGCTATCAACAATGTCTGAGCGTTTCCTCAGCTGGGACCACAGACAGGGACGGTGCGTACCACCCTCGAACCCCCTCCGACCGAAGGGAAGGCAAGCCTGATTTGGGGCCCCGGACAGTGCTATTTTATGAACATTTGCTTTTTTTTTTAAATACCTATTTGTATACGTTACAAATTAAACTAAGTAAAACTATTAAAGAATTTTTAAAAAAATCTCAAATTTTGATTCCATCTGGAGTCTTTTGTTTTCTTTTTTTGTCCAAATCCATGAATTTATTTAGCAGATACTAAGTCACGAAGATCATTGACTCAGGAATTCGAGAGTCAAGCAGATCAGTTCCTAGAAACTGAGAGCCCGACGCCGACACATGAGATTTGATTATAGTGGTGAAGGTTTCGTTCAGGACCATCCACACTTTTTGAAGGGACGAATACAGAGACCTGGTGCAACGAATGCCACAAGGTCCCCAAACGACCCTCCGAAGGTTTTGAATTCAGAGTTGTCCTTCTCCTAGACCAGTTGCCATCCAACGATATAGAACCCAGTCTGTCCTGCTATTTACCCATAGTTGGAGGGAAAAGAAGAGGATTCACATCTTTCCCAAGGGTATTAGCACGTAAGTGAATGTAATGGATTCGACTGGAATTCGAACTCGGCTCTCCGATTCCTCAATCCAAGCCGTTATCCATTACTCCATCGTGCCTCACGAAGATACACTATATGAAATTCACTATTTTTTATCCATAATGTTGGAAATGTTAAAATTATTCAACAAGTAAAATTTAAAGTCGATGTTAAAACTTGCTGCAAAAACTATTGCTCTTTTTAAGATGGACTGGTGTATTATGACATGTCTTTAATTTTTATTTAGAATACAATTATTAAACAATCGTTTATTTATTTCATTACAAGAATTTACAAATAGGAACGATTAATTAGCTTATCTTCATACTCTGGCTGGTGGCAAACGCTGCTGGTGGCGCCAGAGGTGGCAGTCCCGCCATAGCCACCGAAACCGTGATATCATCCCTGGTCGGCGGCTGATATCGCACGTGTTAATACACGTTGTATGTTAAAAAAAAATATAGATACATTGTATTTATTTACAATTTTCCTAGTTCAGTTGTTCACCTATATTGCATATGGTCCATTATTTTACATAATTAGGTTATAATAAAATTTATAATTTTTATGAATACTACCTTATGAAAATTGATGTGTAGTAGAGTGGGGGTCTCGTATCATAGATTCTGGGAGGATATCATAGATTCGGGAGTGGACACGAGACCCTTGCACCGAGTCTGACCACAGACGTTGTTGAAATATAAGTTTCTCATACGCTTACGTGACAACAGCATGCTAAACTTACCAACTTCCTTACGCATAAAACTGCTACACAATCATGAAGTCAAACCATATTAGTTCTTAATAATTAGTGCTTCAGCGAAAATCTTTGTGGAAAAAAATAACGAGAATTGCTGATGTAGTAGAAAACAGATAACAAAAATTGCTGACGTAGCAGAAAACATAACGAAAATTGCTGACGTAGCAGAAAACAGATAACGAAAGTTGCTCACGTAGAAGAAAACAAAAAAATTGCTGACCTAGTAGAAAACAGATTACGAAAATTGCTGACGTAGTAGAAAACAGATAACAAAAAATTACTTACGTAGTAGAAAACATAAAAATTTCTGACGTAGTAGAAAACAACAAGATAGGAAGAATTTTCAACCAATCGCTGTTTCGAAAACTGATTCTGTATCTCCTTGAAAGAGGTAAATTCATAACATTACAATAGGTTGTCAGTCAGTTATGTGCCATGCGTGATACACGCTTAGGCGATCATGTATCTTTCGATACATGACTGGCGAGGCAGATTTTTCCCCGCAGTATGTTGCCATTTCTTTCTGCAGTAGACCAGTTGCCATCCAAGGCTATAGAACCCGGTCTGTCCATAGCTGAGGGAAGAAGGATTCATACCATTCCCAAGGGTATTAGCACGTAAGTGAATGTAATGGATTCGACTGGAATTCAAATTCGGCGCATCATTACTCTACTGTAGTCGGTCAATTAAAAAAGATCGTCTACCCTAACTTTCGTTTCCCTTTATCAAATGGAGAAGCAAAGCGTTTCGAGATTAAAAAACTCTAAATTGCAGCGCCTCGAAGTGAATATATTTATACTTTTTTTTTTATTAATGACATTTGCTAAAAAAATGCATTCGTTTTCGCTATATTGGACACATGTCCATTTCCGAGAACATTTCAAATATCCTGTATACTATTTTTAAAGAAAAGAAAGAAAAAGATACATCCGCAACAATCAACTCACACACACACCTTTATATATGAGGATATCATGTTACTCAATAAGTGGTCTGGGTGTATTGATTTACCACTAGATTGTGCCATTCAAGACACACTCATTAATAAAACAATTGACATTAGCTTAAGTAGTGGAAAAGTTAAGTATTTTACCAAGCGTGTGAGAATGTTTGTCGTTTGATTAACTGTTTTGCTTTCCTTCAATAATGTTTTATATTTCATCAGGCTGACGTTGTGGAGTTAAGTAATATAGGTATATTTACCGGGGCTCTCTACTGAAGCAGGGTGTGACACAAGGTCAATTTTTTACGTGGAAAACCGATACACATACTTATACATATGGGCAAAGGACAAAAAATACCCTGTCCCCGCAGCCACTGTTACACTGTCGTCGATATTACACAGAGCCCACCTCTCTTAGTGCAATCAGTGAGGTGCTGTAGCAGGGTTGAAATCTTCGGGGCCAGTGCCTTCTCCCATCTAAAATTAAGAGAACAGTTTGGTCCACTTCCGGCCAAAGGCGGAGTCCTCCTGTGCCAGGTCTCAGGAAATCAGGCAAAGACTCGCATAGCAACAGTAAAAGTGAATATTTGATTAAATAAATTATTGAATAATAAAAGGAATAAACATGAAAAAAAAAAGAAAGGAAACTGCGAAAACTAAAGTCGTATTTTGGCAATACGTGCGAGTCTTATGCGTGCATAGTCATGGGTCAACCATTCATTAAGTTTAAGAAGAATTTGTTCAATGTTTGAAAAACCTATATGGACTTGGATTGGAAGACAGTTCAAAGTTCATACTTAAGAGTTGGAATCAGTCTATGTTACGATATAAAAAATTGTATATATATATATAATTTTATAACTACTATATATATATATATATATATATATATATATATATATATATGCATGTTTCATTAAATAATATAGACAAGTGTTGTCTATTTATTTTATGCAAATTCCTTTCATATCGTCTGATAAGCTTAATAAAATTATTATTGAAAGACGAAAGAAAATCACCATCTTGATACATATTTTATAATCCTATCTAAGCTTTCGGCTTACATAAGCCATCATCAAAGATGACAATAACATTACAATATATTAAACAATACACGGACATGGCAATAATGATAGTCTGTTTTTGTTTGCATGGAAGATTTCCAAGCAATGACAAATTCGTGCATACGAGACGCTGGAAGCGAAAATCTCACCGCGGCTCATGACGCGACACATGATCACGCGAGAGTGAAAACGAAATGTGTTAAGTATGGGAAGCCGTTGGTATAAACCAATGGCTTTTGTTATCAATTATAGGCATTTGAGTATATTTGTGGAGTTTTCATAGTTTATTTTGTTCAAGTTAGGTTTCAACTGTTTTATGTATATAGCTTTAAGAATTTTTAGTTTTTGTTCATTGTTTTCATGTTTATGTATAGTTGTGTTTTTTTACAAGGATTTTCCGGAATTGTGTACGCGGCCAGGCATGTTGTTTAAATACCTAAAAATGTTAGAGTTATTATTTAAACGTAGAGTCAAGCGTCGTGAAAGCGAGTTTGTGGTGTGACCAACATAAATATTATTTAATCCGTTGGAGATACAATCTCCCAGAGGGCACTTGAATTTGTAAACTATGTTATTTTTTTGCAAATCGCCAACGGTGGAGGAAGAATCATTGCGAATAATTGAGTTGGGTATACTAGATTTAGTGTAGTATATGATTAACTTAACTTTTTTGCTAGGATCTGTTGTAGATATATTAGTATTTACCATTTTTAGTATATTTTCAAACACTTATTAATGATAGCTTTCCAAACTATATAGAAGTTTTCTTAGAAGTCTCAATACTAAGCAAATAGTACATAATACTGCTTCAACTAATCCCAAACATATTAATCTCCGATATCGTAATCAAATGCATACTAATTATAAACAAGATGAAAATATACTAAAAAAATTGGTAAATTTAATTTGCTCACGGAGTCGGCCTGGTTTCAAAATGGTATAATATGTTGGGCTACGTCCTCAAGGAGTAAAGTTGAAACGAACCCTCAATCTATCTTTCCGACTACTCGTCGGTGATGGGGGTATCAATAGCTTGGTGTTTATATTTCTCGTTTTTCTTTTATATATGCACTTTTCATTGGTGCAAGGTTGATTTTTTTTCCTTTCAATGTGTGTGGGACCGTGCTCATGCGCCCTCAACCCTGCGCGTACATCCGTACGTGTAGAATGTTGTGGTTATTTATTCTCGTTTTTATTGATTTGTCACTTTATACTCCCCCCTTATTGGTTTTATACTTTTTCTCTCTCTCTATTTCAGTTGTAGCAATATATATATATATATATATATATATATATATATATATATATATATATATATATATATATATATATATAATTTAGCTCTTGAAAATACATTTCAATTGAGCACTGTTGAGTGATAAGCTATTTCTATAAACAACAGCCACCTGCACTAATGCAAAGCTCTTCAGTAAAATGAATGGAGCACTTTGGATGATTGGCATTTGTTTACATTTGTAAAAACAATACGCTAGAGTTAGTTGTGTAACTCTACCGAGTGAAGATAGCTCTGGCACCAAATTAGTTGTGTTTCAATCCTGGCTTGAGGCATTCGGAAGTCTAGTCGCACTGAGGAGCTGTGATACAGCGAAACAGTACTGTCTGTGAATGACATATATATATATATATATATATATATATATATATATATATATATATATGAAGAAATATACTCTTAAGATGTACTATATTTATGGGATAAAGTGCTCAATATCAGAGATAGAGCGTGTGTAAATATAAAAGTGAACATTGAAGTCAACACTTAGAGGCGACAGGCTGTTTCATGCTAGACGCAATCGTCAGGCCTGATTAATAAATTTTGTCTTTCTGTTGTTTAGTGATTTTACTTTTTATTAATTTTCATTCTATTTTCTTTTAAGTTAACCGCGAATTAAAAAGAAAAAGAACTTGGTTCTAACACTGAATAATATATTCTTGTGGAATATCTACTGATTTCTGGAAGCAGAACCGAAATGTTTAAAACAATTTGTAATACATTCTGAAGAAAAAAATGATTAAGTTCTTTCCCCCCTTCTCCTGTGAAAATAAACTCTTGATGTTTCTTTTATTGTTATAAAAATTAATTTCTAGGCTTGGTCAGAAAAGTTTACGATAAAAATAAAATGGTAACGATTTAAAAAGTCTTGGTTGTTAACATAAAAATTCGATAAGAACGTAAGTTTTCGACCAGCTGTTACTTTTCCTTAACTAACGTACATTGGCGGCCATTGCAATTATTGCTGAATTTCGTTCCTCCAGTCACATGACCTAATGCAAATTGTTTGCTGGGCAAGGAAGACTTTCATCGTCCATTCCTGTTACAGTTTGAAAAGTTTATTAGTAAATATGGGATATTCAGCATCAGTTGAACAATTAATTTCCGTTCATGGATAAATCTGCCAAAAATATTTTCTGTTCTTTGGGTGTTTAGACGGAAGGTAAGTTTAATTTAAAACTTGTTTCTTACTATATATATATATATATATATATGTGTGTGTGTGTGTGTGTGCTGTGGAATTTGTTCTTGTTTTGTATTCTGTCTTTTTAAACGTTTTCTCTCAGTGTGGAATATATATGGCAAACATCTATGACAGATGTTGAAGATCTAAATTAATGGAATCGGGGAAAACAATATTCTTGAATGTTTTTAATTTTTTTACATGTGTTGGATCTTAGCTTAAGAAAAAAAAAAAACAATCTCCGCATTCCGTGCACTAAATTACCTTCCTAATTATATAATTATATAATTGCTTTTTACCTAACGTCATAATCTTACACGTATATAATATAATGTCATTACGTATTAAAAACTGAAATATAATATTTGTGACCAATCAAATTTTGAATTTACAAAATTAAATAAATATAATTCAGTTATGTTTTGAAAAATATGTTATCAGAAATAAAGTAATGCCCGAAAAGCAATACTTTTTAACGACTTGTTAAAACCCGTGAAAAAAGTCACTGATATATTTTAATTTCTACCAGATGATATCTGAGGTCAATAATCTCAAAGAAAAATGTCTTTGTTCTTTTGAACAGGAGTTGGGAGGTTTACCCTTTTTGTCTGCTTAGGATTTGGTTTTCGGCTCTTTCTAAAGCAATGATTCTCAACGTGAGGCGCATGCCCCACCGGTGGGGCATGGTAATATTTTGGGCCAATTCAATAATAAGTTATTAACAGTGAATTGTTTTCTAGTAAGTCTTAGTGAGAGTGTTAATGTTAATGCCTGTTAATATATACGATGCATACAGTATGCATACATAAAAAATATTTTGTGTGTATGTACGTACATGTTTAACTGACATATATGTAAGAATTAAATGTTACAGTGGGGGCAGCAGAATTTTAGAAATACCAAAGTGGGGCATGGCCCAAAATCGGTTGGGAAACACTGTTCTAAAGTCTACTTCAACTCTATACTTCTAAAATCTCCGACTGAACTCTGAAATTTTATTCACTAATTATTTATTTAATTTTTTTTTCTTTTCTTCAATAGTAGTGGATAGGTTATCCTATCGTCCGGTTCACACTTCTTCCCGGTCTTCTGAACAGGAGTAGTTGTTCCCTGTTTAGGATCGAATTTCCGGTTCCGTCTAAAGATTTTACATTCTTATTCACCCACAATAGCCTCATGCTTCTTAGTGGCATTATCGCCTTGCTCGGAGTGAATTGAATAAAAAACAAGATGACATCTAGGAGCATTCCCCTTTATGCTCTCCCTACACTATAAATACTGGGCGACCTCTTGCCTCGTTCTCTTTTTCACTTTGCATTTCAGTGGACACATTTAAAAATGTGATCTCTCTGAAATTTTATTCACTAATTATTTATTTTATTTTATTTTTAAATTTTATTCAATAGTAGTGGATAGGTTATCCTATCGTCCGGTTCACACTTCTCAACGTGGGGCGCATTGCCCCACCGGTGGGGCATGGTAATATTTTGGGCCAATTCAATAATGAGTTATTAACAGTGAATTGTATTCTAGTAAGTCTTAGTGAGAGTGTTAATGTTAATGCGTGTTAATATATACGATGCATACAGTATGCATATATAAAAAATATATATATTAAACAACAAATTTACAAGTGACAAAGACATCAACATTTGTGTTTGTGTGTGAACGTAAAGAGTTTGTATTTTGGTGAATGTTCGTACGTACGTGTATGTGTGTTTCTGGATGCTTTAAATATTCGATCAGAATATAAGACCAGGTAAATATATTCCAGAGAAAGAATTCAGTATTTCGAATGTGGAACTCATTGCGGAACTTACAACCAAAAATATCGAAATTATTTTATTTAGATATAGAAATTAGTATGAAAAGTGTCATTTAAAAAAAAATAAAAATACAATAACATAATTTATAGAGGAGACTGGATATTAAACTCGTGGTGAAATTCAGATTCATAAATAAAATCCCCCATCAGTTTTGGGTGTTGTCGGTTTAGCGATTCAACAGATTTTTACACACCAAATACTTGTTTTATTACTCTGACACAGACCAGTCGTTGTGTGAGGGCTGCGGTTGGATACCCCCCCACCACCACCACACAAACAAATCATTTGGTTCCTCTGTGAAAGTGTCGGAGTTAGCTCCTCCTCAGTTTCCCTAATCCTTCAACAGGGGTCTCTCTCCCCTGGCTATAAATACTGGCTGACCCTTCGCCTCGATCGCTTTTCCTTGGGCCGCCATCTCGCGTGGAGATGAGGTAAAATCTCTCTTTTTCGACTCAGGCCTTGGGTCGCAACCTCGCGCGGAGGCGAGGTAAAACTTTCTCTTTTTCACTTAGGCCAATATGTGACATCTCACAGATACAGCGTTTCCCATATTCTGGGAAAAGGACGATGCACGTACGTACGGACACTCGACACAGCACACACATAACTTCTCCATACAAACACTATGTAACTTTTCATGTCTTCGTGTATTAATATATTTGTTTACCCATAATATATATTTGTTTACCCATGTATATCGGTCTTGTTTGTTTTCTTTTGTCTTCTTTGGACTTAATTAGAGTCCAACATTCCGATGTAGCTGGACCGGCCAGCAGGAAATCTTAACCCAGAGATATCTCATCACATTTCAACCCCTCGGTCCGCTACAAAAGATATGAATTTAGTATGCAAATTCTTACTCACGGCCCCCTGATTTAAAGGACGCCCTCTTCCAACTGAAAATACCCTGGTGACGAACCTGTCCTTACATAGGGCGTATATTTAGGGAACGAGATATAATTATGAACACTATTTTCCATATGAAAATAAAACGAAAAATAACGTACGAAAAGCAATAAAATTATTTAAAGTATTTCCCTTACTTGAAAAAATATTAATTAAAAATTTGGGATCATTAAATCTCAGAATTTGAAATGGAAAAATACTAAGCAACCCAGGGTCGAAGTATGGGTCCACGGAATATGTTAGAAGTAGAGGCTCCTAAATAGAAAATAAATTCTCATAAATATTCACGCAAACTTTTTACTCGTATCATAAAGACATTAAAATTGTACGTTTGGTATACAGCCAGATGATCATCTGGTCGAGCTAGCTCGAAAAATTACAGCTAAATAATGTAACTGTGGAGTTATCCCACTTTGTGTACCAGGATTCCCGCCAAGTGTCCGTCTATTCAGGACTATAAAAGGAAGGAACTTAATCTCCTCCCTCTCATTTCTCTTATTCCGGGATGTAGTAACGACAACATCGAGACTTTCTCTGCCGGGGTGTATTTCTTTCCTCCGGTAACAGAGTACTTAATTTCAAACAAACCACGTGGTGCATTACACCCCCCTCCACACTATAAATGTTTATTTTCTTTCTTTTTTTTGAAACTATCTATACATTTTACTATAGTTTTTCTTTCTCTTTTTTGTGGCTTGCGGTCAAATCACGTTGAAACACCGGTTCTCGTACGATTACTGCAGTTAAACAACATCAAACCTGGTCAGTATTTAGATGTGTGACCGCTTGAGAGTACCAGGTGCTGTAAGCTTGAATATGATGGTGGGGCATTGGATAACGTATGATAAAGTATGAATTCACATCTTTTCTCCCAGCTATGGGTTAATCAGTAGGACTTATATCAGCAAATCATTATTATCTCCCAAAAAATTCTTACAATCTAAAAATATTTTCTGACTTTAAATAACCTGGTTGATAAACCATAAAAAAACAAATCAATCAAATTCTTTTTTTTTTTGTGAGAATTGTTGTTCATTATATAAAGGTGTATATATGAAAATCTTTCACGTGTTGAATTTATTTCTTTAGAAAAATAGCAACCCCGTCCGTTACAAAGTAGCACCTCGCCCAGCTCACTTGATAATTAACAACAGATTTAATGAAAACAAATTGAAGAATTCAAATGTACATATTAATCTTTCTATGTAGACTGGGTGAGGATTTTTCAGCAGGAATATTATTCTAGCAGTAATTTGTAGTAAATGAAGAGATCTTACTCCTAGCACTGTATTCTTGTCTACTTGGGCTTGTGTCTGTGGGTTTGTTAGTGGCAGAAGCAGTAACAGCGAAAGAATGGAAACAGTTTATAAACAGACCTCAGCTATCGTCTTGCTTTCATTTATCTCTCTGGCCCTTTTTTGTCGGTGTGATTCTCACCCGCTTCGTTCATATAAGGAAGTTTATACACCCCTGACATTGATTTATTGCACGTTTTTCTGATAAGATATTAATCACCTCCTTTTGTTCAGTAACAAATAGTCACTTTAGGAATGCAGTCGGGCCGAACTTCTGGTGTGAATATTGTTAACAACATGCGCATTTGTGGACTAATAGTACTCTGTAAAAACAGCAAGAATTCTACCTGAAAAAATGGGAAATTTCAGACCATAGATCCTTGACATATTGCTCGGATATCCTACATTAAATTCGGCCTTGTGCCATATCTGGACGATTAGGGCGGTTGGTAGATATCCTTGCTTCAGGAATTAGTCTAGAGCTGGAGATTCGTCTCCAGCTGTGATGGTCAAACTCTCTGCCTCTGGACAGAGAGGATCCCCAGACGAGGCGATGTCAAAGGGCACTCTCGTCTCGGGAAACAGCTTTCCGACCCCGTTTTATACGGGGTCTACGGGGAATTTTTGGCTGAGCCTACGGGCTCGGATACCCCACATTAAATTCGGCCTTGTGCCACATCTGACCGCGTTGTTCAATTGATAGATATCCTTGCTTCGGGAATTATTAGCCTGCTAACCGAATCCCTGTCTTTCAGTAGTGTATTCTCTTTTGCAATAAACTTCTGTTTCTTTCATCTACGCCCGTGTTGCTGTCCCTTTCACACGAGTACCACCTTTGTTTGTAATTTTCATTAAGGTTGCAACAGTTTATATTAGATTCTAAACTTCCTAGAGCCTTCCCCGAACTCATTTTACGGCTTATAAATATTATTTTTTATCTGTTCTTTCTTTCCTTATTCTTTTTGACACTCAATTAGTTTCCCTGGTTTTCTTCACTGATTAATCTTTATTATCTCCTGATTGATTCAAATCGTCATTCGGTATTCTCATGCATTAAGCCGCCGAACCAGAGTTACTATCCTGTTATATGTAAATATTCCTTTCTTTTGTGTGTCAGGATGAAAATATATTTTTTGTATTAATTCGACTTGTAAGCTTAAAGTTCTTGAAATCATATACTCTTCAAAGTAGTTTGATTTCATTTGAAGATAAGAAAGGAAGGAGTGTACAATGAAGTCGAATTGATAAGATTCTTTTTTACTGTTAACAGCTATAATTTAAAGCGGTTTCTTTTAATGACAGGTTTTTCGTTGCTATGGTGGTAAGAAGAAAGCTTTGGTTCAGGCAAAGCGATGTAACAGCTAAACAATCAGGCTAAAAATGTTCTTTAAGTGTTCTTATCAGATCAGATTCTATAAAAGTGTGCGCTAATAGTTTAATTTCTTTTTCAAACATTTCATTGGATGAAAAACAATATTTATTTAATTTAATGTTGAATTGATTTTATATATCCTGTTCTGAGCCAGAAATTGTTTTTCTAATTAGTTTTTAATTTCCAATGTGTTCAGAGTGAAAAATTTCCGTTACGATTTTTGAAAATCAGGGCTCGGACACCTGCGACCAGTTGCGTAGCGTAGGTCGTCGGTGCCCGGGAAAGGGCAAGTATTTACTCCCCTTTTTACCAGCCCAGAACTGAAGTCTTCTAGCACTTGTATTTTAAGAAAATAATGATGTAATTAAAATATAATGTATTTAATGCTCGTATACTCAAACTTATTTTAAATTCCTGTTGTAGTGTACGGCAGGTGTTGGGGGAAACACCAAACCTATTGATTTTCCAGCAACTGCGGGGGTAATAGGCAAACAGAAGAAGGAGATGGGAGATAACAAAAATAACATTGCCAAGGAAACCATAGCAAGTTGAGGAACAAAAATACCTACGGGACCAACTTCCCAAGACACCGCATCTTGCCAAATGCCGTCTACTGTTTTTCCTGTGTTTTTATTGGCATGAGGCACCTTACAAAGATTCGGATCTTGACCAGTTGCAGAGAAGCCCATATCTAGACATGGTAAACTGTACTGCTGCTAACCGGAAAACCTCGGATGTAACTGGTGTTGACAAAAATGTCCGCATGCAATCCGTGGCCTCTTTTGCGTCTGTACTCAGGCGTGTTCTCCGATCTCCTGATCATAGATCCGACTACTTGGAGCGAGTTTCTTTGTTGAGTGCTTCTCGTAAGTAGGACTGGTTCGTGTCCCTCCACCTCGTTCCTATGTAATTCTTCCTCTGCGGGATTATTTGGAAAGGAGACATAAAAATTACTCTTATTGGCAATGAAATTTTCGGTTCTCCAACATTTTAGAAGGCTTTTTGAAATTCAACAAGGCTCCAGAATGCTTAAACCAAGGAAATCATCGTATTCACGAATTCGTTTCTGCTGTCGCCGTGTTTGTTGTTGACTATCTTCACATTCAGTCAGATCCACGGCTTTTTGCGCAATGTGTGAAAAAGTAAATTATATTTCTTGAATATATCCATGTAATGATTCCTCCACACCGTATTCAAATCTTGACAATAAGATGACAAACAAGCATGGGACATTTGAAAATGATGTAATTAATACTTTGTAGAGGACCGTGCGGGGTGAAGATGTGAAGAGATATCTCTGGGTTATAATTTCCTGCTGGCCGGTCCAGCTACATGAGAAATGTCGGACATTAAGTCCACAGAAGACAAACAAGACCGATATACATGGGTAAACAAATATATATTATGGGTAAACAAATATATTAATACACGAAGACATGAAAAGTTACATAGTGTTTGTATGGAGAAGTTATGTGTGTGTGTTGAGTGTCCTTACGTACGTGTATTGTCCTTAGCGAGTTCCCAGAATATGGGAAACGCTGTATCTGTGAGATGTCACATATTGGCCTAAGTGAAAAAGAGAAAGTTTTACCTCGCCTCCGCGCGAGATTACGGCCCGAGGCCTGAGTCGAAAAAGAGGTCGAGGCGAAGGGTCAGCCAGTATTTATAGCCAGGGGAGAGAGACCCCTGTTGAAGGATTAAGGAAACTGAGGAGGAGCTAACTCCGACAACTTGAACCCACAATATAAACATTGTTTCTGTTTTCAACTTCATGGTAGAAAGTAGTCCATTTATTTATTGACAACATTCTATCTTCTGCTCATTGCTGTCTGAAATGTTATTCAAGACTTGTTTTATTGTACAAGAACTGTGTAAAACCGCCTTTGTTGTATTTTCACTAGATGAACACCTGTGGTAGATGACATTCTTTTCACAATGGGAAAATATGAACCTTCTTCTTCCATGTGCCGTGTCTCTACAAAACGTGGACGAACATGGCTCTCCGCAATTTCCTCACTTTTGTAGCTTGTGGCTGAATAGGCTGTTTTTCTTATAATACGCCGGCGGTCACCAAAATGTGGAGGTTTACTTACATCATAGCAACAGAAATTAGCCTTGAGTCCATGGAGATAGAAGCGTACTTGACAGGAAATAAAACGTACACAAATAACAGGAAAAGCATGGTAAATTGTATATTAATTTCATACAATTTATTTATATTTTCGTGCGTATTGGTGTGTGTATTTTTAGGTTACAATTGTTTCATGGTACATGTGATAAAAGGGAGAAATTTACTCCATAGTATTACAATCCAGATGTTGGACACATGTTGCCCGTACCAAAGTTCGTGGTGAAGAGAGATTGAATTTAACGTCTTTTGGCGGGATGTCCGTATTTCCCTCGGGAACAGTTTTTGTTGCATGCGAGGAGGATTTTTATTATTTTTAATTTATTTTATAGAACGTTTTTATGTTATTGTTTTATTTTATTTTATTTATAATTTTCATTTTCATTATTATTTTATATTTTATTTTTATTTATTTATAATGATAATAATATCCCTACAAGCTCTTAATAAAGTTTTTTGACTATCTCTCTTGTTCTGCCAACCATTTACACAATCTCATTAGGTAGGTTTGTTTTCCTCTATCCATCTTGACTTCAATATGTCCTTGGTTTCGTTTAGTTTGTTTTCTTTTACAGCATATCAACATCAATGGGTTATTTAATGTCGACAAAATTTTTCTTTCTGGTAATATTTTTTCCCAAAAATGTATTGCTCGTAATATTTTTTTTTTTCCAAAATATATTGCTGGTAATATTTTCCTTTTTCAAAAATGAACTGTTGGTAATAATATATTGCTGGTAATCACGTAAAAAAATTGCCGAAAACAATCGTAGCAATGAAAAGTTGAGGATCCAAAATTTCAGGATTACGGATCCGCATCCGGCCCGAAATGTTTTTAATTTGCTCACTGAGTCGGCCTGATTCCAAAATGGTATGATATATTAGGCTACGGTTTCTAGGAGTAAAGTTGGAAACACAGACAATTTTATTTTGAAACACTGTAATTTGAGAACAGTGCTTTTTCATTTGAACATGAGTTACTGAAAGTTAGAGAATTGTGTCCCTTTAATTGTTTTTATCAACAGAAGCCAAGATGGCGGAATCCGAAAATAATCGCAGTAATGAAAACTTTGGAATCCAGAATTTCAGGATTGCGGGTCCGGATACGGATTCGGCCTCTAATGTTTTTAATTTGCTCATGGGGTCGGCCTGATTCCAAAATGGTATGATATGTTGGGCTACGGCATCTCGGAGTTAAGTTGAAAAAGTGTGACACACTGACATTTGCATTTATTATATGGATATTATATACAGAATATACGTAATTATATATGTACAAATATTTTTATGTATATGCACCATATGTATTAACTCGGATACACACTCATACCCTCACAGACTCACCAGAAAAAAAATTCACTGTTAATAACTCATTCTCGAATTACCCACTATAAAAATCAATCTGCTCCTCTCCCTGTGGAAACCACGGCTCTTAAGCGTCCTGTTCGAGGGTAATGCTTTTGTTTTTCTTCTGAAGGAGATTTGTTAGCGTAAGAAGAATCGATGAACATTTCAGTTCAGATCTTAGATAAAAATTTAACTAACCCGATGCAGCATCCCAGTTCTCTAACTGGTGTTGGCGTAGGAAAGTCGCGGGTAGCTTTGATATTCTCAGGTAGAGGTGAGATGCTGGCGACGTCGATGTTATGCCCAAGAAAATTGGTGCTGGAGGAACCAAAGGTGCGTTTGTCTAAATCGATCCGCAGACGAAAATGAAACAATCTCTGTCATACTTGGTGGAGATATTGCTAGTGTTCGTCGATTTTAGCACTAGCTACAAGGAAGCCATTGATGTACGCGTATACGAATGATAATCTGCGTAGCAATTCGTCAAAAAGTCGTTGAAATGTCTGGGTAGCATTCTAAAGAATTCATAAAGTCCAATTTTAGGGATGTCATCGGTAGTTACAATAATCTGGTAATACACTCTGGTGAAGTCGATTTTCGAGAATGTGTGTGCGCCCTGCATTTCTGATGCGAAGTCATGAATATGAAGGACTGGATATCGGTTGGGAACAGTCGAAGAATTTACTTTTCCTGTAGCTTTGTCCGATTTGTGTGCTAAGTGGCGAGGCGGATGGGCTAACTGAGAGATGAATGATTCCTTCGCGTAGCATTTGGTTAAATTTCTTCTCGTTGTATTTGTGCGGGCGCAAAGCTCGAGTGAGAATTTACTGTTTGTCCGGTTGTTTTATGCAGTGCTGTGTTTGGGGTTTATCGTGTTCGTATTTTTTACGGATTGTGTAATTTCCTTGTACTGATTTAGAATCTCTATGTAGTCGGGGTTGTGGCAAGTTGTAACACTGATCCCTGTTGTGTTGTAAAGTAACAGATGTTTGTCGTATTGCTCGATAGAGTTCTGCTCATCATGTTCATGGACAAATTAAAGTAAGCTAAGAAGTCGGCTCCTAGTATGAATGGTTTAACTTTGGTATGTGTAAATGACCTAGTCACGTCGCATACTGAGGAGTGAGTAACCATGATTAAATGTAAAATAAATGAATGGCAGCGCTGCCCAACAAACAGATTTGACAAAGATTGCAATAAATAATCACAAGAAAAAGAAAATAACAGGGCGAAAAATAACATAAAGCAGGCAAACAACATATGCAAGTCAAATCAACAGTTATAGGGCAAAGCAACAGTAATATGGCAAAAAGTTCACAAACTAAGAATTGGAGTTGTCGCACAAAAGCAAGTTCGGATAAGCGAACGTAGCATTCTGACTTCAAGACAAGACAGACCAGGATTGAGTCAGATGAAACAAGGAACAGGTCTATTTTATTAGCTAGGAAAAAAAATCTCAGCATGCATTTGTGTACTTCTGACTATAAATTGGGGTGGGAGCAAGTGTTTTGCAGTTATTCCTACTGCGATTGGAACTAACACATACCAATATTTAGCGTAGTCGCTTTGTTCCAAATTTCTCTATGCGGGTACCATTCGCTGTCTATAATTTGAAGACCGGGAGGGTGGTTGTATCCAGGGGCAGAGGGTATTACGCCGATTGCTGCTCCTGTGTTCACAAAGAATTTTAGATCATTGTTTTTCCACTGGGAAGGTTCACCACCATAACGCTTCTAAACGGATACAGAAGGTGATTATCTCCCTGTCACGTGACAGCCGCTTGATGATATACTCTAGACAGTAACGAAAGTAGCAGTTAATTTCAGTTTGTTTATGGCATTCAAACCGAGCGGTTGCTTGTTTTTAGCCTGGGATAAGGGGCCCGGGCTGTGGCTAAATCTGCCTCCTCAAGCAAATGCTACAGTTTACAATTCCATGGTGCCGTTTCCCTTTGGGAATATATATTTCCCAGATATAGAAAGAAACTTCAGCTCGCAGTCCTCAATTTGGGAAATCCAAAGACTCACCATTTCCCCTTTGTGGAATATGTCTACTCTTGGGACATAGTAGATGAATCCGGTCCGTTTGAATCTGGAGTCCTGAACATGGCTTTTCCAGAAACACAGAAGAATTTCCATATTATATGTCAGACTTCATTTTTGTTTCTCCTTACACTCTACTTGATGTGTAGATATGTGATATATTATTCTCTGCATGGGATACGTGTATATATGTATATATAATTTTGTGTATGTCTTATTAGTATAAAAGTTTCCCTGAGAAAAAATATGTTTGTCATTCCTTTTCCTTTCAGCCATTCCGTTCCGTTTGTGAATTACGGTGTTGTTATATCAGGGATATAATATTGGCCATAACGGCGAAAAATACAAAAGGGAGAATAAACCTTTCTTTCATATATCCCTTGTTATACTTCGGTTTAGTCGTTTTCCTGTTGTGTTGTGCGGTAGTTGCGTGGTTTTCAGCATTTATTTTCAGCGTAGTCTTCGAATATCTGGTGACACCAGCAGATATCTGAGTTTAGTAAGCAGTCTCTGCTGAAACTGTAGCTGCGTTGTTTATTGTTTCGATTGCGTGATGTACTTCGATGTTTCTGTCTTAGGAGCAATTGCATCTGCTCTCCCTCTTTCTGCAAGTCTAACAATGCCATTTCTAGGTGATGTGTGTCGATGTTGTTGGATTCGCTGGTTGTATGCCGTGAGCTAATTCTCTGGTGATATGTGGCGAATATCTTGTTCGCTATGTATGCTAGTTTATTCAACGACGTTATGGTCTGTCATGCGTGTTAGGATTGGCATCACAGTTGTTGGTAGTTTGGCTATACAAATGTGGCATAGGACTGTGTGCTTACCCAAACGAGTTTTTGTGGAACGTAGCAGTTGTAATGGAGTCCTGTCGCCGATGTCTATATGGTTGAATACCTCTCAGATTGTTTTTTCGTCGAAGACTCTGATCCTCTTGATGATTGCATTTTTAACGCTGTGTAGGGATCATTTTCGGGGACGTTTTCTAGTATGTCTGTTACTACGTCGACATTGCGTGTCTGTAATGCTTGAACTACGTTTTCAAACTCGGTTCTCTGGGAGGTTATTCTTCTGACTGCGAAAATAGCTTCCAGTTGTAAAAAACAGTTTTTTGATGTCGGATATTATTACCATATGTTGCGTCACTCACGTCGGGTCACGAAATAGTAACGGTGGCCTTCTTCTTCTTTTTATGCATCTTGATTCCTAGGGGAACATAGGGCCGCAACAACACCTCTCCAACGGACGCGGTTTCGGACGATCCTCTTCAGCTCGACAGATGTCGTGCCGGCTGCCTTCACCTCTGCATCAACACTTCTGCGCCAAGTCTTTTTTGGTCGACCCACTTTTCGTTTCCTTTGTGGATTCCAGTCAAGGGACTGCCTGGTGACACTAGAACCAGGCTTGCGGAGTGTCTGGCCGATCAATCTCCATTTCCGTTTCTCTCCTGCCTCTTGATTCCTTAGGGAACATAGGGCCGCATCAACACCTCCCCAACGGACGCAGTCTTCTTCAGCTCGACCCATGTCGCGCCGGCTGCCTTGTGTGTGGCCGATCCATCCCATTTGCGCTTCTTGGTGTCAATGTCGATTGGGGCTTGTCTGTTCTTGTCCCACTGTTGGTCATTGGAGACGACTTCCCTTGTGGATTCCAGTCAAGGGCCTGCACAGTGACACTAGAAGCAGACTTGCGGTGTGTGTGGCCGATCCATCCCATTTGTGCTTTTTGATGTCAATCTCGATTGGGGCTTGTCTGATTCTGTCCCACAGTTGGTCATTGGAGACGACTTCCGGCCACTTGATATTGAGGATGTTCCTGAGACATCGGTTGGTAAATGTCTGAAGTTTGTAATTGTTGGTCTTGGTTACCCGCCAGGTTTCTGAGCCGTAAAGTAGGACCGACTTGACGTCGGTGTTGAAGATCCGGATCTTGTTGCAAAGTGAAAGGGCTGTTGATCTCCAGATTGGCCGCAGAGTGTTGAAAGCGTGTCGGGCTTTGCTTTGTTGATTCGGCACTTGATGTCTTCACCCCCGCATTTTTACTGACGACGGCGGTCTTTTCGTTAGCAAGAAAAAAGTGGTATGACAAAACAACAAATGGTGATAAGAAATGGTTGAGATAAGTAAAAGAGTTTTATTTTCTCGTGATTTACAAGGTTAGATCGTTTGCTTGTTCTTGGATATTGTATATCAGTTAGGGGAGACTGAGAGTTCATCCGGCGTATAACACAAGGTAGTAGTCGAGATAGAGACGTGAAGAAAATCAATACACACGTGTAGTCGACTGAGGTAGACTCGTGGGAGAAATGTTCCACGAATTATCGTATTGTAGTAGACGAGATTTACTTTCTGCTGCTGCTGATTTCGTCACTGGTCAAAGGCATCGCTGTTGATGCACATACCTTCACTTAGACCACGTCGAAGGAAGCCTTCCCATTCGAGCATTCACGCCATACAGAAAGATCAATTCGAGATAAACTACTTGCCCGAACACCAAACTACGTCTCCCACAGAAGAAGAAACTTCCTAAGAGAATTCTATTCATAAATTTATATCTTCACACCTCTATATATTACGCACACTCACACATCTGTACATACACCGACATTTGTTTTCCCGAAACTCTGTTTTTCTAAACTTTTTACGAACTTTCTCTAAACCTTCTAAGAAATCCTTTTCTTTTTCACCTAAGTGATACCATAGTTGTTATATTAAATTGTATTCAAATTTGCTCGACGATGTTTTATTCATCGTTTTTTATGCACACAAAGGATCGTTCGCTTTTTATTTCTTTATATTGTCACGTCATCTCGGGTAAGTTACCAAATAATGGAAGTTAATAATATATTGTCACGTCGGATTGACTCAGATAATGTGTGCAGTATGAAAGAAAGTTTTATTCTGCTATTTTATTTCTCCCATTATGCGCATTATTATATCTATGATATAATAACACTTTATTTCACTGACGGATCAGAATAATTGAAAAAAGGAAATGACAAACAGGCTTTGTTCTTTGAGAGAGTTTACGATGTTAAGTCATACGCGAAATTATATACATATTTACACGTGTGTCACGCAGAGAAAATATAACACATATCTACACAACAGCAGAGTGAAAGGAGAACGAAAAGTTAGGGTTTTATATATAATATGGAGATTCTTCTGTGTTTCTGGAGAAGCCATATTTAAGATTCCAGATTCGAGCGGGTCGGATGTATCTGCTATGTCCCTAGTAAAGACATATTTCGCGAACGGGGAAACGGCGAGTGTTTTCCCAACATAAGGACTGCGAACCGGGGATAATTTCTATACATTATGAAGATATATTTCCATAAGAAAACGGCACCTTGGGCTAGTAAGCTGCGCCACGTGGCAGCTGGTTGGCCCGGACTTCTTCCCAGGCAGTTCAAACAACTCGTGTCTTGTCTCCAGGAAGCTGACTGACTGACCGCCACTTTCGTCACTAAGCGGCCGTCCCGTGACCCACGTGACTTAGTCTCGACCAAAGGGAGATAATCGCTTTTTTGTATTCCTACATCTCATTTGTTGTCGGCCGAAACGTTACCTTCCCTTTTTCACCTACAGCGAATTAGCAGTAAATGCCTTCATTCGACCGTCAAAACAAGGCTATGCAACCCATGGCTTGTAAAACCGTGACTTCTGTTTCTAACAAGCAACTTTAATTATTTATTATTCATTTTTGGTATATTAACCTCATATCGCAAAAAAAAAAAAAAAAAAAAATCAGCGTATACAAAACAAAACAAACCTAAAATGCCAGCAATAATTATTCTGCTCTCATTCGCAAAAATACGAACATTAACAGTCAAGCCACAATCCTTAATGTATTAATAATGTAATTTTGTAATTTGTATCATTGATTGTTGCAGCAAGAAACGAAATTACCATAATTAACCTATATGTATTCTCTTGGCATAAGTTTAAACTGACGCCTTCTTTTTCCATACAGACCTCACTCTTCAGCCTTGATAACGTCCAAAAGCGTCTCCGACCCCTTTTGGGTGACGAATTATTCTTCATCCTTCAATCTCTCTCCCACAGGCGGGATGTGGCAAGCCCCTCGCTGCTCCATCACTACTTCCACGGAAAGTGCTCGGATGTACATTCCCCGGTCTCGACAAGTCAAACCTTCACGGTAAAGACACGCCATACCACTTCGTAGCAAACCACCCACATTCTATCGGTGAGTGAGAAGTAAGTTCCACTCGAGCAGCTTCTTCCCGCAAACCACTAACCTGTGGTATCGATTCCCAACAGGATGTTTCCCCGATCACTACAATCTTTATCTCTTCAAGGCTAGAGTTAACCGTTATCTTCCACTCCTTTACACACAAATGCCCTCTTAATGTAACCGGAGTAACCCTCTACCTCGAGTGCACCCCGGGCCTTCTAAAGGGTTAACCATATACCTCGGCGCTTCCCCCTTTTGAGGACGCCTTAAATGCAGACCCCTCTGGAAAGAGAGATAATGCTTGGGGGGATGACCCCCCCCCCCCAATATTCTGTAACTACCAAAGCCGAAGCCAGCAAAATATGGGGAACGAAAAAGTAACAGTTTTTAAAGTAAACTGATGCCAAGAGGATAACTTTTTTTTAATGGAAAAGACAAAAAAAAAAAAATAAAAATAAGAATAATATTTTCGAGTTGAATACAGCCAGAAGGAAATCATTAAAAAAATATCTGATCTTTCAGGAAATATTAAAAAAATATCATTGGGTTACAAATATATAAATAAAATAAAACAAAATTATCATTTAAAATTTAGACATTCATTTAACGTTTTCGATTGAACCGTCTTCTTGTCGGTTAGGTTGGTTTGCCATGTTGGTTTTCTTGCGCGTTAGGTCAATGGGACAGAAAATGGAAATAAAATACATGACTAAATAATAAATAACCCAAACACCCTTTGCTATCAAGGTAAGTTTTCTTTTTATCTATTTATTATCACTTTTATAAATAATGATTAATAAAAAATTAAAAAAAAACCGGCTCAGTGATTGACTTGCAATAAGTCAAAAATTGAAATGAAGTCATCGGTGTCGTAATTTTGGATTTGCGGCTCGTAGAAAAATGTTATATCATTTATTTTAAAGTCGATAATTTAATAAAATGATTAATATCTACATTTATTTAATATAAATTATAATATTGAGTTATATCTTGATAAAACTAGCGATATGTCGTAAACGCCCGTAAGTATTTTTTTTATTTATTGTAAATTAATTATTGCAATTTAAATAATTGTAATTATTATTTTGGTAATTGAGTATGATTGCGAAAATTTTAGTTTATTAAAATATTACTATTTAATGATTTATTTTTAGTTCATTATGTCATAATGAAATTAAAATATTACCTATTTTATTAAAAATATTAACATTTATTTGTTAAAATATTTTTTTTTCTATGTGACTTTGAGACAAAAGTTAAAAAACTTTTCTTTCTGACTTTTCGACAAAAATACGACCATGAAACAAAAATAGCCATACATTTAAATTTAAAAAAAATAAAAACATCATTGTATTCTAGAAACTTCTTTTTGAAATCGTTAAAAAAAGATAATACATTTTTAATATTATATCAGTTTTTTTGTAAATCGTTAAAAAATTGTCTTTAGTTTAAAATTTGTCTCAATCAAATCAATTATTCAGCGTCAAATTTTATAAACAGTTTTTCTTGAGTCAATAAAGACTTTTTAGTTTTTAATGTTGCTTATGTTGAACACTTAAATTAAAAATGCATTTTTATGTTTTAATCACGTCATCACACGCCATTGTCTTAAATTTTATACGAAAATAATTTTGCAATGTAATGTTATAAAAATTACAAACAATTCTACATATGACTTCTCTAGTTTTGTAGCTTCTCAGGTTTTTCCCCTCCCCAAATTTGGTTTGGTTGGTTATCATTTGTAGATTTTTTTAAAAAATTGTTTCGTCCCTATAGAAAAGCCCGTCAAGCTTGTCTTACTAGAATAGATCAATTACGACTTAGTAATGAGTTCGATCCTCAATGGGTGCCCCATACTTTCGGCCTTGTGCCACATCTAAGCCGGGCTTAGAAAATTTCTATAGAAAAGCCCGTCACTATTTACTCCCTATCACCTCGTGAAAATGAGATCAACTAATTTTTAGTGTTCACATTCTTATTTCGTGCCCGGCCCCCTGAAAGCTCCGCCCCTAACACAAAACGTTGGCGATGGGCCTACCTAGTGCTCATTTAACATTTATTGTTTGTCATACTGATATCCCAATTCTTTGCTGATTGTTCCAAGATTTTTTGGGAAATATTCCAAAAGCGAATCCAAAAAGGATACTGTCGAAGTTAGCTCCTCCTCAGTTCTTTAATCCTTCAACAGGGGTCTCTCTCCCCTGGCTATAAATACTGGCTGACCCATCTCTCTCTCTCTCTCTCTCTCTCTCTCTCGACTTAGGCTGCTACCTCGTGCGGAGGCGAGGTAAAATCTCTCTTTTTCCACTTAGGCCAATATGTGACCTCTCACAGATACAGTTTCCCAAATTCTGGGAACACGTTAAGAACAATACACATACGTACGAACACTCACAACACACACACATAATTTCTCCATACAAACTCTATGTAACAGTCCATGTCTTTGTTTAACTTGTGTTATTATATATATTTGTTTACCCATATATATCGGTCTTGTTTGTTTTCTTTGTCTTCTTCGAACTTAGTTAAAGTCCGACATTCCCATGTAGTTGGACCGGCCAGCAGGGAAAGTTTAACCTTCTGATATCTCTTCACATCTTCACCCCCACGGTCTGCTACAATACTTTCAGAATTATGTTATAACCCAATTCTTTAAACTTAATTAAAAATATTACAATTTGTCATTTCTTTCTTCGACATTCATTCTCCTTTCAATTCATATAGCTCTCGATTGATTTTAGAATTTGCAGGAATGAGCAGAAACAACTAATTGTTTATCAATTGGTTGATGCTTTAAACTAAATTTACAAAATAGTTTTTACTATCTTGTGACTAGGATGTCTTTATCTGACTTTCCAATAGAAATTTGGATTCTTATTAATACCTAAGAACTCTGAAATTATTTCTTTGAATGATACCCAAGCCTCTTTTATTTCAGGCCATTCATCATACTATCAAATTTTACATTAGAAATAAGCTTTCTAAGATTAGATCCAGTAAATGCAACCTTTCTCAATTTAGCTTCAGCGAAAACCGGTAAATTTTAACACAAATTTTTAATTATCTATGTCATTTTCTGTAGCAAACCAAAAGAAAACGTTACGCCATTTCTGTTGTAACACTTACTGTATACAAGTATAATCACTTTTCAACCTATCAGGGAGCTCTTCTTCAGGATGCTCAGGTAGAAGCTGCCTCAAAGAAATTAGCAATTTACTTCTGCCTTCATAATGACAAGACACTCCTTCCTGTTTGTTGTTTTGGCTTTATTTTAAAATCAAGAACTTTGCTTTGTTGTTTGTACTCTGTTTGTTAATTTATTATCTTTTAAACAATTCTAGTTAGTGTACTCCTCTCTCCAACATCTCTGCAGCAATTCCATCTTTGGATAGAGCTTTGACAAACTATTTATTTATTAACCCAATCCTTAATATAAGGTGATAGCAGAAGGGCATTTTCCAAATTCACCATGTTAGGACTGAATAATAATTTTGGCACCAATTCTGTAGATTCTTTCTGTTTGGCAATTCCTTTTGAACCCAATGTAAATCCTACGTACATGTATTGTTCTTAACGTGTTCCCAGAATTTGGGAAACGCTGTATCTGTGAGAGGTCACATATTGGCCTAAGTGGAAAAAGAGAGAGGAATGTGACCGCCCCCAACGCTATTGTTGGTTCCTATGTGAAGAACTTAAATTTCTGTGTAGGTTAGTGTGTCAGCAGACAGAATATACAAAATTTATTTTCCCTTTTTTGTATATTCTGTCTGCTGACACACTAACCTACACAGAAATTTAAGTTCTTCACATCGGAACCAACAATAGCAATTGGGGGGGGGGGTCACATTATCGCCAACAATAAAAATATGCTTCATGCTCTCTTTGAGGGGTATTTAAGCAAAGTTTCTAGACCAGACAAGGCAGTAAGGAACAATAACAGACGGCAACAATTCACAACATGGCTGACAGCTTAAAAGAAATTCTTTTACTCATTCACCAAGCTACATGACACTTACACTTTCCTCCTCACCTCTTTCTTCTCACACATACATGCAAAATTCACATTTTTTTCATCTTAACAAACAACAACAAAGACAGTAAGATCTTTAACACTCGTACACACTAAGTAAAATTTAGTTGTAAAAACATGAAAATAAAAACATTTTATATTTAAACTTCTTTCTTGCCATTTTATTTGTTGTGGGTGGATTCAAATCCGCAACAAACGTTCTACAGAAAATCAATTACAACTAACACAGTTGGTTTCCAGTCGCGATTTTACGTGGGGTGGGGAGGAAGAAGCGGCCAATGCTCTTCCAGAATTTTGGCTGGGCCCTCAGTTGCCCCCCCCCACTTTTTTAAGCTTTGTAGAGGAAAAAAAATCAGATCAGACAAATTACACTGTTCTGCTAACATTGATGTTAGTATTAACCCTTTGATTTTGTTTTGAAGTTAACCTCTCTTGTAGTCCACCAGCTTGAGAGTGGAAAAAGAGGGCAAGAATAGATTAGAACTCTACTACTATAAATGAAAAGTTATTCCGTTTTAATTTAGTGAAGTAACATACTCATACTAAAACTCATTCTTAAGTTGTGTATATGATAGTGGTGTAGTATGCAAATAAAGATGCTGCTTGAATTTGCCCCCATCCCTCTGCAGAAAAATTCACAATTACCAAATTCCTATGCTATTTGGCAAATTAGAAAAGATGGAGGTGGAAAGTCAGAACCCTCAAATGGCTACAACCTCTAAAATGAAAACCCAGAAAAAAATATCAAAACCACATAAGCTAAAGGCTGAAAACTTTTCAACAGCCATGCATAAGATAATTCCATGGAACTGTCATGGAATGAAGGCAAATATAAATGAACTGCTTCTGTTAATAACAGACACGTCAATGGCAGTTGTTTACTTTCAGGAAACATTCCTTGAGCAAGGTGACAAAGTGAATATAAAAGAATACCACCAATACAACCATAAACATAACACTGGACTTCGTGCATCTCTCGGTTTGGTTTGGTTTGCTTTGTGGCAAATTAACCTCAATGGGTTATTTAATGCTGACAAGATTTTTATTTCTGGTAATATTTTCTTTTTTTCAAATATTTATTGCTGATACTGATTTATCCATATGTGATCCATCAATCTATATGGATTTCTCTTGGAAGGTTGACACATGTGGTAGTAATCACTTGCCAATTGCTCTGCAAAATTCAGAATATAATGATAAAAATCCTCTCTTTGGAAATTAGGCAGTGTGAACTGGGATGAATTTAAAAACCAGTGTTTTGATAAACTAGTTGAAGGTAAATGCATCATGAACTTAGAACGGTTTATGAAAATTCTTATATCTATAGCAAAGGAATGCATTCTAAAAAACTTTTAAACAGCCATGCATAAGATAATTCAATGTAACTGTCATGGAATGAAGGAAAAATATAAATGAACTGCTTCTTTTAATAACAGACATGTCAATGACAGTTGTTTACTTTCAGGAAACATTCCTTAAGCAAGGTGACAAAGTGAATATAAAAGAATACAACCAAACACATGACGATGAGCTTTATGCATGTGGCGGTATATCTGTCATAGTTAGGAATAATGTACCCCAAAGTAAAATGAATTTGACAACTACTTTACAGGCAACTGCTGTTAAAGTGACACTACATAGGCCAATAAACATTTGCTTGGTATATATCCCACTTAATGAATGAGTAAATGAAGCTGAAATTCATGAAATTATAAGGCAATTCCCTGCACCCTTTATGATACTAGGGGACTTTAACTATCACAGTACCATATGGGGGTGGGGCTGTAAAGACAGAAACCAAAAGGGAAGGACTTCAGAAACAATTATAAATAACAATAATTTATGTATTTAGAATGATAAGACTTCAACCTACATAAATCTCTTTACTGGTAGCCACTCTGCAATAGATTTATCCATATGTGATCCATCCATCAATCTATATGGATTTCTTTTGGAAGGTTCTGGTAGACACATGTGGTAGTAATCACTTGTCAAGTGTTCTGCAAATTTCAGAATATAATGATAAAAATCCTCTCTTTGGAAATTAGGCGGTGTGAACTGGGATGAATTTAAAAACCAGTGTTTTGATAAACTAGCTGAAGATAAATGCATCATGGACTTAGAACAGTTTACGGAAATCCTTATATCTATAGCAAAGGAATGCATTCTAAAAAAATTCAGTACAAAAAAAAATGTAATAGACCTTGGTTTAATGATCAGTGTAAGGAAGTTCTCAGACTCAGAAGAGCTTTGAGAGATTTCAACAAACTACCTTCGACCTCTAATTTGTTACAATTCAAGCAACTTCGAGCAAAAGCATGGAAAATAATTAAAGAAAGCAAAAAGATTGTTGGAAAAATTACGTCTGCAGACTTAATTCTGCCACAAAAATAATATCTGCATGAGATATGATAAGGAAAATAGCTTGTAAACATCATTCTAATGCTATAAAACATCTCTCGATAAATAATTGTAGAATAACCAGCAAAAAGGATATTGCTGATCAATTAGCCAAAACGAGCTCCAAAAAGTCATCTGCCAAGAATGGTAACCAACAATTTCGGAAGCTCAAACAAAAATCCGAAAAACAAAATTTAAACTTTAAATCAAATAATGCTGAGAGCGATAACCTACCATTCACTATAGAGGAACTAAATGAATCTTTAAAGAAAGCACACAATACAGCTGTGGGGCCAGATGATATACACTATCAATGCATAAAACAGTTGCCCAACAAATCATTACAACTGTTACTAAATTTGTAACAACTTCCCAGATCATCATTCCTATTCCAAAACCTGGAAAGGATGACACAGACCCTCAAAGCTACTGGTTGATAACACTAACACGCTGCCTATGTAAAACTATGGAGAGAATGGTCAATGACAGGTTGACTTGGTACCTAGAAACTAACGGCTTAATCAGTGACTACCAATGTGCTTTTAGCAAAAAATAGAAGTACTATGGATCACTAGTATCCCTCAAAATCTTTGTAAGGGAAACCTTCATTAAGAAAGAACATCTCATGGCAGTATTTTTTGACTTTGAAAAGGTGTATAATACAACATGGAAATTTGGTATCTTGAAAGATCTATATGAACTCGGTCTAAAAGGAAAGCTGATTCAATTCATAGGGAATTTCCTGAAAGACCGGAGATTTCAAGTCCATATAGGAAGTACATTATCGGAACTGCAAGATCAAGAAGAAGGGGTTCCACAAGAAGGCATTCTTTTGGTGATGCTATATTGTGTAAAAATTAACTGTATAGTTAAAACCCTGAGCCCAGGAGTGAGAAGTTCTCTATATGTCGATGATTTTCAAATTATGTACAGATCTCGACATATGAATACTATTGAAAGACAGCGCCAACAATGTCTCATTAAAATACACAAATAGGTAACTGAGAATGGGTTTATGTTTTCCAAAATGAAAACGAAATAACTACATTTCTGCAAATTAATAAAATTGCACAATGATCCATGTTTAAAATTAGACTGTGCAGATATTCAAGTTTCTCGGCATTATCTTTGATAAAAAATTAACATTCATTCCCCATCTAAAATATTTGAAAACAAAATGTAGCAAAGCCCTACAACTTCTGTGTGTAGTGGATCATACTTAATGGGGAGCTGATCGACTAATATTGATCAATTTATACAGATCACTATTTTGCTCAAAATTGGATTATGCTAGTTTCATATATGGAGCAGCTAGAAAGTCGTACCTAAAAATTCTCAATGCAACCTATCATTATGGGGTCAAATTAGTACTTGGGGCTTTTAGAACATCCCCAGTGGAGGGTTTATGCACAGAAGCTAATGAAACGCTTCCACATTTATGGCACACTAAACTGGTACTACAGTACTATGTAAAAATAAAATCATGCCCAACTAACCCAGCTTACAGCATCACCTTTGAATTGAATTACTGTGATCTGTTTTGACAAAAAGATAATGCTTTACAACCTTACGAACTCGGGATGAAATCCATTGCTGAAGGCACCACACTCTGAAATATGCAAGAAAAGACTGCAGCCAGTATTCCACCATGAACTATCAAGCAACCTGAAGCTTTTTGCTAGAATTATACGATCTCCCGAAACAAAAAACGCCCCCACGCACATTTCAGGATAAGTTCCAGGATATATTAGCAAACTTTCCAAACCATACACCTATATATGCAGATGAGTCAAAATGTGAGGACAAGATAGGATGTGCAGCAGTGAGCCAAAATATTACCAAAAAAGGCGCCTCCCAAAGGGAAACTCTATTTTCACTGCAGTCTTATGCAATCAAGCTAGCTCTCAACATTATCTCAGAGAGCAAACAAAAAAGAATTTCTAATTTTTTTGGATTCGCTATCCGTCGCATTGGCTTTGAAGGAAAAATCCAACAACCCACTTATTATGAAAATATGCAAAATGAGTACTATTAGCAAGCATAAAGACATCAAGCTATGCTGGATTCCTGGCCACATCGGAGTTTAAGGTAATAATGAAGCAGATCTAGCAGCCAAGTTGGCTTTAGATACAAATGTGGATATAAGGGCTAAAATCCTGTACACAGATTTTAAAGAGGTTATTAATAAATACATTCAAAAGGAATGACAATGGTACTGGGACAATAACTGACACAAGCTCTTCGCAATTCATCCCAAACTAGGAGAATGGAAGTCAACTCCCAGAAAACCTCGCAAAGTAGTACTGGTCCACGTACACATTGGCCATATGAGAATAACCCACTTGTACTTACTAAACAAAGAGGATCAATCAGTGTGCCAAGCATGTAAAACAGCATATGCTATTAAACATATATTAACTGAGTGCTCAGATCTTGCTCTCCCAAAATAAAAATATTGTAATATAACCAATATGTATGAGCTGTTTGAGAAAGTGAAAGTAGATGATATAATATCTTTTCCCAAAACATTAGGACTCTACCAAAAATTATAAAACAAATGAGAATGTCAAAATCAATTTCTCTACAAACCGTGTATCTGAAAAGAATATATCAATGAAAACAGACTCCTGACAACAACCCTCTTTATGAAAATATAGCAATGAAACCGGATCTACATACAGTTTCCTTACAAAGAATATATATTCTGTTCATACAAACCTATCTTTAAAAACTTGTCGGCATTAATAAGCTATTGAAGTTGATATGCTGTAAAACAAACCGAACCAACTTTCTTAGCAGCTGATGTAGCAATGGATTCAATATAGTCTTTCCACTTCATGCCAGCTAAGAACGTTAGCCCATGAATATGCAATGAGTCAGTCTCCTGAAGGTTAGCATCAGTCATAGATTTTTTTTATGTATATATAGGAATAGGAATGTTTTTTTAAGTTCCAAACACAGTCGGCATGTTATGGCAGTGTTCATAACTGATATTATTGAGAGCTGGTTTCTTCTTTTTTATTTTATTGTTAACACTTTCATATTTTTAACCATTTAAAAAAAAATTTAGCCATTGTTCATTGTGACATAGTTTGTTAAACAATTTGGGATAAACTGGACTTATTTTTTATGTTGCTTTTGCCATTACATCTGTACAACATAATGAGGAAAGAGAGCTCGGAAAATCTGATACTCACAAGGCAGATTGAAGGCAAGAGGGACAGAGGAAAACGATGCATAACATACTCAGTGAGTTTGATTAAATGGCTGGTGGAACAAGATTTATGAGAAATAAAAAAAAAAATAAAAAAATTTATTATGAGCTACAAAGGACAGGAAATTGTGGAGTCATGATAGCCTACATCCTGCAGGGACATGGTACATAGAGAGACAAGATTTCAGCCGATTCATTCCACAGCCATGAGGAAAGAGGTTCCAAGCAGAAAAGAAAATGGTACAATAATGTGGCACAAGGGTTGGCCAATAAAGAAATTGAGGAAAAGGTCTGTTTTCTTTATAGACACTTCTACGAAAGAACATGTCTGTTGATTGCATTCTTTCACAGTTATTGCCAGTTAGTTATGTACCATGTGTGATACACGCTTAGGCAATCATGTATCTTTCGATATATGACTGACTAGGCAGTTTTTTTCCCCCGCAGTAGGTTGCCATTTCTTTCTGCGGTAGACCAGTTGCCATTCAAGGCTATAGAACCTGGTCTGTTCTGCTATTTACCCGTAGCTGGGAGGAGAAGAGAAGGATTCATACTTTTCCCAAAGGTATTAGCACGTAAGTGAATGTAATGGACTTGACTAGAATTCGAACTCGGCTCTCTGATTCTTCAATCTGTGCCGCTATCCATTACTCCACCGTGTTATCACATTTTGTTATGGGGAAACACACCTAGTCTATAGATAATAGACTCTCCCATCTAATATAAGTAGGAGTCAGTGAGGGTTGACTGGAGTCGAATACGAAAGTAGTCAGCTACCACAACTAGATTACTCTGCGTAATACTTATTATAACAAGTTCCTAACGTTTTTGTACGTTGAACCTATTTAGGACTGAATTTAGTCCAAATACAGTTTCCACTGAGAAAATAACTCTACAACACATTTACTCTTCTAAATGTTTAGATATCTCCCCTGTATATATGTATAATCTGAAATTGAGCACCATGTTATACACTTCCAAAAGTGTTGCCTCTGCACCATTCTATAAATGCACTGGAGCAATTTCATCACTAATACCAAGGTTTTATAGTCGGTCACCTTTCTTACTTGATGCAAGGTTGTATAAATGATATTAGGAGGGAGAAAATCCCTAAAAAAAATTCCCTTTAATAATTTCTGTAGGAATTCCTGTAATTTCCTTTCTATGTCCGCTACCAACACCATTTAACCGGACAGATAAGTAAGCAATAAATTGGTCAAGACTAATCAACCTTTGTAGATTCTAGCTTTTGTGTCCTTTGTGAGATTTCTATTTGTGTAGTCTTCCAAAGACATCATAGTGCCCTCTCTTCTCTATGGTGGTAATTCTTCAGTCATATCTTCTTTTATATGCCATGTCCCTTCAGGACATAGGCAATCATGGCTCTCCACTTTTGCCTATCCCATGTAGTTCTCAATATGTTTTGTCCTTTTGCTACTTCTCCCAGACCCTGTTCTGTCATCCACTTGCTACGTCACGCATTGCTTTCCCTTGTCTCTCTTTCCCTCTATCTGCCCTGTGAGTATCAGATTTTCCAAGCCGTCCTTTCTCATTATGTTTCCCAGAAATTTCAGCTGCCTCTTCCTGATGTTAAGTGTAAGCCTTGAGTCTCTTCTTCATCTTTGAGGAGACCGTCCAACATTCGCTGTCGCTTCTTTTGTGTACCGTGTCCTTTCAAGACATAAGCAGTCATGGCTCTCCACTTCCTCCTATCCCTTGTAGTTCTCAATATGTTTTGTCCTTTTGCTACTTCTCCCAAAGACTGTTCTATCATTCATTTGCTTAAGCCGGTTAAATATGTCACAAATTGCTTTCCCTTGTCTCTCTTTCCTTCTGTTTGCCTTGTGAGTATCAGATTTTCCAAGCTCTCCTTTTTTATTACATGTCCCAGAAATTTGAGCTGCCTCTTCCTGATGTTAAGTATGTTTCCTCCTTGTACAGCACCATATTAAGCATTTCCATAAGTGCTACCTCTGCACCATTCTAAATGTACTGGAGCAATTTCATCATTAATACTAAAGTTTTATTGCTAGCCAGGTCCCTAAGTGTTGAAGCTATACATCAGTCAGTTATGTGCCATGCGTGATACACACTTAGGCGATCATGTATCTCTCGATATATGACTGAAGAGGCAGATTTTTTTTCCCGCAGTAGGTTGCCATTTCTTTCTGCCATAGACCAGTTGCCATCCAAAGCTATAGAATCCAGTCTGTTCTGCTATTTACCCATAGCTGGGAGGAGAAGAAGAGGATTCATGCCTTTCCCAAGGGTATTAGCATGTAAGTGAATGTAATGGATTTGACTGGAATTTGAACTCTGCTCACCGATTTCTCACACCGAGCCACTATCCATTATTCCACCAAGTCTTGTTATACTTAAAAAAAACAAACAAAAAAAAAGACTCAGCTTCAATGGTTTGGCTGCATGTCAAGAATAGAAGACCATCTTCCAAGAAGTTTACTTTTTTTTTTTTTTTTTTTTTAAGCTTTTTACCCCAAGCAAGGCTGGAAGCCACTAGCATGCAAGGGGTTACAGAAGGTTTGGAGGAAGAGCAGATAGGAGTGTTAGAGGAAAGGATGTGGAGAAAGATAGTGGATCAATCAAGGCAAGGGAGTTACATAAGATTTGGAGCGATAGCAGATAGGAATGAAAGGGAAAGGATGTGGAGAAGGCAAGTGGATAGATAAAGGCAACTGGAGATGTCGATTGACGTTACACTTAAATAGTTGGAGATTATATTTATCAGGGAAACAGGAATAAGGAAGGGAGTTCCACAGGCAAGAGGTGCGAGACATGAAGCTATTGGAGTAGAAGGGACGTCTACATCTAACAGTTTCAACAGTGAAGGGGTGGGAATGGGATGCCAGCCTCGTAGGATGCTTAAATTCATGAGACCTGGGAACCCACGAAAGCAGCTCCTCGGAGCAATTACCGTGAAAGTAGTATTTGTAAAAAAGACAGAGAGAAAGTAGAATTTGGTCAATGGAAAAACAGGCAATATGGAGATGCAAGATCATATAAATGATAGAAGGGAGAAAATCCTTAAAATAAAATAAACAAAACCAAAATGGTGTTGTTTATATGGGACTCTCCTTCCCTAACTTGGGAATAGAATGTCTGATTTTTTTTTTTTTTTATTTTTTTTATTTAAAAATTTTTTTAGAGGACATGTTGCTATTTTGAGGTACCACAATGCCTCATTTTCTTTTACCAAAAAAAAAAGTTTCTTTAGAGAAAAAAAAAGGTGGCTGACCTGAACAGGCTAAAAGGATGGTTGGGGAAATTCTAAAAAAAGATGTCTTATTCTACCCACCAGTCACTGGTTTAGAAGTCTTTTTTTTTTTTTTTTTTTTTTTTTTTTTAAATAATTGTTTGATACATTAAGATTTTTTTTTTTTATATGCTGTAGTCTTTTTAATTTTTAATACAGAATCCTACAAGTATACAAATTTACTAAGCATAGATTTGATGTCAGACAAGGCTGAAAGTCTGGAGCACCCAGTAAAAATCAAACTCACTACTCGTCATAATTGATCTAGTGAGACAAACTTGCTGACCATTACATCATGTTGAAGTGCCTGAAGAATTCTACAAGTACACACTAATTTTTTTTTTTACTATATAACTGAGTAGTATACAAGGATTAATCAATAAGTTTGTAATCTGACACAGTTATTCTTTGAACAGAGTTGAAATTTTCACTGTACAGTGTCCCATCTTTGGCATTAATGAAGAAGAACTGGATAAGTGCATTGACAAGGAAGGAGATTATGTTGAAAAATAAATATATATTTCTGCCTATATTTCTGAGATGAGGTAGTGTAATTATTTACATTAATTACATTGTTCGGACTGTTGTCCTCATCTTTATTGCCATATTCACAATATCTTGGCTGTTGTACGCTCTAGCCTTCTTCAGGTGATTGGAATTTTGAACTGAACCCTTTATTTCGTCCAGTTCCATGTGCCATGCCTCTTCCAGGTGTCTCAGTTATCTCCCTTTAACTCAACTCTGCAAGTTTTTGTTCACCGCTGTAATAGCCACGTATTGAACTCATGACTCTTTGGGTCAAGTCACTGGATCCAACCAATGCTTTTATTCACTATATAAAATTAACACTGTTTTTATCTTTAGACTAGGGACTTAATATTTCAATGTAAATTTCGGTTAATTTGCAGTATAACTACCAAAAGCCCATGGTAATGAAAATGTTGCATTATGGTGCGAAATTGCTTGAGTATTTCGAAAATGGCAATAAAAGTGTGTGCTTGATTACCGTTTAGGATTTATTGACAAGGTAAGTTTCATCTCTTTCGTCTTGTGCGACCACCCATTACTGGCGTTGTTTACATACATTTGTCTCGAATAGTAATGTGTGGAAGCTTACTTATTAATGGCCTTTTGACTGCTTTTTGTATTTTCTTTTTTAAATGAAGCTTTAAATGAATAGTTCTTTTTTTTTAATTGGTATAAGCTCCTTTTTTTTTTTCAATTAAAATTATTGTTTCTTTGTAGAAGTGAAGCTTTATTAAGTAATGAATTCTTTTTTTTTTTATTAAATTGGTTTAAATTTGTTACAGAAACAATTGAAAGCTTTTCTAAACAATAAATAATGTCATCGGTGAACCCTTTTTCCAAAAAAAAGAAAGGGAAACTTCATATTTTTTTTATCCTTTCAGGCACATAATTTTGATTTTATTTTTTGTTTTTTCATTTTTACTGCCATATTTGGAATCGCACATTCACATTTCGTGCATTGTGCAGTAATCAAGACAAGTGAAGCTTCTGCGCTGAATTACAAGGCAAACATAAACAAAGCCAGTCATGGCAGCCGTTCTGTCGATGCAACCTGAAAGAAGTTCAACTTACGTTGCCCATAAATCCTAAACGGTAACAGAGCGCAAACTTTTAATGTCATTTTCGAAATAATCAGGCAATTTCACACTATAATGAAACATTTTCATTACCGCGGGCTTTTGGTGCTTATACTGCAAATTAACCGAAATTTCTATTCAAAACTTTTAACTACTTGCCACATGACTGTAGTTGTAATTTATTAAGTTTAACTTACTTTGGCACAAGGCCACAAGTACAGGGTACCCAATGAGGCTTGAACTTGCAAGTATAATCTCCCAAGACCTGTTTGCTATTACACAATAATGTATCCATTTATACTTAGTTTGGTATAATGGTGTATCCAGTGAAGATTGAACTCTCTATTCAGTATGAAGGATTGTCCAGACTTGCTTGTTAGCCATTACTCCACCCAGAGGAACTCATCTCTATGTCTAATTGTGCAGCTTAACGACAAACTCACTGATTATATTCACAAATTATTTTCCTCTTTGTGTGAATGTATAAACAGGAGTTCTCCCAATAAATGTTTATAAGTCTACCATTCATCCTTGCTTTGAATATTGCTATCACATCTGGTCTGGTGCTCTTGCTAAATATTTAGAGGTACTTGATAAAGTCCAAAGAACTATCTGCAATGTTATTGGTCCTGACCTAGCATCTTGGCTTCAGTCACTTTCCTACTGTTGTAATGTAGCTTTCCTATATCTTTTCTATAAATACTTTCATGGTAATTGTTCTGATGAACTTTCCTCTATGGCACCTAGATTTTATGAATTCAGACGTAGTACTAGATTGGCAGCAAAGCGTCATCATTTTACAGCTTAAATGGCTAGATTTGAACTGTAAGTTCTATGCTAACAGTTTCTTCTCTTGTACTTCTTGCTTTTGGAACTCTCTTCCAGTCAACTTTAATCTTCAAAAATCTAAATGCAATGTCAATTGTTATCTTCTGTTTTCTTATTTCTTGTTCTTTTATTGTTCTCTCTCCTTAAAAGTTTTTTTTCTCATATTCTGTAATGCTCTATAACCCATTACATCTTAGTGGCTTTATTGCCTTGCTTGGGGTTTAAATGATTAAAAAAAGATTTGGTCTATAAAATTAATGAAAAGTTTTAACTGAAGAATAATATGGACTAGCAGACCCCCAATGGTTTTGACTCAAATGCAGGATAATACTGTAGAGGATTATTAGACGGTTTAGAAAAAAAAAATCAAATGTTTAACGTAAACAAAAGGTGGTATAAATAGTATGAGTATTGTTACATCATAATTTTGGAATATAAGTCATCATTGGTTGCACTGGGTTGATGTATTTTTGACGTATAAACCCCTGTTGGGCTATTTTTGTTTTTTAATCGTTTCACTCCAAGCAAAGCAACAATGCCACTAGAACACAAGAAGTTACGGGGAGTGAAAGAAAATGAGAAGTTTGAAAATGGATTGAGGAAAGGACAAAAAAAGGAACTCTGTTCAAGAAGACAGAAGATGGCGATTGATGTTGCATTTAAATTTTTGAAGATTGTAGTTATTAGGGAAGCAAGAAAGAGGAAGGGAGTTCAACAAGTGGGAAGTATGAGAAAAGAAACTGTTAGAGTAGAAGTGGTGGTTACATCTAGCTATTTCAACAGTAAACTGGTGAGACCTAGTTGCTAATCTAGTAGTACGCTTAAATTCATGTAGTCTGGGCACTAGGAAAAAAAAGCTCATCTGAGCAGTTACCACGAAAATATTTGTAGAACAGGCAGAGAGAAGCCACATCACAACAGGAGATGAGATGCCTGGCCATGATCAATATTATTGCAGACCCTTCTCTGGATTTTGTCAAGAATCTTGAGATGCACAGTAGGCACACCAGACCAGATATGGCAACACTATTCAACAGACAGCAGACTGATGATAGATTTATAAATGTGCAAGATAGATTCTGACAAAAGTTTTTTAAAATTGGCTTTGCAAAGATCAAGGTGTTTTGTTTCTTGCACAAGCTTACAGATGAAGACAGTATGGAACATGATGTTCTGTCATGATAAATGCTAGGGAGGATTTGAGAAGTAGGTTGAATATGAATTTTACTAAAAATTCTGGTCTCACTGCTCTGTTAAGCCTGGTCAGTACCTAGATGGGTGACCACTTGGGAATACCTAGTGCTGGTACTATGTGCAGGTGGTGAATGAGCTTATAGTCATATCACACCCTGAAACAGGTTCTTGTATAATAACTGAAGTTAAGCAATGTTGAGTTTGGCCTGTACCTAGATGGGTGATCACTTGGGAATACCAGGTGCTGTAAGTTTGGATGTGCAGGTGGTGAATGGGCTTATGGTTTCATCACACACTAAAACAAATTCTCATACAATCACTGAAGTTAAGCAATGTCAAGCCTGGTCAGTATCTAGGCGTGTGAACACTTAGGAATACCAGGTCCTGTAAGCTTGGATATGCCTGTGGTGAATGAGCTTAGTCATATCACGCCATGAAACAGTTTCTTGTACAATCACTAAAGTTAAACAATGTCAAGCCTGGTCAATATCTAGATGGGTGACCACTTGGAAATACTAGGTGTTATAAGCTTGGATGTGTGGGTGGTGTAGTGGATAATAAGTTCAGTACAAATTATACATCCTCACTACTTTGGGCACAATTCAATACATGAACAATGAGTGATGATTTCAATATATATCTATATATATATATATATATATCCGTGTTCATTTCTATGTCCTTGTCAAATCATGCCACCTATGGATGAGTCGCATGATCTCATTTCACACATCACATCTATTTTATATATTATGTATATGTTTGTTTATTATAACAACGATATACTAATTTAATCAATTTAAAAGGGTATTAATTTTGATATGTACATGCATTGTGCTTTGGACTTCTTTTGAAAATAATTTAATGACTTTAAAAATTTTCTCTCACAGTACACCCAGTGCACCACAACACACTGGTTGAAAATCACTGTTTTATAACATAGAATGTGAAGTTTGCCTTAAAATTTCTTTTTTTTTTTTTTTAATCATTTCACCACAAGCAAGGCAATAAAGCCACTAAGATGCAAGGAGAGTGTGTTATTGAGTATGAGTAAATATGAGAAAAAGTAAGTATTATTAAGGAGAGAGAGAACAATAAAAGACCAGGAATTAAGAAAACAGAAGAGAATGATTGACATTGCATTTGAATTTTTGAAGATTAACGTTGACTGGCAAGCAAGAAGACAGAAGGGAGTTCCACAAGTGAGAAGTGCAAAACTGTTAGCATCGAACTTACGGTTACACCTTGCCATTTCAGCTGTAAAATGATGAGACCTAGCCGCCAATCTAGTACTGCACTTAAATTCATAAAGTCGAGGTACTATAGAGGAAAGTTCATCAGAATAATTAACATGAAAGTATTTATAGAAAAGGCACAGGGAAGCTTACGGTACGGCAGTAGGAAAGTGACTCAAACTGAGATGCCAATGTCATTGCAGAATTCTTCTTTGGATTTTATCAAGAATCTTTAAATGCCCAGGAGCACCAGACTATATGTGGCAGCAATATTCTAAACGTGGAGGAATGGAAGCGTTATAAACATATAAGATAGATTCAGGCAAGAAAAAGCAAGTAGTTGCAATAGGAATAGCCACGGTGACTTAACAAACTAAGCAAATTAGATAGGAAACTATCCTTAAAATGGAGAAAAAAGTGCCAAATTAGTATTTAATATTTAATCTACATGGCAGTGAATATTGGACACATAGCAAGAAGACTTGAGGTTCGCAGGGATGTGGTTCTATCATTGAATGCTAAGAATACTATGGACATAACATGTGAGTAATGAGCAAGTTTTAAGGAGCTACAAGGAAACTGATGTTAACAATTAGAAACAGCTGAAATTTCTGGGCTACATAATGAAGAAAGAAAACCTAGAGGATTTAACACGGCATGTTTTAAAGGCAAGAATAGGCGGCGGTGGTGGTGGTGGTGGGGGGGGGGGTAGAGGTGAGCGAGTAACTTTGAGTGAATGGATAACAGATCAAGGATGGGTAAAGAGGTGTGGAGTGGGTAGTCATGGTCACATGCAGAATAAGTAACAAAACTGTTGAACAAACAGAATTGAAAAAGTTTGCCATGATAAGAAAAAGAACAGGGCAAAAAAATATAACGCAAGCAGACAATATATGCAAGGCAAATCATCAGTAATAAGGCAAAGCAACAGTAATAAGGCAAAGCAACAGTAATAAGGCAAAGCAACAGTAATAAGGCGAAAAATGCACAAAAATAAGAATTGGTGTCAACACACAAAAGCAAGTTCTTCACAAGTGAGTGTAGCATTCTGATTTCAATACAAGACACTGTGACTACATCTGGTCAAACCAAGAACCAGCCTATTTTGTTGGCTAGGTAAAAAATCCCAGCATGCATTTGTGTGTTTCTGCCTATAAACGAGGAAGGGAAAGTGTTTAGCAGTCATTCCCCCCAGTAAGATTGAAATTAACACGAGGTAACAGTTTTAACAACAATAAATAGGAATTTGTGGAGAGCCATGGTTGTCTCCATCCTGATAGGACATGACATGCATAAGAAGAGTGAACTTTTACTGCTCAAGCTTATGGTCTTGACAGTAAAGATTAAATTAAATTGACTTGTTTTCTAGGAAGTAGTACACGCTTCCCTCTGCTCTCATTAATCACAGCTGACACATCTTAAAAACCTTTAATGAGTCTAGAAATAACTGTTGTCTATGCCATAGGTGTCTCATTTTGCTAGTGTTTGTCAAGACTTCAACATTTCACTTGATACTAAAATAAGAAATCAAATGACTATATCTCAAAATTTGACTCCCTTTTTAAGATTGGTATTGTTTAAGAGTACAAACCACTTCTCTATTTTAATAATCTACATGATTTACTTAATCATTTCACCTCAGGCAAGGCCATAAAGCCACTAAGATGCAAGAGGAGGGGAGTGTTATTGAATATGAGTGAATATAAGAAAAAGTAAGTTTTATTAAGGAGTGAGAGAGAGAGAAAACAATAAAAGAACAGGAATTAAGAAGACAGAAGATAACGATTGACATTGCATTTACTTTTTTGAAGATAAAAGTTGACTGGGAAGCAAGAAGCCAGAAGAGGGTTCCACAAGTGAGAAGTGTGAGAGAAGAAACTATTATCATAGGGATTATGGCTGCATCTAGCCATTTAAACGGTAATATGATGAGACCTTACTGCCAATCTAGTACTATGCTTGAATTCATGAAGTCTAGGTACCATAGAGGAACGTTTGTCAGAATAACTAGAAGTAGTTATAGAAACAGCATAGCTGATGCCCACTATTGCCACCACTTGTGCTGTCTTCCCTGATCAAGGCATCCACCCTCTGGATATGTTCTTCCTGCTTCAAAGTATTCTACCCACTCATACACCTTTTGTTGATTGATGGCGCAAGCTCCATACTGTGCCAACATCTGTTGAGGGATTGCTGCAAGTTTGACTTCCTCTACTTACAGAAAGTGCACTATGGCATATCATTGGTCCAATCACTGAGTGGAATGTCCATGTGTTTGACCTTGTTGCACACTGTCACATGACTAATTGATGGAATGCTGTGTGCAGCTAGCTATCTGTCATTCCAGGTGCATGCACATTGTTTTGCATCAGTGGGTCCGTTGTTTTTACCACATAACTTCAAATTTACCGTTACATTCTGATTTACCTTCATATCAGTTTCAGTATATTGGGGCTTTCAGCCATTTCATATTGAAACACTGGTTTCCATCTCATCACTAAAGTTAAGCAATGTCGAGCCTGTTCAGTACCTAGATGGGTGACCACTTCAGACTATCAGATACTCTAAGCTTGGATGCGTAGGTGGTGTAAGAGATAATAGTTTGTAATTGTTAATCAGAGATCCGAGTTCTAACATCAGTTGGGTTCATTATATTCACTTATGTGCAAATACTTTTGCAGAATGTATGAGTCCACCTCTTTTCCTCCCAGCTATGGGTTAATTAGTAATACTTGTATCACTAAATCATAAGCTCCCCAAAATTTTTTTCCGGCTGTCAATAACCTGCAAAGTGTTGATAAGCCATAGAAAATGAATCTACCCTGTGGACCAAATAAGGGGTTTGGTTTGAAGTTCTAACATGTATCACCTGAAGAAGGCCAGAGTGTACAATGGCCGAAATGTTGTGAATCTGACAACAAAGATGAAGACAACAGTCTGAACAATGTAAATAGCGTGAATAGTTACAATACCTAATCTCAGAAATATAGGTGGATTCTAAAGAACAGTGTACAACAGTCAAAAACACCATGAATATGACAATAAAGATGAGGACAATAGTCTGATCACTGTAAATAGTGTAAATTTGTTACAATATCTCATCTCAGAGGCAGATTCAGAAGACGGTCAGAGCATACAACAGTTGAAGTGTCATGAATATGACAATAAAGATGAGGGCAACAGTCCGAACAATGTAAATAGTGTAATTAGTTAAAATACCTCATTTCAGAAATATAGACATATCCTGAAGAAGGCTGGAGGGTCCAATGGCTGGAACATCATGAATATGACAATAAAGATGAGGGCAACAGTCCGAACAATGTAAAATGCATAAATAGCTATGATACCTCATCTCAGAGATATAGACAAATGTAAAAAAGAAAAAAGAATTTGTTACATTGACATCATTAGTAAGTTTATGCACCATCATGTTCTCTTTCCAGCTTTTAACGTGAAAAACTTTACCAGAATGACTGGGTAGAGTATAGAAGTATGATGTATTTGATAAATTTGTCTTAGAAACATTAGTATGAAGCAAACTAACAAAAAGAATTTGAATCCATTTTGTCATATCCTAACCATTTCACACTCTTTAGTCATCATCTTAAATAGTCTTAGTCTTGTCCCATTGACACTTTTATATTGATTGTGAACGTGAATCTTATGACCCATCAGAGTCATAGGAACACCACATGTACTGCAGTGGAAGTGGTGTTTCTTGGATTAGATAGCCTGATGGAGACCAAAGAAGTGGGTTTGAATTCAGAGTTTCCTTCTCCTAGACTGGTTGCCACTCAAGGCTATAGAACCCAGTCTGACCTGCTATTTACCCATATTTGGGAGGGGGGGAGAAGAGGATTCATACCTTTTGCAAGGGCATTAGCACACAAGTGAATGCAATGGATTTGACTGGAATTCGAACTCGGCTCTCAGATTCCTCAATCTGAGCCGCTATCCATTACTCGACTGTGCCTTCTTGTATATGCATATGCATGGTGCCAAACGCTAAGAAATATCTAAACTGTCAGTTGTATTCACATACTTTCTCAGATCTGTGATTAAAAATAACTTTGAATGTATGTTTAGCAAGTGTCATCCTGTTTTGAACCTCATGGACTCCTGCTCTCCATCATCAGTCCTTCGACTGATTCAGCCATTGTTGAGGGGGGACCTGAAGGCAGAAGAAACAGACAATATCATGCAGGATGATCTGTCGAGTTCTAGCATTGTCATGTACATTCACTCTTTCTTGGAAAGCATAGAGAGTATGAATGCTCCACATTCTGATTTTGTACCCTGTGCACTTTGCTTGATATTCTGTCGCTCCAGTTGCCCATATGTCAATGCCCATCCTGGAGTGAGTCAATGGGACATGCAGCCATTGTTGATTAACATAAGATGTTGATATTCCACACGACTTCAAGCAAAAGGTTAGGAAGGAAGATCCCATTGGGGTGTGTTGCCGTTGTTGATCCAGGTTCTGGCATGGTGTTACTTTGATTCTTTTTCCTCATGATCCTTTCAATGGGCTTTCAGATAGCTTGACGGTGCCCGTCTCCTTTCCAAGACTGGTGCTACAGAATTGGAAACAAAAATCTGTACCAGGTAACAGAAACCACATTACTTGAGGACTTTAAACAGCAACAACAGCTACAATAGACATCACATGTAACTAGAACAGAAAATGATATCAGATGCCGACATTCCACACTACTTCAAGCAAAAAGTTAGGAAGGAAACTCCTATCAATACTGGAAAGAGTGACTTGAGAAGCCTATTTTTTAAAAATTTTTTAATAGAAAGCTTTTATAAGTTTTAACCAAAAGCAGCACAATCTGCTTGGTCAATGAATACCGAATGTTTTTTTTTTTTTTATAAGGAAACAGCGAATATTACCATTTCCCTTACCATGGTTTTACATGAGATCTGCAGTGTACTAAAAAAGCGCATGCTTAATTCACTATTCTTGCTAGTGGGTTTGTGGTAAGCCATTCAAATAGAGCAAATTAGATACAGATGCAAATTAGAGTAAATTCTCTGTTAGATTAGAAGACTTATTTTAAGGTGTGGCTAAACAGGTATAACAAAACTGATTTTAGAAGAAAGAGAAACATTCCCAGTTCATTGGTCTCTGCATTGTGCCAAATTCAATTCTGATTTCTGTGTTTGTATTCTTTGTTTGGTTTTTTCAGTCTTCATTGTTTAGGTTGTAACAGACATTATACTTTCTTGAGTTTGAGTGTAATTTCTGTGAAGAAGCAGAATCTCAGCATGTGACTGAATTTCAGCAATTATATTTTCTGACCTGCAGGTGTGCATGTAGATGTTATGTATATATAAAGCAATAATATATATATATATATATATATATATATATATATATATATACTAATAGTATTTACATTAGTCGGACTATTGTCCTCATCTTTGTCACCAATTTTGTCACAACGTTTCGGCCGTTGTACGCTCCGGCCTTCTTCAGGTGGTTGGAATTGCGAACCGAACCCTTTATTTCGATCACTGGGGTAGACTGTTCTAGTTCCATGAGCCAGGTTTGATGGATGTCAGTTATCAGTTATCTCCTGCTAATTTTCCCTCTGAAAGTTCTCCACAGTGGATAAAGGCATTGGTTAGATCCAGTGACAGACCCAAAGAGTGTCAGTTCAATACCTGGTTCAGGCAGTGGAGAACTTTCAGAGGGAAAATTAGCAGGAGATAACTGACATCCATCAAACATGGCTCGTGGAACTAGAACAGTCTACCCCAGTGATCGAAATAAAGGGTTCGGTTCGAAATTCCAACCACCTGAAGAAGGCCGGAGCATACAACGGCCGAAACGTTGTGACAAAAATGGCGACAAAGATGAGGACAATAGTCCGACTAATGTAAATACTGTATATGTTTAATGTTCTTTTTATAGATACAAGTATTTAAGCAAATGCTCTGTTTTATAATAAACAGTATTAAATAACATTTACCGGCCTGAATGTCCGAGAAATTTTCATAGAAAATTTTCGTTCTCCGACAGGAATCGAACCTGTCGAATGCAGGAGAACAAAAATTTTCTATGAAAATTTCTCGGACATTCAGGTCGGTAAATGTTATTTAATACTGTTTATTATAAAACAGAGCATTTGCTTAAATACTTGTATCTATAAAAAGAACGTTAAACATATCATAAATGTCTTTAAATATATATATATATATATATACACACACACACACACACAATGCGATGGGTAAATTGTCACCATTTTATATTTTTAATTTTTGTGTATGCGTGTGGTTTGTTCTTGATTTTTGTCAACTGCACAGTATAGTAGGGTCAGTTGGACACCGTCTGTAAAAAAAGAGCACCATGACGCAATACACTCTACCAGAAATTTGGAAACAGTATGCTGTAACTCTTGGCATTTGCGTTGGAAGCTCCAATAGGAATAGGAACATTTTAGAGTGTTTGGATGTCAATCTGAGGACAGTGCAGAGAATTTGGAAAGAGTTGGATGAGTCTAATGGTGATTACGAAGATATGGCAGCTTGGAAAACTCACTCTGATTGTTCTGATAAGAAAAAAAAACTCTTGAATTTGTTGGTGAGGCCACAGATTCGACATGGAGGCATATATCAAATGCTTTGAGGAGGTAGTGCTGCTCTGCTGGAAGACACTGTCTGGTAACCGGTCTCACACATGCAGAAGAACCCAGTTATAACTGTCAGGCTATCATCCCTTACATCTGGTCACCTAACTCCCCAGACTGCAACTCCCTTTATTATGTGTGGGGTGCAGTTGAGCAAGTGACCAACAAAACTTCTTGTAACACCAAAGATGAACCAAAGGCAAGGATTATTGTAGAAAACTTAAACAAGGAGACCATCCAGATGAGTTGCAGGAGATTCCAAAGTTGTCTGGAGGCTGTGGTTGAAGCCAGTGATGGTTTTTATTGAATAGATTTACTTTAGTATTTCAAGATATTTTTGTTTAATTTTGGTATATATATCTGTTAAACTGAGATGTCAGTATTATTTTATTAATATTTTTTTTCATTTTTTAATTTAGACAACAAATTATCCATTGTACCCTGTAGATGTTAAACATCTATTACTGAACAAGCTTATAGTGGTTTAGTATACTGGTTTTAAGGTATGACGTTTCAGTAAATAGAACTAAACAACATTTACTTGTATACTATTTCATAATCTTTGAATTATTTTCACCTCACCTGTTATTGATTAAATCTATAAATTACTTCTTTTTTTTTTTTTGTTTTTAAATTATCTTTGTCAACATTGCTTACGTATCTTCTTTTCAAGAAAGAAACCGGTTGAATCAATAAGCTAATATTTTTATGTGTCAAGCAAGCTATAGCTTGGTTCGACAAAACATATGGAATGTTGTTTTAAGCTTCAGCCACAATTTCTATGAACTATATAAAACATTAATCCAAAAATTGTTATTGGCTTGTAAATTTTTTGTTTTATTGCGTTTTCATTCTTTCATTTTTAACCCAGGGGTCACAATGTGAAACATGTCTTCGGTAAAACCTCTGAGATTTGTTGCTTAACTGGATTGGCATAATTTCAATGTCGAAATTGCTCGTTGTAACTAAAAGTTCTATGTTAATAGATTATTCTCTTGCACTTGTCACTTATGGAATTCTCTTCTGGTTTCCTGCTTTCCTGTCTACTTCTTCCCTATCTGCTGTATCCCTTCAGGTCATAGGTGATCATGGCTCTCCACAATTTCTTAAATTTTCTCTCTTAAACCTTATTCCACCATTCATTTACTTGAGCTCTCTAAGCATGTTATGCGTTGTTTTCCTCTGTGTCTCTTGCCTTCAATCTGTCCTGTGAGTATCAGATTTTCCAAGCCCTCTTTCCTCATTATGTGCCTTAGAAACTTCAATTATTTCATTTTTGTTTCTATTTTCTCTAAGACTTTGTTATTGCTCACATGCTTTGTAGAATATTGGTTAGCTTGCAAGTGATCTTACACACAAGTAGACTGGTGTAGTCACTTGAAGTTGCATTTTCTCTGAGTCTTTTAATGGAGAGAGAGATATATGGGTGAATAGAGTCCACTCATGCTCTAGGTAAGTGCTCCTGCAATTTATCTAGAGCTCCTTGATAAAATCCAAAGAATCATCAATATTATTGGTCCTGATCTGGCATCTAGGCTTCAGTCACTTTTCCAATGCTGTAAAGTCGCCTCCCTGTGTCTTTTCTATAAATACTTTCATGGTGATTTTTTTCGATGAGCTCTTCATTATGATGCTAGACTCTTTGAATTTAAGTGCAGTATTGGCAGTTGGAAAGTAACTGAAGCTGAGATACCAGGTCAAGACTGATAACATTGCAGCTTCTTTGGATTTTGTCAAGAATTTCCATAATCATTAGAGCGAATAAAAGTTTTGATATATTTGTTTCATAAATCCTACCTTGAACATTTTTCGATGGTAAAATCATTACAATGCATTTTTATAGTAAAATCATTTGCAATGAATATCTACAAATGATTTTACTATTTACTGTCAGTCTATAGAGTGAATGAATGTTTCATAAATCCTGCCTGTGATATCACAAGTTACATAAACAGACTGTAAAATAAAAAAAAAGAATAGATACTAAGCCTGTCTCATTAAGAATCTACTAACTACTACTTAAAGTTACTTATTTTTGTTTGTTTGTTTGTTTGGGGTTTTATGGCATATCAACCACTATGGGTTATTTAATGCCAGATCCAGTATTTACTAGATATATCAAAAACGTATAGCTGGCAACATCATTGTTTCAAAAACGTATAGCTGGCAACATCATTGTTTCAAAAACGTATAGCTGGCAACATCATTGTTTCAAAAGCGTGTAGCTGGCAACATCATCATTTCAAAAACGTATAGCTGGCAACATCATTGTTTCCCATCACATTTTAGGGGTAAGGTGTTAGTATATTTAGTGTAGGGTTTGGGAGGGAAAGTTAATTGTAAGTTGTAGTTGTTTTGGGATGGGTTAGATGTGATGGGGCATGACATGACCAGCCGATTGATCGGATCGACGGCTTTTTGGTTGGATGTAGTTTATCGTCATACCCAGGACGTTACTTATTTTGAGTTTTTTTACTAAATTGTGGCCTGAAAGAAAAAAATTTTCATTTATTTATTTGTTTATTTTCATTTGATCAACTCTTCTCATTTTAGTAAAATGAATTTGGATGAACTGGAGAATAAAACAGGGCAAATCATTGCACAATAAATTTGCTTAAAGTTATTCAGTTTTGCCCCGACTGATGGATTGAATCAACAAATAATTACAGAATTTGAGTCTACAACTCTGGACTGACACTTGAATAAGTGCAAGTCAGTATTGATTTCATGAAAATCATTGTAAATATTGTGTTGCCACCCAAGCCCACTTAAGAAAATAGAGCAAAATTCTTATTTAACTTTGTCTCTTGGCCATGTATAGCTGTATAAACCATTGAATCAATAAAAAAATTATCTAGGGCAAACCAATAAAGGTTGTCAGCAGCTGGAACAGATGCAAATGGTCAGAATTGCAGGTACCAAAGGAATATATCGATGAAAGTTGATGTTAGTCAAATGTTATCAAATGTTCACTGTGGAGAAATAATGTTTTTTTATTTCTCGATGAAAGATATCATTTCAGTAAACTCAATAAGAATTATTCTGTTTTTTGAAGGTCTTTGATGATAAATTTTTTTTGTTATCTTTGATAAAAATTGTTATACTGGGTGCAATGGATAAACTGTTGCCTAAATTACACAAAAATGAAAATAGCAATGACATCTCATTTTAACAGATATATTTACCAAAATTTTGCAATAATATCTTGAAATATGAAAGAGTAAATGTATTCAATAAAATCGCTATTGGATTCAGCCACGGCCTCCAGATGGATTAATAATATTTTGTATCTCTCAATGAAAGATATCATTTCAGTAAACTTAGTAAGAATTATTCTGTTTTTTAAACGTCTTTGATGATACCAAGATAACCAAAAAAAAAGTAAGAATTGCTATACAGGGTGTGATGGTTAAACTGTTGCTTAAATTACACAAAAATGAAAATAGCATATATTTAGTGTAGGGTTTGGGTGGGAAAGTTAATTGTAAGTTGTAGTTGTTTTGGGATGGGTTAGATGTGATGGGGCATGACATGACCAGCCGATTGATCGGATCGACGGCCTTTTGGTTGGACGTAGTTTATCGTCGTACCCAGGACGCGGATGTAGTTTATCGTCATACCCAGGACGCGGATGTAGTTTATTGTCATACCCAGGACGTAGAGTGAAAGTGCTAAACTTGACTGCAGTGTGGAGTTATTGCATCAAGTTCATGTGAATCTTGCAAAGCGCATCAACCTTTGCATCACAAATGATGGAAATCATATTGAAGATGTTATTTGGTAATATTCCAATTCAATAAAATGTTGAAATTTCTTGAATATATGCATTATTGCCTATGTGTTGGGGGCATATATATATATATATATATATATATATATATATATATATATTTATATTTTCTGACAAAAATATGCTACAGTATCTGTCTATATTTCAACCACCTGAAGAAGGCCAGAGCGTACAATGGCCGAAACGTTGTAATAAATATAGCGACAAAGGTGAGAACAATAGTGTAAATAATGTACATAATACCTCATCTCAGAAATATAGACAGATGCTGAAGGGCCGAAACGTAATAAATATGGCAACAAAGATGAGGACAATAGTCCGAATAATGTAAATAGTGTACATAATACGACATCTCAGAAATATAGACAGATACTGAAAGGCCGAAATGTTGTAATAAATATGGTGACAAAGTTGAGGACAATAGTCCGAATAATGTAAATAGTGAAAATATGCTACTTCACTAAAGCAAATATTTGCTTATGAATTAACTCTATATTAAAAAGAAACTGTTTAAAGTTTAACAAATGTACTCTCCAAAGAATGGTGAGTCAAAAGGATGTTTTTTTCTTTTGACACTGCTATTACTGTATGCACTCTTGGCAATTTTTATTGTTTCAAAAAGTTTTTCTCAAGAATTATTAACAAAAATGTCAAATACTATTAATGTAAATAATTCATCTAATAAATAGGTAGTTAATTCTTGAGGAAAAAGTAAAGTATAAATTCAGATGCTCATAACTTATTTCATGGCAAATATGGTTTTGTCATTAAACCGCTGTTCTGTTTTCATAAGGAAAGCTGCTTAAGGCCTAAGTGCACATTTATTTTGCTTAATGATTAAGTTATCTCTGTAGACAGCCATCATCATCTTCTTCTTTCATGTACATTCAAGAATGGCCTCTAAAATATAGAGGGATAAGAAGAGGTAGTAGTCCTAGCTAGACTTTACATTGGCCACGTTTACCTAACCCATTCTTATAAATGAGGAACCTCTAATATGTACAGCTTGCCAAGAACCATAAACCATCAAGCACAGTTATAGACTGTATGACTTTAACCATATCCTAGGAAAATTTCTATAAAAAAAAGAAAGTAAGAGACTTGAACAAGCTTTTCAGACAAACCAACTCAAATAACATCCTTAACTTTATAAAACAGATGAGGCTTTACACAAAGATGTAATCACTCACAATAAAAAAACAAAAAAAAACTTTTTATTTAGAACCTTTTTGACCAAAGATTTATCTCTAAAGAATTTAACTTTTTTAAAAATTGAGATCACCCCAAGCTGACAGTAAAGCCACTAAGACACAAGGGGTTACTGGTTGTGGAAGAATTAGAAAACAGAAACATTACTAAGGAGTGAGAACAATAGAAGAGTAATCAGGAAGACAGTAGATTATGATTGACATTGCCTTTACATATTTGAAAATCAAAGTTGGCTGGAGAGCATGGTGCTGGAAGAGAATTCCACAAGCAGAAGTGTGAGAAAAGAAACTGGTAGCATAAAACTTAGAGATACCTATTGATAATGGTATATAATCATTTTTTATGCAGGGGTTTCCTGAGGCATAAAAATTACTTCAAGGGTTCCACAAGGGTAAAAAGGTTGAGAAATGCTGGTATAGACTGTACTGACTTTAACCGTATTGGTGAAAAAGTCTTTAGAATGTCTTTAACCAAAAAATCTCGTCTCTTTCTTACAAATAACAAGTATACCAAGTAAAAGATTTGGCACTAAGATTACCTACAGATGACGATCAAACACGAATGAAAGAAAGTCTTTCTTCTAAATATTCTGCTTCTTTTCATTCTGTTTACATTCATAACAACAGCTTCTGGGCATTTTGATGTGGTTAGCAAACTTGTCTCACGAGACCAATTATGACTGAATAGTGGGTTTGATCCTCACTGGGTGTCCAATACTTTCAACCTTGTGCCACATCTAAACTACGCTTAGAAAATTATTTGGGAACTTCGACATAGTGTAATGGTTAACAAGCTTGTATTGCTAAATCTATTATTACTGAGTTCAGTCCTCCATGGCAATTGTTTGAATGAGCTCCATTCTTTAGTTCCATGAATTCATGCCTTTATAGCTAAGACTGCCACGTTATGCCCATGGAGTTGAACCACCCACAACTCTGTCTATGTTCCAAGTGTAAGAATGAAGTTCAAGTGGGACATGTTTTTTCCCCCAAGAACTGCTACTTTGTTGAAGAGACTCCCATGCTTCTCTGAGTGCTACAACTTGGACCTCTTCAAGCCAAGGATCAACAAACTTTTCTTTAGAACATCTTGATCCCAAAAACTTATCTCTAAAGAATTTAACCACAAACTTTATTACAAATACTAAATAAAGAATTTGGCATTAAGAGGAACCCGCAGAGGTTGATCTGCTGTTAAACAAGTACCCCCCCCCCAAAAAAAAGAAAAAGAAGCAATCTTTCATGTGCTGTGTCCTTTCAGGATGTCGTTGTTCATGGCTTGCCATAACTTCCTAATCTTTGTAACTCTTAGTAATGTTTGTTCCATTACTACCCTACCAATCCATCTTCTGCCAAACACTTACACAAACTCACTGGCTATAGGTTAATTACTATTTCTCTTTGCCCCTTTTATCTTCAGTATGTATCCAATTTTACAACCCTGCCTCCTCATTATGTATCCCAGAAATATCAACTTTCTCTTTCTGATTCTAAGTATAAATATCTCTTTCATTTTCAATTTCCTTAAAACTTCCTAATTGTTCACATGTTCAATCCATAGTATTCTCAGTATCCTTCTGTAGAACATCTATGTTGTCTCATCTCCTCTTTATTTGTGAGGAAATTATCCAGGATAGATGAATGGTGCACAGACTGCCCAGTGACAGAATTTAAATTTGTATGCAGGATTACTGTATTTGACAGCATATAAGGTGCACTTTTTTTTACTGAAAATATCTTTTAAAATTTTCCTGCGTCTTATATGTCATATGTTCCCGTTCCCACCCCTTAAAATTTTCCTGCGTCTTATATGTCATATGTTCCCGTTCCCACCCCTTAAAATTTTCCTGCGTCTTATATGTCATATGTTCCCGTTCCCACCCCATAAAATTTTCCTGCGTCTTATATGTCATATGTTCCCGTTCCCACCCCTTAAAATTTTCCTGCGTCTTATATGTCATATGTTCCCGTTCCCACCCCTTAAAATTTTCCTGCGTCTTATATGTCATATGTTCCCGTTCCCACCCCTTAAAATTTTCCTGCGTCTTATATGTCATATGTTCCCGTTCCCACCCCTTAAAATTTTCCTGCGTCTTATATGTCATATGTTCCCGTTCCCACCCCTTAAAATTTTCCTGCGTCTTATATGTCATATGTTCCCGTTCCCACCCCTTAAAATTTTCCTGCGTCTTATATGTCATATGTTCCCGTTCCCACCCCTTAAAATTTTCCTGCGTCTTATATGTCATATGTTCCCGTTCCCACCCCTTAAAATTTTCCTGCGTCTTATATGTCATATGTTCCCGTTCCCACCCCTTAAAATTTTCCTGCGTCTTATATGTCATATGTTCCCGTTCCCACCCCTTAAAATTTTCCTGCGTCTTATATGTCATATGCATCCTGTTCCCACCCCTTCACCGTTGAAACTGTTAGATGTAGACGTCTCTTCTACTCCAATAGCTTCATGTCTCGCACATCTCGCCTGTGGAACTCCCTTCCCTATTACTGTTTCCCTGACAAATACAATCTCCAACGGTTTAAGTGTAGCGTCAATCGACATCTCCAGTTGCCTTGATCTATCCACTTCCCTTCTCCACATCCTTTCACCTTTCATTCCTATCTGCTCTCGCTCCAAATCTTCTGTAACCCCCCTGCCTTGATCGACCCACTGTCTTTCTCTTTCTCCACATCCCCTCCTTTACCACTCCTATCTGCTCTTCCTCCAACCCTTCTATAACCCCTTGCGTGATAGTGGCCTCCAGCCTGGCTTGGGGTGATACGTTTAAAAAAAAAAAAAAAAAAATGTAGGTTTAAAATTTACGATAGTCTGCTGGCAACTCTTATTAGCTTAGACTTTAGAGTAACTTTTATATACCTATTGTCATTATTTAAAAGACTATTATGCAGATTAGAAGTGTTATCATTGATAATATTCATTATATTAGGTTGGTGAAAAAATAATGTCGTTTTTTGACGTTCAACTTCATGTGAGAAAACAACATTATTTTTGCACCAACCTAATATTAATTTCATCACGTTTAATATTAGTACTTTGTTTCAATTAAATTATATGCAAATTCAAATTGTATATTTGTAAAATATATTTGTTTCATTAATATTTTTCTTGTAATAACTCCACATTGCATTGGTATAAATACAATCAGAATTTTTATATCCTAATTATTCCGCTAAGACGTTTACAAGACGCAGGTTGTATAGATCATATAAAGGACATAATAAAGTTTTTATAGGCTCATGTTCTTTTTTCCTATTATTTTTCATTTAATTGTAATCATGGCTTGTTTAACCAAAATAATACCTCATAAATATAGCCTAGGCTGTACTGTTTACTAATAATTTTACCAATTTTAATAATTACTCATTTTTTTTTCTTGATTTGCCCTGCTGAAATTGGGGTGTGTCTTATACACCGTCAAATATAGTAAATTATTTTTTATACTGATATATGTTTATGGACTATTTTTTAAACTAGTACTTTTTATAATTATTAATTTACACATTTAACTAATATTTGTTATATTATTTTTCATACTAATTTATTTAAATTCTCTGCCTGTTCCCATGCTTATAAAACTTGGAAGATGTTAAAAAAAATTTGGATAATTCTGATCACTTTCTGAAATGATGGCCTGAATGTGCACTTGCTGTATATAAAACTAATTAAACATCCGATTGATTAGTAATTGGCTAATTTGTCAGTGCATTCGTACTTGGAATTAATGATCATGAAAGTATTCATTGGTGAAATTTATTTTGGCATGATGTGTTGGGAATGAGATTCTGGTAAATTATTGATTGAGCGAGAATTTAGATAAATACCATAAAGCAGCTCCCATTACACATAGTTGTTTATTCAAACATCTATGGCTTCTGCCCACTCTAATCTGAATAGCTTCTGTTTGAGTAGCATATTGTTTTGTGAGCTTATACTCAAAATTCACTAAATTTGAAGAACTAGAATTTTTTTGCAACGTGTTGAAGTCCTCACAGTATTTAGTATTCTTGAAGTCATCGCTAACATTTCTTGTTGAGATTTGCAAACTCTACGTTTTGTTTAGTTTAGCAAACCAATCGATGAAATTTGAATAAACCAATTTGTTTGGAAAAATACTTAGACAAAAACCCTATTTTGAGGTTTAATAATTTCTTTAATTTAATTCTATAGGACTTCATCGCAAATAATATTTTTTTTAGAAAATTTCTTTTCTTCTTTTTTCCTTTTTAACAACAAAAATAAATTAAGATTTCTTAATCTTGAGCATGCAACATACAACTGGCTATGTATAAATTTTTCTTTCTGGAGCAAAATTTTATATACAGATAGAAGTATGAATGGTAGTCAGCAAGAGAAAAATCCCAAAATTCAAACTGGAGATGTCAAAGTAAAGCATGCATGGCAGTTTCAATATCTGGGAAGTGTTTTAACAGATGATGGAAAATGTGACAGAGAAATCCAAAGATGCACTGGAATAGAAAAAGATGCTTCCAAAAACTAAGCAAAGTATTAAGAAACAGGAAAATTTCATTAGAAACGAAGAAAAGAGTACTGAACTGCTATGTAATATCAATCCTCTTATATGACAGTGAATGCTGAAGTATGGTTCTACAGAAGAATGCTGAGAATACCATGGACAGAACTGAGAAAGTTTTAAAGGAAAATGGGAACAAAAAGGACACTTATACTCAGAATCAAAAAGAGGCAGTGGAAATTTCTTGGATATAATGAGGAAGGAAGGCTAGAAAAATTTGACACTCACAGGATATATTGAAGGCAAAAAGACAGGAGGTAGTGGGCCACCTTTCTGATGAACTTATGCGAATGGATGGCAAAACAGGGAGTGGGAGGAATGGTAAAAAGATAAACATTGCTAAGCACTACAAAGGACAGAAAGTTGTGGAGAGCCATAATTGCTAATGTCCTGAATGGACATGGTCCATGGAAGAAGAAATAATATTTTGATAAAATCATTTCTTCTCTCCTAACAATGTACTTATCGATATTTTCAATGATTAACTTCTTCTCCAGCAGCTTCTTCTTTGTGCCATGTCCCTTCAGGACGTGGATGATGGCTCGCCACAATATCCTATTCTTTGTTGCTCTTAGTAAATTTGGTCTTTTTGCTATCTCTCCCAAACCCTGTCCTGCCAACTCATTAGGTAGGTAATGTGCTGTTTTTCTCTGTCCCTCATGCCCTTAATCTGTCCTGGGGGTGTCAAATTTTCCAAGCCCTCTTTGCTCATTATGTGTCCTAGAAAGTTAAACTGTCTTTCTGATGTCAAGTTTAATTGTCCTTTTTGTTTTCATTTTCTCTAAAACTTTGTTGTTGCTCCCATGTTCATGGTATTCTCAGCATCCTTCTGTAGAGCCATATTCCTATTGCCTCAAGTCCCTTGTTCATCTATGAGGAGATTGTTCTGCATTTACTGCCATATAGGAGTACTAATACTACATAACTGTTCAGCACACTTTTCCTTGTTTCTAATGATATTTTCCTATTTCTTAATACATTGCTTAGTTTGTGAAAGGCATGAGGAGATTGTCCAGCATTCACTGCTATATAAATTTTTTTTGATCTCTTAATACTTACTTTGTGAAAGGTATGGGAAGATTGTCCAGCATTCACTGCCATATAGGAGATTAGATATTACATAGCAGTTCAACACTCTTTTCTTTGATACTAATATTTTCCTATCTCTTAATACTTTGCTTAGTTTGTGAAAGGCATGAAGAGATTGTCCAACAATCACTGTCATATAGGAGATTAGATATATAGCAGTTCAGCACTCTTTTCCTTGTTTCTAATGAAATTTTTCTGTTTCTTAATACTTTACTCATCCTTTGGAAGGTTCAAATACGTGTATCCACTAAAAATAATTTTTAATGTCATAAAAATTTCAGATTAAAAAATAAATCTAATTTTTTTATACAAGTGGTACAATATAATTACCATCGTCCCTTTTGGTGGTACGTAGTACAATACAGAGCCAGGAATAGGGAGAGTCTATTGAAGATCAAACTTATTGCAGAGACAATGGTCTGTGAGATTAGCTTGTTAATTTCTCTACAGTGAGATAACCTTATATTTTTTAAGTTTAAAAATGAAATGCACTATCATCGTAATGGTCTGAAAAGTGTACTTGTTAATCGCTACTTCACAGGGAAGCATTGTTTACCTCATAGAAAGTTGCTTAAATGATGAATTGGTCTCTGTCTAGAGATAAAGAGTTTCTTGTTTGGAATACTGAAATGACGTTTTCTTATTACTTCCATAAATTGTACAAACTATTATCTTGATCTTTGATTTTTATCTCACTGTTTTGCTGTCCTCTTCACATATTTTGTATTTGTAATCCTTGAATGTCATCCATTTTATCATATATCTCATAGATATCTAATAGATTTTATGACAGTCCTGTAAAGTTCTTGGCTTGACCAATAAACCCTTCACCCCCTTAAAAAATCTGATCTTTCTATTCAACTATCAGGTCATCCCATAAGTTCTGTCCGAATTTTGAATAAAGAAAACAAGTGACCAAATGTTACATTTAATTACAGATTCAATCAACAATGTATTTTCCCTGATTATCTATGACTTCCTTCCATCTATTAACAAGCTTACTAATTCCATTGCTGTAAAATTCTTTTGGCTTTGATTCGAAGAACTCACAAATGTCAGCTTTATTTAAAGAAAATATTAGAAAAGAACTTATGGTTACATTTAGCTATTTCAACAGTAAAATGATGAGACCTAGCTGCCAATCTAGTAGTACCCTTAAATTCATGCGGTCAAAGTACCAAGAAGGAGGGCTCATTAGAACAAGTACCTTGAAAATATTTACATATATACATCTCGGGGAAACAAATAAACTCGCCAGTTCTATGCCTTATTAGACATAGTATAAATATGCATTTTACTATCCAACATTTGGTCAGATTTTTTTGAGTACTGCATTAAGCCGAGAACTTTTCAGCACTCCTTACATTTAAGTGCATCAGTATATCCATAGCTTTTGTCTGAATTATCAGGAATTATCATTTTTTTTTTAACAATATTTACATTTAAACTATTGTCCTCATTTTTGTTGTTTATATGACAAAGTTTTGGCCATTGTGCCCTCCAACCTTCCTCATGTGTATATCGATGTGGGTAACCTACAGGAAACCGTTTTTGCCTTTTATAGGATATAAAATCCTATATTTTACAACCAATAGGTAAAAGACAAATAAGCAAGAAATGCCCACACATGAATACGATCAGAATCACTAAAACAAAAAATTTTGTACAAATCAGTAAAAAAAAAAAAAATAGGATCCCAAATTATTGAATTTGATTGGACAGTACAGTCGCATGCTATGCTTTTGACTATGTCCATGTGTTTGAACTACAAATGACCTGGTCGTCAGGTGCTATCCCGCATAAACTGAAAAACTCTTGTTTGGAGCAGATCATATAATCAGGATAACTATATATATATATATATATATATATATATATATATATATATATATGTATATATATATATACACACACACACACACCACTTTCGGGGGTAATAAAAATAGACACCGCAAGAACCTAGTCAGCAACTGGAAGTGGATCACCCATTGATGACAGGCAGTTGGATCTGAAACACCTGACCTGAATTCTCTCGTTACCATGGCAACATCTCAATCAGTGATGTCTACACACCATTGAAAGGAATATTCACACAACTCAAATAAATATTCATAGCCATGGAAAAAGTCTTATCATCTATCTGTATGTCCATTTCTTTTTGAAACTACTGTAATCAGATTTCATGTATTAGCACTCACACACACAATGTTTCTACTAATGTGCTTCACCAACACACACACACACACACATTCAGTCAGAAGTCACACATACACTGTTAAAATGTGCTTCACACGCACACACACACATATACATATATATGTATATATATATACACACACATTGTATATTGACCAAGACACATGACTTTATGAACTACCCTTTATAAAATGGAAAATTTTGTTGAACATTTGAACTTTGTTTTTTTTATGACAAGGACAAACACGATATTTACCATGTAAAAGCAAATGTTAATATGTACATAAATATTTGATTATTTCAATCTAGTTTTCCTTTTGCCTACATAAAAAAAAAATATCATTACTCCATATTTGTAGGCACAACACTTGGGTTTTAATTTTTCACGTTTAATCCAGGTAGACTGACCCTACACTTTCATTAGCATGGTTGATGCCGACATTCATAAGAGTAACACATCATGCCGCCTTGGTTTAATGTTTTCAGCTAGTATGAATTAGAATGAATATATTGAGTCTGCTGCTAAGAAAGTTGGTTCTTTGTCTCATGCCAGCTAATGCACCCCCAATTGGTTGATTTGTTTGTTTTTTTTTGTTTTTTTTTACAGCTTAGCAACATTTTGAAGTTTATTTAAAGCCAGAAATTATTTTTAGAAAGAAGGAAATTTTTTTGAGATAATAAGGATTTTACTGATACAAGTCATACTAAATTAACCCATAGCTGGGAGAAGATGTGGATTCATACCTTTCCCAGGGGTATTTGCATGTAATTGAATGTAATGAACATGGTTGGATATGGCTCCTCGATTTCCAATTTCAAGCTGTTATCCATTAGCAGACCTGCACATCCAAGATTACACCATTTGGTATTTACAAGCAGTCACCCATCAAGATACTGAACAGGCTTGATGTCGCTTAACTGGTGGTATGGCTGAAAACCATATCTGTCTTATAAGTCTACCATGTATTGATTATTGTTGTTAAATTTGGCTTTGTGCTATGTAGATTCTGGATAAAATCTGAAGAATCTGCAGTATTACTGGCCTTGACCTGGCATCTTGGCTTCATTCACTTTCCCACTACTGTAATGTAGCTTCTCTGTGTCTTTTCTATAAACATTTTCATGGCAATTGTTCTGATGAGCTTTGGTACCTTGACTTCATGCATATTACTAGATTGGCAACTAGAGATCTCATACTGTTGATATGGATAGTTGTAACTGTAAGTTGTATGCTAAAATAAAAGTTTCTTCTGCACTTCTTACTTGTGGAACTCTCTTCCAGTCTCTTGCTTTCCTGTCAACTATGATCTTCAAATGTTTAAATGCAAGATCAGTGTAGGAATAAGATTTCTCACACATCCTTAGATGAATAGATAAATTCTTTTTCCTTTTAAGTCAATTTAATGACCAGGGTTTCTCAGAAATCTTGTCTCCAGCCCATCTTTGAGTAAATTTAATGATCAGGATTTTTTTGAATCCTGTTGCCAGCCCACCTTTAAATTGACAAACATAAAATTTTGTTAGTGATTTTAGATAGCTGTAAAAGTAGAGTCCTTTGAAAAGACTGACCCTCCCTTCCCAAAAGCTGTCTAGGTGGTCCCCCTTTCTGGTTGGTGGAACACAAGTGGATAGAAGGGCATAGCGGGTCCTCCAGCCAGTATCCATATAATGAGTAGTCAGTGAAAGGGTCTGTGAAACGGTCAGGCAGTGAGTGTGTAGGGGTCCTTTTTCCATGGTCAGAAGTTAGTGGGATACCAGAAGTTCACTTTCTTGAAGCAGCATGAAGACATTGCCCATTAAGTGAGAAATCATATTTTTTTTATTTTTTTTGCTACTTCCCAACCAGTGTCTCGAAAAGCATTTGTCGTTATTGTTTGTTGACGTTGATCATGGCCCTAATATTGAAACAACTGTGTGGAACATAGTGAGCCCGGTGTATATGCATACAGCTGACCTTGGATGTCATCACAGCTTGTGTAGTGATGTGCAGAATCACATCATCACACCAGTTGTCATCTGTTTCTTTGAATTCTGTCCTTTTAACTTTTTGTCAGTTTTCTTCACTCTCTTTTCTTTCATTTTCAGTAACCTCTTGTGTGTGACTTTATCACTCTGCTTGGTGTGAAATGATAAAAAAAGAAACATTTGTTTTGTATATTAGTGTGGTAAAGTTGATACAAGTGCACCTTCTACATGAATAGATCTTATGCCTATTAGATGATGCTGCATTTGTTGAAAGAGGCTTGCATCATGCTTTATTAATATAAAAAATCAAACCCCTCAGGAACTGTGAGCATCTTCCATCTTGTAAAGAATCTCTTAGAATAGAAATTTGCTATGGAAACAAAACAACATTCATGCAAACACTGTTGTATATTCTGGCAATTAACCTTCTTAGATTCAAATGAAAAATGTTGATAATTTCTTCTTGTATACATCTTCTATGTTCTGCGTTCCTTCAGGACACAGGTGATCATGGCTCTTCTCATGTAACTATCTTAATTTAACCCTGCTAACAGATGCTCTTTGTCATGCATAACACTTGCAGCACAGTAGATTAGAATGTGATGCAATGCATCCTTGTTGAAATGGATAACTTTGAGGAATTTGCTGACATCAAAATTCAATTGTACCCTATCAAAATTTACATTGCGGTCCAGGAATAGAAGCAGCACATGATGTTAATGAAGATTGCTCGCAAATGCTAGAAGGTTGGCAAGTAAAAGACTTTGCTGAACAGGTCAGTGTGGCAGATGTGATGAAAGATAAAAAATAAAAGGATTGTGGAGGAGTGGTAAAATGCGATAAAATAACAAATACGAGATGGGTGTGTTTGGAGATAATTATAGAGTTAAGCCAACTGAAGTGGGGCCAAATTCATTAACTGACTCTTGAAGCTAGTGTTCCATTGCATATTGTGTCTCATGGTCTGTCAGCAATTCCTAAGGCCCCCCTCCCCCCAGCAATGCATCACTGACTGAATGAATGATAGACAATTTTCTTAGGTTTCCTTTCCTTAATTTATTTCAGAAGTTGAGACACAGTAGTACAAGTAGTATTAGCATCATTTCTTGACGGATGGAAGAGGGAGATAGAGAGGGATGGATCTCAACAGGTCAACCAGTGACTTGCCATCACCATGTGGTGGCTTGTCTCATTCTGTTGAAGCTAGGCATGCCGAGGAATATGGGAGTGAAGAGGTGTTTCACCCTTCTATTCCTGCATTCATAACACATTTTTTAGTTTTATTCTTAATTCTGTGAGACAAGTCCCTTCAGAACATGGGAGATCATGGCTCTCCACAATTTCCTGTCGTTTATAGTTCTTGCTCAATTTTGTCTTTTTGCTATCTCTCCTAAACTCTGTTCTGCCATTCATTTACATGAGCTCATTGGGTAGATTAGATGCTGTTTCCGCTTTTCCCTCTTGTGTTCAATCTGTCTTGTGGGTGTCAAATTTTCCAAGCCCTTTTTCCTCATTATGTGCCCTAGAAATTTCAATTATCTCTTTCTCATGTTAACTATAATTTTCCTTTTTGTTTCCATTTTCTCTCAAACTTTTTCATTGCTCAATTCCTGGTATTCTCAGCATCCTTCTGTAGAACCATATTTCTGTTGCTTCAAGTCTCTTCTTAATCTTTGAGGAGATTGTCCAACATTCGCTGCCATATAGGAGAACTGATATTATGTAACAGTTCAATACTCTTTTCTTCATTTTTAATGAAATGTTCCTGTTTCTTCATATTTTGCTTAGCAGTTTTTGCTATCCCAATGTACCTCAACCCCCCATGCTACAAGGGATTCCATATTTTATATATCGAGAAGTTCTTGGTTGTAATTTTTTTTTTTTAACTTTCCAACATTACAATATATACCTTTTAATCCTTTGTTTTTTACAGTATTGCCTTCAACAAAACCTGTTTTAAAATTAATATCTGTAGAAAATTAGTTCTTAAAGTTTTGTGATATATGGTGGCTGTTAATAATTAAGTATAACTCAAAAGTTCAATGTTAAATAAAACAGTATTTAAATACAACCGCAAATAAATACTTAACAAGAACAAAGAAGTAAGAGTCAACCAAAGATAATTAACCATTTCAGTGAATACCTTGTTAGTAGCGCGGCTTGGCTTAAAATCCTAAATCAGAATCAAAATCTTTGATGCACAATAATTCACACTAATAATAATAATAGTTCCACTCAATAATCACTGCAGTCAGTAGCCTGACACCACTATTTATACACCTGGCTGAAAACATATATTCATAGATCCAGAGTGTCAGGCTTGAACCTCAGTGTCGGTAGTTACTCATTTCCTTCCTATATGACAGAAAGAAATATCAATTCTGAGTTTTAGTATTAAATTTCCGAGTCAAATATTAACCTCATGACTCGTATAAGTGAATATTTTTGCATATCAAGAAAGATATTTAAGTTTATTAATATCACAAATGTATATGCAGGAAACAGATCTTTGGTCCAGGTCACTGAGACGGTAGAAAAATATATGCTAAATTTAGAGTAAACAAGAAATGTTGCTTTATATTATGAAGTAAATAAATTATTCCTTTTTTTTTTTTTTTTTTTTTTTTTTTTTTTTTTTTATCAAGAATCTGTGTAAACCTTTAGATATCTATAACATAAATAAGTTTTGTGGGATAAATGATTCAAAAATGTCTTATGGAGATACATAAGTAAGTCTGTTAATTAATGCAGAAAAAATTATTTTAGATAATGAATATTTATTTTTCAACAAAATCTCCTTTCTTGTCAATGCACTTAACTTTGTTGTGAATATTAATCACATTGATTAAGACTTATACAGTGAAAAATTCAGATCAAAACTGAGCTAATAATTATATGCCAAGCCATGGACTTAGTGATGCACCGATATATAATAGTTAATCAAAAAGTCTGGAGCTTGATGAGAAATAATGTTTTATGTAACAAATAGTTATTTTCAACAAGATCTTTCTTGTAAATGCACTTAATCCTATGGTAAATAATCATTCATATTGAACATTATACAGTGAAAATTTCAAATCAAAATTCAGTTGGTATAGCTTGGTTGGTATTAACTGTTCTTATCACTGACCACTGTTTTTACTGCTACTGACTTCCTTAATTCATTTTAGTCATTTACTGTACCAACAAGCTAAATATTTCTGTTGGTAAAGAAACAATTGGATGATTAAGCACCAACTTTAGAAATTTTAGTTCAAAGCTTTTTTAAATTTTTTATTACAATGATGTTCACCCAGCAAAAAGACCAAGAGTCACTTGAGGTAGAGGGTTACAGAGTAAGAGACACAGTTTATGCAAATATATTGGGGAAGATAATAGTTAATCTTAGACTTGAACGGGTTAAGATTTTAGTGATCAGAGAAGCATTCTCTTGGGGTTGGTTCCATAAAGTAGAGATTTGTTGGAAGAAACTGCTTGAATGGAACTTGCATCTCACCAATGTAATATCAGGTCATCCCATAAGTTCTGTCCGAATTTTGAATAAAGAAAACAAGTGACCAAATGTTACATTTAATTACAGATTCAATCAACAATGTATTTTCCCTGATTATCTATGATTCCTTCCATCTATTAACAAGCTTACTAATTCCATTACTGTAAAATTCTTTTGGCTTTGATTCAAAGAAATCACTAATGTCAGTTTTAACCTCTTCCTGTGTGACAAAAGCTGTTTCTTCCAAATGATTCTGTAAGCTACGAAACAAATGGTTTTCTGAAGGAGCAAGGTCGGGAGAATAAGGTGGATGAGGAATTTTCTCCCAACTAAGTTCTTCGATCTTTTGTGACGTGATTCTTGCTGTGTGTGGTCGCGCATTGTCCTGATGGAACATCACCTGTTTTCGATTCACTAGGGCAGGTCTTTTTTTCCCCAAAGCTTGGTTCAAACGCTCTAATTGCTGACAGTATATTTGAGCATTAATTGTTGCATTAGGTGGTAAGAATTCAAAGTGGATTATTCCTTGGCAAATCCCACCAGATTGAAAGAAGAACCTTTTGTCCATGAAGTTCCTTTCTCGGCTGTGGCTGGGGTCCTTCCCCTTTACCAAGCCACTGTCTACGACGCTTAACATTTCGATAAAAGATCGATTTTTCGTCAAGTCTATCCAAAAAAGGTGAAACAAGTTGGTGAGAATGGAGAGAAGAGATGTCAACTCGGGATTTGAGGTAGTTTTCAGAAAATTCATGAGGCACACATTTTCCAAGTTTAGGAACTTTTCCAAGTTTAGGAACTTTTCCAAGTTGTTAAAGATGACGATGAACAGTTGTATGGTTTGAACTGAGAACCACTGCCAATTCCTCAACTGATAAAGCATGATTTTCTTCAAGGGCTGCTTCAAGAAGCTTTTCATCAAACTCAACTGGACGTCCGGTTCGATCTTCATCTTCAAGGGTGAAATCTCCACCCCTGAATTTTGCAAACCATCTTCTACAAGTTCTTTCATTCACACATTCCTCTCCATAAACTGAGTGAATGTTTCTAGCCGCTTCGGCTGCTGAGTTTCCTTTCTTGAACTCATAAAGCATTATGTGCCTCAAATGATTCTTGGGTACTTCCATGTTAGCAGGGTTTTAATGAAACAAAATTTAATTTTATTGTTCTTTGAAATAAAATTTGATCAGTTTAAATGCATCTAAACATAAAAATAATGTTCAGCTCCATTAGACATTATAAAATACTCTTTAAATTTTGTTCATTTTAATCAAAAAGTTAAAATTCGGACAGAACTTATGGGGTGACCTAATATAAAAGGGAACCAGGGTGGGTCACTACAATATGCATGACATGGTGGATCTTAACCATGAAAGTTAAAACTGGATGAACTCAGGAATGTAGTTCATCTGAACACTTTCCATGGAAATAGCAAAAGGCTTACAGCATTTTGTCTGTGGGGAAAGTGGTTTTAGGATGGGAAATAATTTATCACCCACAAAGATGTGGAGATGCTTTAGGACTCTATTGAGGCTGAAAAGGGAAGACTGGGCAGCTCATGCCCATATATGGCAGCAGTATTCCATTTTTGGCCTGATCTGTTTCTTGTAGAGGATAGTGGAGATGCTTTTGGATTCTATTGAGACTGAAAAGGGGAGACTGGACAGCTCTTGCTCATATATGGTAGCAGTATTCCATTTTGGGCCTGATCTGCCCCTTGTAAAAGTAGAGGATAGCAAGTACTTTCTGGAACAGTACATGGAACCAACAATTTTTGCAATATATTTAGCAATGGATTATATGTAAAAATTCCACTTGAGGTCGAGTTTGAGTTTGTCCCAGTAGGTGCTCAAGGCATGAGTCCTCTCTAAGAGAACACCAGTTGTGATAGGTGAAAATTCAGGGTCTGCTTGGTGATGATGAAATGCCAATAGTTTGGTTTTCAAGACATTGAATGTGACCATACATTTTTTTCTCACTGAGTTGTTAAAGCAATTTGGTTTCATAAATTGTATCAATAATTACCACTGGAAAACCTATAATTGTGGAAAAATTACTTGATGAAAATTTAAAACAGAAGAGGAATTGAAACCTCAAATCAAAAATATTTACACTATTTCTATTTGAACTATTGTCCTCATCTTTGCTGTTCTTTCACAACATTTCGACTGTTGTGCCCTCTGACTTTCCTCATGTTTGGCATGCTGATCTTCTATGTAAGCTTCAGGGCTATGGTATTACTGGATGATTATTTGATTTAATCCACTCTTTCTTATCAAATCATGAAATGAAGGTTGTTTAGAATGAGCTCATTTCCAGATCCTTTCACATGCACATGGGTGTCCCCCAAGGCTCTATCTTAGGCCCTATGCTGTTTCTGATCTTCGTCAGTGATTTTCCTGATGTAATCAGTTCCCAACTATGCATTTATGTAGATGGAACTACCATTTACTCCTGTCTCAATAGCAAATCCGTCAGAGCTGACAAAGTTAACCTGGCCATTGCTCTTAAAAAGGACCTCCGATCAATGGTTAACTGGGGCAGGAAATGGCTTGTAAATTTTAATGCCTCGAAAACTAAACTGCTTTCATTTAACTACCATAGAGAAACTTCCCTGCCTGCCTGTCTTCTTGGCCTCATGTTTTCAATTGACTTGAAGTAGAAGAGTTACATTGAATCAGTAGCTGCATCTACTGCAAGGAAAGTTAATTCATTGGTTCATACCAGAAGGTTTTACATGTCAGAGTTCATCTTACATATTTACAAATTTACCATTTGTCCGTGCATTGAATACTGTTACCATATCTGTTACCTTTTAATGTTGAAATAGTTAAATGCAACTGCCACTTCTACCCCAACGTCTTTTGTACTTCCCAACAGAGGAACTCCCTTCCACTTACTTGCTTCCCTGATAACTACAATCTTCAAAAATTTAAATGCATTGTTAATCGCCATCTTCTGTTGTTTTGAATCCTGTTCATCTTTTATCCTTTCTTCAATCCCCGTTATACACAGTCTTTTCTCTCACTTTCACTCTCTCTAACTCCCTTCATACTAGTGGTACTCCTGCCTTGCTGGGGGTGAAATGCTTAACAAATAAAAGAAGTACTGGTCAGTTATTGCTTGCACTTTTCCACTGAGTGCAAGTACTCACAAGCAAAGATGAGTACACTAGTCCGAATATAAATGGTGTAAATAATGATAACTCCTCATCCCAGAAATTCGGACTAAAATGAACATGTTAAACATATGACCTTGGTCTTTAAAAACTCCTGACAGGAGTATTTGCTTAGATTTGAAAAACCCATCATTTTAAAAATATTTTTTTTGTGATACTTGTAATTTAATTTTCTCCGGTTAAACATACTACTTTATTTGTATTAATTCTTTACATTACTAATTGTCCAGTTAAGGTAGGTAAGGCAGGCAGATGATGAGTTGCCTTCTGTTTACCTGACATAACCTGACATCCGTTTATTCAAGCTCATCAAATAGGTAATGTGCTGTTTTCATCTGTCCCTCTTGTCCTCAGTCTTTCATGTGAGTATCAGATTTTCCAAGCCCCCTTTCTTCATTACGCGCTCCAGAAATTCCAACTGCCTCTTCCTGATGTTAAGTATGTTTCCTTTTTGTTTCCATTTTCTCAAAAACCTCATCGTTGCTCACTTGTTCGGTCCATGGTATCCTCAGCATCTTTCTGTAGAACCACATTTCTGTTGCTTCATCTTTGAGGAGATTGTCCAGCATTCACTGCCATAGAGGAGGACAGATATCATTTAACAGTTCAATACTCTTTTCTTCATTTTTAGGGAAATTTAGCATGCATTTTTGGTTATCCCAATACGTCTTTGGATCTTGGTGTTGCACTTTCTGTCTTCTGTTAGAACGCTTCCCAGATATTTACATTTTTGTACTTGTTTCATTTTAGTAACCCCATTTTGTTATCACTTTTGTTATTAAATTAAAAGATTAAAATTTAATTTCCCAACAATGTAAATATCAATTTAGCCTGATGAAGTAAGTCCTAAAGGATGAAAAATGTCACATATATCATATTCTCTCCTATATTGTGTGTGGAAAAGTTTTTTAATGACAACACATTTTGCCTTTGTGTTCTAAGTTGGTGTCTTCAGGTCAGAATCTAACGCAAGAAGGTGAAATGAGTCGTCTCCTTTTTCCACTTTTGTTTGGATACTATTCCATTATCTGGAAAGCTCATGCTGATTTTTAGTTGTTCCTGTTCCAACACATTAGAACATGACAAATTTATCAACAGATATGTTTACATTTTCAATTAAAACACATTTCAAGCTATCTCTTGAGAAAGAAAGTTTAGAATTACTTAATTTGTGTCAATTTAGCATCCCTATGAAAATAGAAGATTATAAAGGGCATTTTAGACACTTGATGCTGTTTTTTTTTTTCCCTGTAAAGACAAAAATGCCTTGCAAGCAACAAAAAAGATATGTGCTGTGTATGGTGAAGGTTCTTCAGCTGACAGGACTGTATGGAAGTGGTTCGCTAAATTTAGAGTTGGTGATTGTAGCCTTATTGATGAAGAATGCTCTGGCAGACCCTCTCCCAATACAGATAATGACCGAATCAATACATTGATTGACAATAACCTGCATTACACACTGCAAGAATTAGCAAAAACACTAAATTTCTGAAAATCCACCATCCATGAGCATTTAGTGAAGTTTCGGTAGTCAAATCACTACAAAGTTTGGGTACCACTTGAGCTGAGTAAAAACAATCTTTCGGATTGCATTTCATCTGTGATTTGGTATATAAACGCAATGAAAATGCACCCTTTTTCAAGCAAAATGTAACTGGAGATGAGAAATGGATGGTTTACAACAATGTTCGGCAAAAAAGATCCTGGTGTAAGTGACATGAACCAACATCAGTCATCTCAAAAGCAGGTCATTATCCCAAGAAAGTCATGCTGTGCATCTGGTGGGATTGGAAAGGAATCCTGTACTATGAACTTCTGCCAAGTAACCAGTCAATTGATTCTGAAAAGTACTGCACACAACTGGATGAATTAAAAGGCAGCAATTAAAGAAAAACACTCAGAATTGATGAACAGGAAAGGTGTTGTTTTCCACCAGGATAGTGCCAGACCTCACATTTCTTTGGCGACCTGGCAAAAATTGTCGCAGCTTGTCTGGGATGGGTTATCCCACCTGCCATATTCACCAGACATTGCTCCTTTGGATTTTCATTTATTCAGGTCATTGCAAAATAATCTCAATGGCAAAAATTTAAATTCCTTAATGAGTTCTTTGCTGAGAAACCACCAAAATTCTGGGAATCTTTAAGTTGAAGGAAAAATGGAGAAAGGTTGGGCAACAAAATGGTTCATATTTAGTTGAATAAATACTTAACGGCATAATTTTGTTTTGTGTTTTAATTTCGCTTAAAAATTGGCATGAACTTTACAGACAACCCAATACATCCTACTAACACACATATGTCGTCGGCTATTCCTGATTTAAAAAAAATTAATTCCCGTGTTAAACTCATCCTTTTTCAATTCCCGTGTCTTTGACTTCAGTATTTGGTAAGACCGGTCATTGCATGGAACATTTGTCCACACAGATTATATAGATACATATATAATCGTTACCAAGTACACATATACATTATTAGCAGGGCTACCTGGAATTGTTAGAGTTTAGATATGTCATGGCTTATGGCCAAATCATATTGAAACACTGGTTCTTGTAGGATCACTCATTAAGCAACGTTGAGCCTGGTCAGTACTTAGATGGGTGACCAATTGGGAAAACCAAGCTTGGATATACAGGTGGTGAAATGGATTGAAATTGGAAATCGGACAGTTAAGTTCCAATTCCTGTTGAGTTCATTATATTCACTTATGCACAAATACCGTTTAGGAAAGGTATGAATCCACCTCTTCTCCCTCCAGCTATGGGTTAATTAGTAGTAAATCATTATTATCTCAAAAAAGATATTAAAAAATATCTTTTAATGATTTATTTCTTTTGCATGCATACTAGTTGGATAGATGTGGAAAGAGTGGGACAGATGGTTGGATAGGCGTGGGGAAAACAGGACGGGTGATCGGATAGGTGTGGGGAGAGTGGGACAGGTGATTAGATAGGTGTGGGGAGAGTGAGACAGGTGATCAGATAGATGTGGGGAGAGTGAGACAGGGGATTGGATAGGTGTAAGTAGAGCGGGATAGATGGTCGAATAGGTGTGGGGAGAGTGGGACAGGCTGTTGGCTAGGTGTGAGAAGAGCGAGGCAGATGGTTGGATAAGCATGAGTAGAGCGGGAGAGATGGTTGGATAGGTGTGGAGAGAGTGGGACAGATGGTTGGCTAGGCATGGGAAGGGTGGGACAGGTAGTTAGCTAGATGTGGGAAGAGTGGAACAAGCAGATATGAAGAGACCAAGATAGTTTTTTTTTTTTTTTAAATACCTTAGCTTTATCTAATAGAGGACTGAAAATAGTAATACTACTAATAAGAATCAACCGTTGTATACAAACGGCGATCTACCAAACTAGCTTGATACCTGTCACTCTATCTATCTTTATATATAGATATAAAACATTGGTAGGGGTTTGGATGAAAGATAGCTGGGAGCAGGAACTTGGTAGTTCTGTTTAGTTATATTGTATGTTTATTTTAGAAGAGAACTTGTAATACCTGTCTATTAAATGTCAGATTGACATAGATCTGAAGAGACCTGCATGCAAAAAAAAAAAAAGAGATTACTTGTCAGACACTGTCTATTTAATTTCTCTTCTGTCTCTATCTCTCTAGTTTGTTTTTACATCTGGCAGAATCATTGTGTTGGAGTATTTCAGAAATGGGTTCTGCTAAAAAAAGATTTTTTTTTTTTTTTTTTCTTCAGAGTCACACCCATTTAAGAGCTTCTCTCTCTCTCTCTCTCTCTCTCACTCTCACCTTATAAATTATTTTCTCCTTCCTTTTTTCTTTTGTTTATTTTGTGACTGCTTTCTTTAGTTTCTTCTTTCTTTCACATTGTTAATATATTCCCTCCTCCTCAATTTCTTTTCTCTCTTTTTCTTTCACACTCTTTTGTCACATAAGTGCTCTTCTCCTTGATTTCTTCTCTCTTTCCTTTGCAGTATTTTCCAATTAATGAATTCTCTCTTTCTTAATTTCTTCTCTCCTTCTCTATCCCTCTCACCTAATAAATTTATTCTCTCTATTTCAGTTCTCTCTCTCTATTTCAGTTCTCTCTCTCTATTTCAGTTCTCTCTCTCTATTTCAGTTCTCTCTCTCTTTTTCAGTTCTCTCTCTCTCTCTTTTTCAGTTCTCTCTCTCTCTCTTTTTCAGTTCTCTCTCTCTCTCTTTTTCAGTTCTCTCTCTCTCTCTCTTTTTCAGTTCTCTCTCTCTCTCTCTTTTTCAGTTCTCTCTTTCTCTCTTTTTCAGTTCTCTCTTTCTCTCTTTTTCAGTTCTCTCTTTCTCTCTTTTTCAGTTCTCTCTTTCTCAGTTCTCTCTTTCTCTCTTTTTCAGTTCTCTCTTTCTCTCTTTTTCAGTTCTCTCTTTCTCTCTTTTTCAGTTCTATCTTTCTCTCTTTTTCAGTTCTATCTTTCTCTCTTTTTCAGTTCTCTCTCTCTCTCTTTTTCAGTTCTATCTTTCTCTCTTTTTCAGTTCTCTCTCTCTCTCTCTCTCTTTTTCAGTTCTCTCTCTCTCTCTCTCTTTTTCAGTTCTCTCTCTCTCTCTCTCTTTTTCAGTTCTCTCTCTCTCTCTCTCTTTTTCAGTTCTCTCTCTCTCTCTCTCTTTTTCAGTTCTCTCTCTCTCTCTCTCTCTTTTTCAGTTCTCTCTCTCTCTCTCTCTCTCTCTTTTTCAGTTCTCTCTCTCTCTCTCTCTCTCTCTCTTTTTCAGTTCTCTCTCTCTCTCTCTCTTTTTCAGTTCTCTCTCTCTCTCTCTCTCTTTTTAAGTTCTCTCTCTCTCTCTCTCTCTTTTTAAGTTCTCTCTCTCTCTCTCTCTCTTTTTCAGTTCTCTCTCTCTCTTTTTCAGTTCTCTCTCTCTCTTTTTCAGTTCTCTCTCTCTCTTTTTCAGTTCTCTCTCTCTCTTTTTCAGTTCTCTCTCTCTCTTTTTCAGTTCTCTCTCTCTCTTTTTCAGTTCTCTCTCTCTCTTTTTCAGTTCTCTCTCTCTCTTTTTCAGTTCTCTCTCTCTCTTTTTCAGTTCTCTCTCTCTATTTCTCTTGCACTATAAATTCTCTCCTTGTTTCTCCTCTCTCTTTAACCTTATAATTTCTACCTTTTTTAGTTTCTCTATCTCACATTATAAATATATATTCACTCTTTTTCTTTCTTTCCTATCTTAAATTTCTTCTGTCTCTCTCTTTCTCACTTAATAAATTTATTATCTTTTCTTCTCTCTCTCTCTCGCACTGTCTTAATTTCTTCTGTCTCTCTTTTAATGTATTTTTTGGATAATGAATTCTCTTTTCCTTAATTTCTTCTCTCTGTTTATCTCTCTCTCTCACACATTTATTCTCTCTTCTTCAGTTTCTACTCTTTCTCTTGCACTATCTTTTTCATTATAAATTCTCTTCTTGGTTTCTTTTCTTTCTCTCTCATATGTTCACTCTTTGTAATTTCTTTTCTCTCTCTCTGGCTGGCTTTGTCTCTCTTTTGATGTATTTTTCATCTAATTCTCTTCCCTTTCTCTCTCTTTTTCACTTAATAAATTTATTCTCTCTTCTTCAGTTCCTTCTCTTTCTCTTGCACTATCTTTTGACTTTTAGAAAGCCTCTCCTTGGTTTCTTCTGTCTCTCTTTCACTTTATAATTTCGACCTTCTTCATTCTCTCTCTTTCTCTCCTTCGAAATATATAGTCACTCTTTTCAATTTCTTTTCCTTCTCTCTCTTGTGCTATCTTATGTTCTTCTCTCTCTCTCGTGTGATGTATTTTTTACCTAATGAATTCTCTCTTCATTAATTTCTTATCTCCATTTCAATTTATAATTTTATTCTGCACACTTATTTCTTCTTTTTTCTCTCTCTTGCAGAATCTTTAACTTTATAAATTCCTTTTTTCCTTTTCTTCTTCTCTTTCCCCCTCTCCCACACAATATCTTTCACATTATAACTCTATTCTTTCTCCTCTCCTCCTTCCTGACTCCATTCTCTCTCCCCACTCTCTTCCTTCTCGACTCCATTCTCTCCCCCGATTCCATTCTCTCCCCCCTTATCTTTCTTCTCGACTCCATTCTCTCCCCCCCTATCTTTCTTCTCGACTCCATTCTCTCCCCCCCTATCTTTCTTCTCGACTCCATTCTCTCCCCCCCTATCTTTCTTCTCGACTCCATTCTCTCCCCCCCTATCTTTCTTCTCGACTCCATTCTCTCCCCCCCTATCTTTCTTCTCGACTCCATTCTCTCCCCCCTA
>OZ038513.1:56834251-56976751 GCA_964036315.1 Acanthosepion esculentum | reverse complement strand
ATATATATATATATATATATATATATATTTTTTTTTTTTTTTTGCACACATGTTTGTGTATATGGGAACATTTTTTTGTATAGGGGAGCTTACATACATATACACATACACATGTTTGTGTATATAGGATCATACACATGCACACACACACTCATGTTTGTGTATATGAGAACATACACACACATACACATTTGTGTGTGTATATGGGTACACATTTGTGTATATGGGAACACACACACAAATATATATTTATGCCCTGATGTGTAGCTATATAATATGGCAAATTACAGAACCATTCTTGTTGCTGTTTCAGGGCTAAATTCCAAGACAACAAAATATGGGCTTTTAACAATAATAGCAACAACAAAAAAAACATATATCTAATATTTGAGAGTATGCTGAAAGGTTCTTGGCTACTTCTCAACAAAATACCAATTTTTTGGAAGTCTACTTGGTCAGGTTGAGAACTTATCAGTACGCTCTTTTAAAAAGCAGAATATGTAGATATGTGTGTGTGTGTGTGAGAGAGAATGTGTGTGAAGCCCAACCAATCATTAAAACCCAACCCTAGATCTTGTATTTCTGGTTACCAGCAATTGCTTTGTATATAATGCCTTGCTAGACAATTGTCAATCTGCTTTTTTGTAAACCCCATTTTTTCCACTCTGCTTCTCATCAGGTGCAGAGTTTAAGACCACACAAGCCTGTTCACCTTCTTTATCGCTTTAACACTCTCATTCTTTTTACTTTCTGTTTTTAATCTTTCTTTTTCCTTCCTCCTTTTTTTCCATTAGATTTTTCCTCTTTCACTTGTTTTTTCCTCTTCTTTTTGTTTCACTCTCTCTTTACTTTTACTCTTTCTCTATTATCTCCTTTTTTTAAATCCATTCTCTTTCCTCTACTTCTTCCTTTATTTGTTTTGACCTTTCTTTTTATGACTTACTTTTTCTTATTCTTTTTTCCTCTCTCTCTTTGTTCATTCTTTTCTTCCTCTCTCTCTTTGTTCATTCTTTTCTTCCTCTCTCTCTTTGTTCATTCTTTTCTTCCTCTCTCTCTTTGTTCATTCTTTTCTTCCTCTCTCTCTTTGTTCATTCTTTTCTTCCTCTCTCTCTCTGTTCATTCTTTTCTTCCTCTCTCTCTCTGTTCATTCTTTTCTTCCTCTCTCTCTCTGTTCATTCTTTTCTTCCTCTCTCTCTCTGTTCATTCTTTTCTTCCTCTCTCTCTCTGTTCATTCTTTTCTTCCTCTCTCTCTCTGTTCATTCTTTTCTTCCTCTCTCTCTCTGTTCATTCTTTTCTTCCTCTTTCTCTCTGTTCATTCTTTTCTTCCTCTCTCTCTCTGTTCATTCTTTTCTTCCTCTCTCTCTCTGTTCATTCTTTTCTTCCTCTCTCTCTCTGTTCATTCTTTTCTTCCTCTCTCTCTCTGTTCATTCTTTTCTTCCTCTCTCTCTTTGTTCATTCTTTTCTTCCTCTCTCTCTTTGTTCATTCTTTTCTTCCTCTCTCTCTTTGTTCATTCTTTTCTTCCTCTCTCTCTTTGTTCATTCTTTTCTTCCTCTCTCTCTTTGTTCATTCTTTTCTTCCTCTCTCTCTCTGTTCATTCTTTTCTTCCTCTCTCTCTCTGTTCATTCTTTTCTTCCTCTCTCTCTCTGTTCATTCTTTTCTTCCTCTCTCTCTCTGTTCATTCTTTTCTTCCTCTCTCTCTCTCTGTTCATTCTTTTCTTCCTCACTCTCTGTTCATTCTTTTCTTCCTCTCTCTCTGTTCATTCTTTTCTTCCTCTCTCTCTGTTCATTCTTTTCTTCCTCTCTCTCTGTTCATTCTTTTCTTCCTCTCTCTCTGTTCATTCTTTTCTTCCTCTCTCTCTGTTCATTCTTTTCTTCCTCTCTCTCTGTTCATTCTTTTCTTCCTCTCTCTCTGTTCATTCTTTTCTTCCTCTCTCTCTGTTCATTCTTTTCTTCCTCTCTCTCTGTTCATTCTTTTCTTCCTCTCTCTCTGTTCATTCTTTTCTTCCTCTCTCTCTGTTCATTCTTTTCTTCCTCTCTCTCTGTTCATTCTTTTCTTCCTCTCTCTCTGTTCATTCTTTTCTTCCTCTCTCTCTGTTCATTCTTTTCTTCCTCTCTCTCTGTTCATTCTTTTCTTCCTCTCTCTCTGTTCATTCTTTTCTTCCTCTCTCTCTCTCTCTCTCTGTTCATTCTTTTCTTCCTCTCTCTCTCTCTCTTTGTCCTGTGTCGCTCCTTTTTAAATCCATTATCATTATAACAGCAGCTGTATAAGACTCACAGCCAAATCGAAAGATCAATTATACAATAAATCTAATCTTTATTCCACAAAGTATTAACTTACTTCACTCATGTGACACACGGCTACTGCAACTGATCCACATCGACACAACAATGTCTTCTGCTGACATGCAAATCATTTTACCCTTTTCATTCTTATTTACTAAATTTTTATTCTGATACTTATATATCTTGAGTACTGCAGATTTTACAAGTATTAAACTTGATTGTAGATATTGTGCCATGTTGAAGATGTAGACATCAGGTTGAGTAATGCTTTATGCTCTATCTTTACAAGAGTCAGTTCAGACCAAAATGGCTGCCATAATCTGGGCTGGAGCTGCTCCATCACTTTCCAGCCTTGACAGAGTTCAAAATCATTTATACAGCTTTGTAGGTGACAAAATATTTTCTGCCATTGTAGTGATATCAGTTGTCAGCTGATATCTTGTTAAGGACACATCTATAGGATGTTAGAGAAGTCATTTTGACAATCATCATCTTGACAAAGAAGCTGAATAAAGTGGACTTTCCAAGAACCAGGTCAACTAACTCTGACAAAGAGGTTCAGCTGAGTGGAGCCAGAACCTGGGTTCTTGATGAATTACTTTTTCAGACAAAGAGCTGACAGGATAAAGAAGGCTTTTTCTCTATAAGACAGTGGTCCCTTAGAGACTAAGCCAGAGGACTGCTCTCCCACCATGTGAAAGGAAGGCATATGCCAATTAGATTGGATTGCCCCCTCGCTTCCTCTCGCTCGCCTACAGCTGATCTTTATAATAAGGTAGAAACTGAATATCTTGACTACTGCAGATTTTACAAGTATTATACTTGATTTGATATATTGTACAAGGCCCAAAATGTAGACATCAGGTCATGCCACACTTTCCTATTTATTGCCGAGGCATTTGAATACAAGGTAGTTCCTCTTGTTCCGTTTCCATGGTAGCTGCCAAGAATCTTTTGTGATGCTCAGGGTGATGTACACATCATGCCATCATAAATACAAGTTTCCCCTGATCTCTCTGAGACTAGAAAATTTCTCCAAAATCCTTCATAAGCTAAAATGCTATAAATCATACAATTACCATTAATTTATATGAGAAACAATTTTGAGCAAAATAACAATGTATGATATTTGTGCTGCAATTGAGATGATTATCTCTTGTTTCCTCTTTAGGATTGGGTTTCTGGTTCCTTCTGCAGTGTACTTCAATGCTATATTTCTAACATCTCCATCTGAACTCTGAAATTTTATTTACTAATTATTTTTTAGTTTCCTCAATAGGAGCAGATAGGTTTGCTTATTTTTTAGTCCTCTCAACAGGAGCAGATAGGTTTGCTTATTTTTTAGTCTCCTCAACAGGAGCAGATAGGTTTGCTTATTTTTTAGTCTCCTCAACAGGAGCCGATAGGTTTGCTTATTTTTTAGTCTCCTCAACAGGAGCCGATAGGTTTGCTTATTTTTTAGTCTCCTCAACAGGAGCCGATAGGTTTGCTTATTTTTTAGTCTCCTCAACAGGAGCCGATAGGTTTGCTTATTTTTTAATCTTCTCAACAGGAGCCGATAGGTTTGCTTATTTTTTAGTCTCCTCAACAGGAGCCGATAGGTTTGCTTATTTTTTAGTCTCCTCAACAGGAGCCGATAGGTTTGCTTATTTTTTAATCTCCTCAACAGGAGCCGATAGGTTTGCTTATTTTTTAGTCTCCTCAACAGGAGCAGATAGGTTTGCTTATCATTTAGTTCATACTCCTAATTTTTTGAACGGGAGTAGAGGTTTATCCCTTGTTTCCTGTTTAGGATTGGGTTTCTGGTTCCTATTAAAGTCTACTTCAATGCTATTTAATAATTTTTCCCCCCCTCAATAGGAGTAGATAAGTTCGGCTATCGTCCAGTTTCTACTCCTCCCCAGGAGTAGATGATTATCCCTTGTTTCCTGTTTAGGATTGGATTTCCAGTTCCTTCTATAGTCTTCTCTTTCACTTCCATTAGCCCCTTGTGACATTATCACCTTGCTTGGGGTGAGTTGGTTAAAAAAAAATTGCAATTTTCAATGATTTTTGAAAAATATAGCTTGAATTTGGAAAAGATTAGTGTATCACTAGAGAAAATGGCTTAGCTGGGATGAAAACGGATTCGGACGTGTCTTGTGTGTAAAATATTCCTAAAAAGAAAATGGCAGCTTTACGAGTCGTATATTTAAAACAAGATAGAAAACATTATTAGGGAGAGGGAATGCAACACTAGAAAATATGGCTTACTCCCAGGATGAAAACTGATTCGGATATGTCTCGCATGTAAAATATTCCCAAAAAGAAAATAGTGGCTTTACGAGTTGTATATTTTACAAAAATAGATGTCGCAGCCTGATAGATTTTTCGAAGAATCTCTCTTGACCTATACATATTTGAACTGTTATTCAGTCTATAAAAATTGCTTAAAGAGGCAACAGACAGAAGTTGCTGTAGTAAACAGGGGACAAGTGTCGTTGGATTGTTTGACTTATGCTACTCTCTTGGCTGAAGGTTTAAGGCTACAGATTAGGGAAATTTATTACAAGCCAGAAGACACTGACTACAATTAACCAAGGTTTACAGGTTGATTTTTGAATGCCTCCAAAGAATTACATGATCGAAAAATATTTGAGGCTTAGCAGTCAAGCATACTGTGATCTTTGAAATCTTCCATTTCAGCCAAGGCAGACGATGTACGTTGGCGTTTAACATGGATGCAGACAGATAATATGGATGAATGGTAATTACTTTGCTTGGCACCATTTCTGACAGACAAAACCTATATTAATGTAGGTCTTTCATTAATGTAGGTCTTTCATAAAAGTGAAGTGGCTTAGCAAGAACTTTCAAAAAGTGGATGATACTTGTACTACCATTTTATTTTGTAATTAAACGCATCTGCCAATTCAACCACTTTAAGCATTTCGGGTAAGATGATAAACTACATCCAGCAGCAAGGCCTCTGATCAGGAGGTTTTAAGGAGTGTGGAACTACCTCTTAATTGCTGGTGTTCCCAGGTCCATCCTGATCCAGGGTGGTAGCACCTGTTAGGGTCCCAGCTATAGGCAAATAGTTAACTATTACCAGCAATACTTTTTTGAAAAAAATTATTACCAGCAATACAATTTTGAAGGAAAAATATTACCAGAAACAGATTTTTAACAAAATAAAATATTACCAGCAATAAAAAATGTTGTTGGCATTAAATAACATATTGAGGCTGATATGCCATAAAACAAAAAAAAAACAAACCAATCTAAACCAAAGAATACATATTCTATTCATACGAATCTATCCTAAAAATGTTGTCAGCATTAAATAACCCATTGAGATTAATATGCCGTAAAACAGAATAAACCAAACCAATCTAAACCAAAGAATACATATTCTATTCATACGAATCTATCCTAAAAATGTTGTCAGCATTAAATAACCCATTGAGATTAATATGCCGTAAAACAGAATAAACCAAACCAATCTAAACCAAAGAATACATATTCTATTCATACGAATCTACCCTAAAAATGTTGTCGGCATTAAATAACCCATTGAGGTTGATATGCCGTAAAACAGAATAAACCAAACCAATCTAAACCAAAGAATACATATTCTATTCATACGAATCTACCCTAAAAATGTTGTCAGCATTAAATAACCCATTGATATTGATATGCCGTAAAACAAAATAAACCAAACCAATCTAAACCAAAGAATACATATTCTATTCATACGAATCTATCCTAAAAATGTTGTCAGCATTAAATAACCCATTGAGATTAATATGCCGTAAAAAAGAATAAACCAAACCAATCTAAACCAAAGAATACATATTCTATTCATACGAATCTACCCTAAAAATGTTGTCAGCATTAAATAACCCATTGATATTGATATGCCGTAAAACAAAATAAACCAAACCAATCTAAACCAAAGAATACATATTCTATTCATACGAATCTACCCTAAAAATGTTGTCGGCATTAAATAACCCATTGAGGTTGATATGCCGTAAAACAGAATAAACCAAACCAATCTAAACCAAAGAATACATATTCTATTCATACGAATCTATCCTAAAAATGTTGTCGGCATTAAATAACCCATTGATATTGATATGCCGTAAAACAAAATAAACCAAACCAATCTAAACCAAAGAATACATATTCTATTCATATGAATCTACCCTAAAAATGTTGTCGGCATTAAATAACCCATTGAGGTTGATATGTCGTAAAACAGAATAAACCAAACCAATCTAAACCAAAGAATACATATTCTATTCATACGAATCTATCCTAAAAATGTTGTCAGAATTAAATAACCCATTGATATTGATATGCCGTAAAACAAAATAAACCAAACCAATCTAAACCAAAGAATACATATTCTATTCATACGAATCTACCCTAAAAATGTTGTCGGAATTAAATAACCCATTGAGGTTGATATGCCGTAAAACAGAATAAACCAAACCAATCTAAACCAAAGAATACATATTCTATTCATACGAATCTACCCTAAAAATGTCAGCATTAAATAACCGATTGATATTGATATGCCGTAAAACAAAATAAACCAAACCAATCTAAACCAAAGAATACATATTCTATTCATACGAATCTATCCTAAAAATGTTGTCAGCATTAAATAACCCATTGAGATTAATATGCCGTAAAACAGAATAAACCAAACCAATCTAAACCAAAGAATACATATTCTATTCATACGAATCTATCCTAAAAATGTTGTCAGCATTAAATAACCCATTGAGATTGATATGCCGTAAAACAGAATAAACCAAACCAATCTAAACCAAAGAATACATATTCTATTCATACGAATCTATCCTAAAAATGTTGTCGGCATTAAATAACCCATTGATATTGATATGCCGTAAAACAAAATAAACCAAACCAACCTAAACCAAAGAATACATATTCTATTCATACGAATCTATCCTAAAAATGTTGTCAGCATTAAATAACCCATTTAGATTGATATGCCGTAAAACAAAATAAACCAAACCATTTTAAGATTTTGCCTACTTAAGCCAACATTCTCATGTCTTATCACTCAGGGTTATAACCTAAATCCTTATTGAATCTTCTAGTATAGCTTGCCTACTGGCTGAGATAATTGTTGATTTCTTATTGGCACTTGTAAGTATTCAATCAGTTAAGTGCTTTATGTGATACACTTCAGCGATCATGTCTCTTTCAATTCATGACTGACTAGGCAGAAGATTTTCCCTGCAGTAGGTTGTTGTTTATTTCTGTGGTAGACTGGTTGCCAACCAAGGCTACAGGATTCAGTCTGTCCTGCTATTCAATCCATAGCTAGGGGAGAAGAGATAGATTCGTACCTTTCCTAAGGGTATCTATGCATAAGTGAATGTAATGAATCCAACTAGAATTTCAACTTGGCTCTCTGATTTCTCATTCTGAGCCATTATCCATTACACCACCTGCACATCCAAGTATTGGGTTGAATAATAAGCAATTTTGGTTTTAGGTATCAATCGTAATGACAAATATATCATCCTAATTACTAATCATATGTAGTAGTTAAGAATAAATTGGTGTACACTAATATACTGGTGTTTTTTGTACGGCAATGGCAACACAGTGGATTAAAGGAAAAATGTTGTTCCTTTCTATGACAATGCAAGAGTGTATACAGGGAACTCTGTTAGACTGTTCTATCTGTCCTCCCATATTCATCCGACTTTGCACTAACTGATTATTACCTTTTTCAGTTGATGCAAAAAGTTTTGATTAGGAAAAAATTTCTTAATGAAAACCCGGTTCAAAAACTCTTCACATTAAAACCTGCACAATTTTATTCAAAAGAATCAAAGATGCCTGATAAGTGACAGCAAGATGCCTAATAATAGCAAGATTCCTAATAACAACAAAGATGCCTGATAAGTGACAGCAAGATGCCTAATAATAGCAACAAAGATGCCTGATAAGTGACAGCAAGATGCCTAATAATAGCAACAAAGATGCCTGATAAGTGACAGCAGGATGCCTAATAATAGCAACAAAGATGCCTGATAAGTGACAGCAAGATGCCTAATAATAGCAAGATGCCTAATAATAACAACAAAGATGCCTGATAAGTGACAGCAGGATGCCTAATAATAGCAAGATTCCTAATAACAACAAAGATGCCTGATAAGTGACAGCAAGATGCCTAATAATAGCAACAAAGATGCCTGATAAGTGACAGCAAGATGCCTAATAATAGCAACAAAGATGCCTGATAAGTGACAGCAAGATGCCTAATAATAGCAACAAAGATGCCTGATAAGTGACAGCAAGATGCCTAATAATAGCAACAAAGATGCCTGATAAGTGACAGCAAGATGCCTAATAATAGCAACAAAGATGCCTGATAAGTGACAGCAAGATGCCTAATAATAGCAAGATGCCTAATAATAACAACAAAGATGCCTGATAAGTGACAGCAGGATGCCTAATAATAGCAAGATGCCTAATAATAGCAACAAAGATGCCTGATAAGTGACAGCAAGATGCCTAATAATAACAACAAAGATGCCTGATAAGTGACAGCAGGATGCCTAATAATAGCAAGATGCCTAATAATAACAACAAAGATGCCTGATAAGTGACAGCAAGATGCCTAATAATAGCAACAAAGATGCCTGATAAGTGACAGCAAGATGCCTAATAATAGCAACAAAGATGCCTGATAAGTGACAGCAAGATGCCTAATAATAGCAAGATGCCTAATAATAACAACAAAGATGCCTGATAAGTGACAGCAGGATGCCTAATAATAGCAAGATGCCTAATAATAGCAACAAAGATGCCTGATAAGTGACAGCAAGATGCCTAATAATAGCAACAAAGATGCCTGATAAGTGACAGCAAGATGCCTAATAATAGCAAGATGCCTAATAATAACAACAAAGATGCCTGATAAGTGACAGCAGGATGCCTAATAATAGCAAGATGCCTAATAATAACAACAAAGATGCCTGATAAGTGACAGCAGGATGCCTAATAATAGCAAGATGCCTAATAATAACAACAAAGATGCCTGATAAGTGACAGCAAGATGCCTAATAATAGCAACAAAGATGCCTGATAAGTGACAGCAGGATGCCTAATAATAGCAAGATGCCTAATAATAACAACAAAGATGCCTGATAAGTGACAGCAAGCCATTGCAAATAATGAAGAATAGAAAAGTGAATAATATTTAATTGCAATTTCTTTTTGTTGTGTAGAAAGACTGTCTAACCTTCTCTACACTATTATTGAAACATAGTCTTGTCTGTCTACAATGAGTAAAATATCTGCTCATGGAACGGTGATAAAAAATGGGCCACTAATGTATAGTGCTTTCAGTCATACTGAACTACTGTATTCTCAATCCATGTTCTTATGTGATTGAACCCTTCTTCTCTCAACCCTTTGTTTCCAGAGTTTTTCTTACAGTCTTACTAACTAACAACTATTAATGTAATATGAAATTTATAACTCTCTCTTTTTTTTTTTCTTTTTTTTTTTTTAACTTGAAAGATATCGAAGAACTGCCTGATAAGTAACAACAAGTGATTTTAAATGATTGGGAATGTATAATTTAATAAGACAATTGAATTATTTTTTTTTTTTTAAAGAATAAAGTTGATAAACAGAAATAGAAATTATTTATACCTCAATCGAGTATTTCTAGTCAGCCTTATGAATTATTGTAAAAGTTCAGACTCACAACTGGACTACGAGACACTTTGAAATTCAGGAAATCTCATACAAATAGTTGTCATCGGCAATGTTTGCACAGAATGAACCACTTTCGTCATCATAACTGTGTAGCTAGATTGACAACTCCATCTAATATTTGAGTCTAGGTAAAAGAAGTAGGATTTTGACTGATTTTTCAATGCAAGTAATTCTTCTCCATATGGCTGATTGGTGAAACATGATCTTCCTAATCCTCTTTTTTCCTATTATTGTCCTTCAGCTAAACTAAGTTAAGCTTAATAAATATCTAGAACTGCCTCTGGATAATTTTGGTTCAGCAGCCAAGATTGTTGCCAAAATGTAACTGTTGTTGTATTGAAGGTCGTTCTCAATGGATTCTCCTCCAGCTCCTATCCCACGAACGCAGGTGTTCCGCAAGGCTCCATCCTAGGCCCTACCCTATTCCTTATATTTATAAATGATCTTCCTGACGCCATTGATTCCCAAGTCGGCATCTATGTGGATGACACCAAATTTACAAAGCAACCATCCACCCTTGCATGGAGTATTGCTGCCATATATGGTCTGGAGCCCCTTCTGTTAGCCTCAAGGTTCTTGATAAGATCCAGAGACGGTTATGCAATGTAATTGGCCCTGATCTGGCTTCTTGTCTGCAGTCTCTCTCTCACAAATACTTCTATGGTAATACAAATACTTCTCTTGGTAAATACTTCCATGGTAATTGTTCTGATGAGCTGCTATCGCTGGTTCCCAGGCTCCATGAATTCAAGCATCCTACAAAGTTGGCATCCCATTCCCACCCTTTCACTGTTGAAACTGTTAAATGTAGACGTCTCTTCTACTCCAATAACTTCATATCTCGCACCTCATGCCTATTGAACTCCCTTCCTCATTCCTGTTTCCCCAATGACTATGATCTCCAACTATTCAAGTGTAACGTCAATCGACATCTCCAGTTGCCTTGATCTATCCTCTATCCTTCTCCACATCCTTTCCTCTAACACTCCTATTTACTCTCGCTCCAAATCCTCTGTAACCCCTTGCGTGCTAGTGGCTTCCAGCCTTGCCTGGGGTGAAAAACTAAAAAAAAAAAAAGTTACACTTGAACATGAAGTAAAGAAACCCACTACGAACCTTGTGGTCACCAAACTGTTATTACTAGGTCAGAGGTCATATGTTGAACAAAAACTAAAAGTGTTGAAAAAATAAACAAATGTGTGACAAACCAAGATAGAAATGTATGTTCAATTGGGAACATCTTTCATGTAGCGAAAATGTAAATAATGAAGTAAAAGTTGAAAATTACTCTGCTGGTGAATTAGCAAGTGAGTGAAGTGTACTGTCTATGCCATGTGTGTCTGTTACACAGAGCGCTAGTATCCTGTCACAACCTTGCCTCAAAATGAAAGAGAACCAGCCTCTTCAGGTCCACAGCATGCATGCCTAAAAACTTAAGAGAGGTTACTTCTGCTGTAGGGTTTGTTGTGTAAAAAGCTGACCGACCTTCTCTAGACTAATTGTTGAACATGGACTCCATCTTAATCTATGAATAAAACATCTGCTCATAGGAAAAGTTGTTACAAAGTAGGTCACACGTTGTAGTATTTGAGTTGTACACAATGTCAAACTGAACTACAGTATTCTCTGTTACTGTATTTTTAATCCATGTCTTTCATGTGATTAAACCTGTTCTTCACTTAACTTTTTGTTCCAGTGTTTCTTTACAGAAACCAGAACTATAAGCATTTCACAAACATAACAGGATTTTTCATGCATGTGAGTCTGGCAAAAGGGGTTTAATGTCTGCTACAGCATCATATGGATAGCGGCTCAGATTAAGGAATCGGAGAACCGAGTTCAAATTCCAGTCAAATCCATTACATTCACTTTAATAGCCTTGGGAAAGGTATGAATCCTCTTCTTCTCCAGCCAGCTATAGGTAAATAGCAGGACAGACCAGGTTTAGCCTTGGATGGCAACTGGTCTACTGTAGAAAGAAATGGCAACCTACTGTGGGAAAAAATTTGTCTTGTCAGTCATGTATCAAAAGATACATGATCACCTAAGTGTGTATCATGCATGGCACATAACTGACTGACTGATAGCATCATCTTAGGACAGGAGGCCATTGGTGAGTTGATATGAACCTGTTCATGGTTGATACTGCTGTTTTATAAGTTATGATGCTACACTTAATGAACACCAAGTGCTCTTCAGTATTTGACTAAAAAGTAGAAACAATTCTCAGATTTCAACTGAGAACTTATTTTACTTAAGTTGTAGATGAAAGTGTCCCTGATGTCCGCTGTCTCTCTCTCACAGATGCACTGTCGCCTCTCTCTGTCTCTTTTATAAATACTTCCATGGTAATATAAACTTGAATCTCTTTATTCTACTGTTTCATGTTGTTACCATTGGCATCGTTTCTGTAATTGTCTAAGTTTTATACATTAGCCTTTTCAGTTCTCATTAACTCGCTCTCTGTGTAATCCGTGATATCATGGGTAGGATTTATTAAATAAATATGTCATTTGGCTTATGGCCATATCATGTTGAAACACCAGTTCCTGTATAATAACCGAAGTTGAGCATTGTCCAGCTTGGTCAGTACCTAGATGGGTGACCACTTGAGAATACCAGGTGATGTAAGCTTGGATGTGTGTCTGTGTGTGGTTTAATGGATAATGGCTCTGAATTGTTAATTGGAGAGTCGCGTTCCAATTCCAATCAGTTCATTATGTTCAGTTATGCGCAAATACACTTGGGAACGGTATGGATCCACCACTTCTCACCACAAGATATGGAGTAATTAGTATGACTTGTATCACTAAATGACTATTTAAAAAAAAAATATTCTTACAATCCAAAAATATATTCTGGCTTTAAATAACCTGCAAAGGGTTGATAAGACATAGAAAATGAATCAATTAATGAAACTGATTAGCTACACAGGCATGTCTTGTAGGTTTATTTACATTCTCTGGAATAGAAATGTACAGAAACTACCGTGACCACAAAGTGAGGGTTCAGTTTACATACCGATTTTAATATAGAATTGATCCCCCACTTTATATCCACATAATTTGCTGTTTCTTTATCAAATTCTGCTTAGGTATGAATCTACCTCTTCTCCCCACCCAGTGATGGGTTAATTAGTAAGACTTGTAGTACTAAAACCATTATTATCTCAAAAATAAAAATAAAAAAAGTCCAAAAATGTTTTCAGGCTTTAAATAAGGGGTTGATAGTTCATAAAAAAAACCCAAATCAATCAATGTTATCATTTATCATTAACATATTTACTCATGCTGAAGAAAATTACAGTAGATGTTGTTACATCCCTGATATCATCATCATCATCATCATATATTCTGTTTATACGTTATTTTAATAGATACAATTTATTTAAGTAAAGGCTCTGTTTCTTTAATTAAACAGTATTACATTTACCGGCCTGAATGTTTGAGAAATCTAAGTGGTATAGCATGTCAGATCAAATGATAGTTCCGTATAGGTCACAGGTTCAATTCCTGTTGGAGAACTTATATTTTCTATGAAATTTCTTGAACATTCAGGCCAGTAAATGTAACTAATAGTGTTTGATTAAAAAACAGACCATTTACTTAAATAAATTGTATCTATTAAAATAACATATAAACAGAAAATATATTAAATAATTGTGGATCATAATCCATTTCATAATTATATATATATATATAGTCATTCACAGACACTGTTTCGATGTATCACAGCTCTTCATTTTGGCTAGATGTCCAATTACTTCAAGCCGGGATCGAAATCAGGCCGATTTGGCATCAGTCAAAGATCCTATCCCTAGGCTATCATCACACATCAGAGAGAAAAGGAAATCTTAATGTTTTCTGTATGAAATACGCCAGTAGAGCTCAATTCATAGTTAAAGAGCATATATATATATATATATATATATATATATATATATATATATATATATATATATATATATATATATATATATAGTCTCCATAGATTTGCTAAAAAATGAATATACTGTGATGAAAAAAAAATGCCGCAAACTTGATAAAACCAAAGTTTTATTGTCAAAATCTTTGTTATTATTACGAGGAAAGACCAGAGGATTTTTTTAATTACTAAATTATATTTTTTTCATCTTTTTATTTAAAAATATTGTTTTTTTTTTTTTGTCAGCACAGTGGCCAATGATTAGTATAGGAAATTTTAGTGTCTTTTTTTTTTTTTTTTTGTAGTGAAAAACATATTTTGGAAATTCTTGTAAAAATCAAATATTTGTTGTATTTTAATGAAACTTTCTGGATTTTTTTTTTTTTTTTTTTAGGAAATCTTGGTAAAAATATTTTTTTCTAGCTGTTACCCACCACCAGCACATACACACACTTATATACTTTTATAGATTTAGAGGAATTTAAATTTTGTGTCACTTAATGTTTATATTAGTTAAAAGCAAAATTTTAAATCATCAAATTTTTTTTTTTTTTTAACAGGAACACCAGTTTCCAAAAATCTGTTCAAAAACATAAAATAAAATATGCAATAAATCTAAGACATTATTTAATTAGGAAAGCTTTTAATTGTTTTTCTGAATAAGATACAATGGTGGAAACAAATATTCGTACACATACAAATTTTTAATTTATTATATTTCCAGCTAATGAATAAACATACTTTTCATATAATTAACTGTACACACATGCATAATAACTAAATATGTATAGAAATTGGAGAAAATTTTGATTTAATAGAAATAAATCCCATTTATCCGTCTTAATGGGTGAAAAAATGCAAATTTCAGATTTTAAAACGTTTAAATTGCTTTAATACTCTAGACTATTCAAGTGGAATATTCTAGAATGTTTCAATAATGTCATCAGTAGTTATTAGGTTGGTGCAAAAATAATGTCGTTTTCTCACATGAAGTTGAACGTCAAAAAACGACATTATTTTTGCAGCAACCTAATATTTTCGGCCTAAAATATACAAACAGAACATTCTGAAATTGATATTCGTGCAAGAACGATATCATGGCAAGAGGTAAAGAATTGACAAATTTGCAAAAGGAACTGATTGTTAAGCTCTGGAAAGAAGGTAAAAGTTACAGGAAAATCTCAGAAGACCTGAATATTCCATTTACTACCATCAGTTGTAAGATATAAAAAAAACCTCAAAACTGTTGTAAACCAAAGAACAGATGCTCCACAGAAGATTTCTTCAAGATCTTTCAGGAAATTAATGTGTCAGATTAAACAAAATCCAATGGTTACTTGTTTTGAGTTACAGGATGATATGCTTTTATCAGGAATCTGTGTCATTAAAGGAACAGTAAGCAATGAAATTCATAGGAACCATTTAAAGTCAGGCTCCTTTTGGCAAACTCCACTGCTATTGAAAAGACTCAGAGATGCCAGGTTGAAATTTGTTCATGAACACAAGGATAAGGAAAAATAATATTGGGAAAGATTATTATGGACATACGAAACCAAAATTGAGTTGTTTGGACGTAATTCTAGAAATTATGTATGGAGGAATGATGCTTTCAAACAAAAGAACACAGTTCCCAAAGTGAAATTTGGTGATGGCAGCATCATGGTTTGGGGATGTTTTTCTGCAAAAGGTCCTGGCAACATGTCAGTAATAGACGGTAGAATGAATGCTACAGCACATCAAAATATTTTGGAAGCAAATTTAATGATTTCGGTTGAAAATATTGAACTTCCTCCTGATTGGATCTTCCAACAAGATAATGATCTTAAGCACACTGCAAAATTCTATGAAGAAATGGTTTTCTGAAAATAATGTAAATATCCTGAAATGGCCAAGTTTTCCCCCAAATTTAAACCCAATTGAGAATCTATGGTAGTATTTGAAAATTCAAATCCAATCGTGTACTCCAACAAACATCCCGGATCTGAAGACCATATGCGAAGAAGAATGGAACAAAATACCAACTAAAATTTGCAAATCATTGAGAACTACAAGAAGAGGTTGGTTGCTGTAGAAGTGAATAATGGCTATTCTACAAAGTATTAAATAAAGACTATGTATTCTTTTTTGTATTGTACGAATACTTTTTTCACCCATTAAAATGGATAAATGGGATTTATTTCAAAATTTTCTCCGTTTTCTATGCATATTTAGTTATTATGCATTTGTGTATAGTTAATTATATGAAAAGTATGTTTGTTCATTATTTGGAAATACAATAAATTAACAATTTTTATGTGTATGAATATTTGTTTGCCTGCCCAACTGTGTATAAAGGACACTATTGACTTCAGGAAAAAAATCTTTTTCCATTAATAATGAAATTTTACAAGAATTGTTTTGATTTTTTATAAATTTTAATTATAATAATTTATAAAGTTTGAAATCCTTTAAATTTCTACATTAATTTTTGCTTCTTAAGTGATTTTCATCAAACACCAATATTTTAAAAAGAATTTTGTAATTTTTTTGTTTGTATAAATGTATGCAATTTTTGTTATTAGAGATGTCCATACATAACAATATCAGAAGATAAGAACGATAACTGTAGGAAATTTAAAGCCAAACTACCTAAAATTCAACAAAACATTAGATTACAGAGTATATTTTCTTAAATTTTTAAGATGACTGGGTAGTTAAAAATTATATAAAAGAGGCACTGACATTATATCTCTCAAGTAAATTTCACAGATATATCCACTGTAGAAAAAAATTAAACGTCCATCTGTCAATCTAACACCTAAAATAAACAACTACTATTGTGTTAAAAAATGTATTTCTGCAATATTTTAAACTTAAAGTAAGTAATATTTGTTTCACATAAGATTAATTAAACTTTAAATTGCAGCTAATATTCCTCAAATAAAGTTTTTTTATTTTTGAAAGATTTTTAATAAAGAGAATTACATTGTGATAACGGAAGGCTAAAAATGGAGCTAAAATCAGTGATGATATCAATTTAAAAACCAAAACGCCTTTCAGTTAATTTAAATAAAAAAGCTTCAAGAAAGAGTTTTGAATTTTTTAAAAATTCATTTTAAACTTTAGTTATTGTGTTTCTGTGGAAGTACCTCTCTCTCTCTCTCTCCATATACATACATACACATACATACATACATACATACACATATATATATATGTATATATAAATGAGAAAGGCGGCTACCTTGAGGCAGTGTAATGGTTAGCAAGCTTGTCTTGCTAGAACAATTACAACTGAGTAGTGAGTTCGATGCTCACTGGGTACCCCCATACTTTCGGCCTTGTGCCACATCTAAGCTACGCTTGGAAAATAACTAATATATATATATATATATATATATATATGAGAGCCATATCCAAACAGAAAATCTGCTGTCAACACTGGCAAACTTCCACTAACTCTTGCTGCTAAGCTGGCCCCAAATATTCTTTTGGTCCTTGTCAGTGCAGCTGAGTGAAAGGCTGCATGAAACCTGAGCAGAACACTGTCTCTATATATCATCACCTAGGCCTGTACCAGCAGAAGATTGAATTATGACCAAACAGGATGCCATTATTATCTTGTGAGATAAACAGATGCCATTTTGGTAGGAAGAATTCTCTCAAAAATGTTTTGTTAAATATTATGGACAAGTTCTATCAAATTTTAATTTTTCTCATTTTATCCTTAAAATTTCCAAATAAGTTGTTTTGTATTATCAATAAATTTGCCAAAATTCATGTTATCTTTTATTTTAGATTATTTTTTGCTAAGCACTTACGAATGTTACAACATTCATTTTCACGCATTGTTCTGCGTGTAGTTCTGCAACTGGTTTTCAATTTCAGTATTCCCATGTTGGATGGAACCAGTTTCAAGCCAGTCAAGGTGATGTCATATTAACGCTCAAACTGAAATTTTTATGTGTGTGATATTTTTTTAAAATATTAAATGTTTCAATATACAGTGTCCTGGGTATGGCAATACATCCAGCAGCAAGGCCACTCATCAGGAGGTTTTGGTTGTGGAACCACCTCTTAATTGCTGTTGTTCCCCGGTTCACTCTGACCTGGGGTAGTAGCATCCATTAGGGCTTCAGCTATGGGCAAATAGTTTACCCCCAATCTGGGATCAAAACACTACGAAAAGGTAGAAATACAATTTTGTAGTGAAGGTGTCAGAAATACATTTTCATGATTAAAATGTTACCAGCAATGCATTTTAGAAAATAAAAATTACCAACAATACATTTTTTTGCAAAAGAAATTACTAATAGTTCCAAGGAAATTAGCTAAACTGCAATCTGTGTTTTTCATATAACAATTTCACCCATGACTCGTGTAGGACATTAAAATACTACCAGACGTAGTAAACAAGATGGATTAGAATCTAATTGTTCATATGAGGAAAATTTCACCTGCATGCTGTCAGGTTGTAGATTTATCATATAAGCTATCTATTTATAGCTAGGATGGTGCCTTCAGGAAAATAATATAGTCTCTTCATACAAATAATCTATCAAAATTAAAAAAGAGACATGTTTAAATAACTAATAAAATATCATAATCCACAAACTATCTGTTTACACAAATCACTATGCCTAAACTACCTGTCCCTGGGTATGATGATAAACTACATCCAGCAGCAAGGCCTCTGATCAGGAGGTTTTGAGGAGTGTGGAACCACCTCTTAATTGCTGGTGTTCCCAGGTCCACCCTGACCCAGGGTGGTAGCACCTGTTAGGGTCCCAGCTATGGGCAAATAGTTAACACTGAAACTATGGTAAAAATAGGTTTTAATACCAGAAATACTTTGTAAAAAATTATTACCAGCAATAAAATTTTGTAGAAAAAAAACTATTACCAGCAATATACTTTTGAAGGAAAAATATTACCAGAAATAGATTTTTGACAAAATCAAAATATTACCAGCAAAACAAATGTTGTTGGCATTAAATAACCCATTGATGTTGATATGCTGCAAAACAAACCAAACCAAACCAAACCATATAAAATACCTCTAAAATTGCAATATATAAAATGCACATTCACGAAAACCAGTTCCTAAGAACTACAAATTCCCCTCGATGGGGGCCACCTGTTTGTAGTGGGTGGTGATCCGTGATGCTTGGGAGGCATCCGGTAGAAAATGACCAGGAGTTTCCACAACACATCACTTTGTTCCCTACCTGGGATTGACAGGTGGATAGAATAGCCCAATCCAATCCAATTAGTTAGTCATATAATGGCAAGAGCTAGTTGGGATGAAAGAGAATGGCTATGACACAGCTATGAATCCTTACACCATACTATACTTGGGTAGATATAGTGGGGGAATGTGGGTGCTCGTATTCATTTTCAGCATGACTATACCATCTGTGTAACCCTGGCAGATTAGGGCAAATGGGATTAGTCCCCACTGATAGTGTCCCTTAAGAAGGGACTTTGAGGTGGGTGGGGAGCAAAGATGGCAAATACAAAATTATATGGCTAACTCTTATAAACGAACCAAAAGACAATATGAAAACTCCAAAACAGAAAGTGAGAACGAAACACAGGTAAAAAACAATTTTCATAGTCATAGAAGTATTAGATGATGAAAAACAAACGTGTCACCTTTTGTGTTGCAAAAAGTTATATCAGACATGATAGAAACAAAATCTGTAAAAAAAACTTAAGCAAAACAAAATTTGATGATGAACGTGTGTGTGTAAAAGAACATTAAATACATGAATATGCATACGTACAAAATGGAGTGAAAAAGCAGATTGAAAAAAAAATTGTAAATATTGTCTAAAACCACAACCCCTGAAGGCTGGAAATTTTACCAAGAAACATCGATGTCGGGATAAAATTGATATTTAAAAGTTAAGTAATCTTTTGTTATATATATAAAAGTGAGGAGGACAGAAAAGTTATCTCAAGCCTATTCCTATTTGACCAAATGCCAGAATTTTTTCAAAGAATAAGACCTTTTCAGCTGGCCCTTTATATATGACTATGCCTTGCTGTTTTCATAATGCCAGGACTGCTGCCTGTATTATTTACAAATTGAAATCCTACTCAATCATTCAGGCTTGTAGCATTTTTTATTGAATTTGTTACATCTGATATAATTAGACATATGGACAGTACACAGGGAATTTATAATTTATGCAGAGATAATTCCAAGCACGGCGTTGGCGTATTTATTTATACAGCTTCATGAATTAATATGCAGGCAGCTTTTCTTTTTTTGTTTGTTGTTTTTTTTGTTTGTTTTTTTTTTGTTTGTGTTTTTTTTGTTTGTGTTTTTTTTTTGTTTGTGTTTTTTTTTTTTGTGTTTTTTTTGTTTGTTTTTTTTTTTGTTTTTGTTTTTTGCCAATACAAAATTATGGAAAGTAGCTTCAAATTCTTCAGGTCTCCAGATAAATATGACAAGTATTGATATCACTAGTCAGTTCTTAATTTTGTGAGATTTGCTCTCGTTTAACTCTTGCAATATCACCTCAAAATACAAGATTTACTGGTTGAGCTGTAATTTCTATCAGAGAAGGAAATTCAGTTACTTTAGTAAAAAAAATAAAATAAGGTGATCAAGATTTTTGGAGGTGCGCCTATAAAAAATTATCATTTACATAAATATTTACTGTTTGTCTGAGAAGGTTCTTGGGTTCGGTTTGGTTCGGCATCTGTCTGTCTTGGGAGACGATGGAGTAGTGCTGTAGGTGCTAGGTGATGGAGTTACATCACCCCTGGTGACTGTGTAGTTCCACTCTGGAGCGGCAGTCTCCCAGGCACTTGGTGCAGATGAAGCTGGATGACACGGAGACGGAGTCTTGCGACGTCGCTGGAGTGTCCTCTCCAGTGCGCTACAAGCCTGGGTGGGATGCTGCCCGGATGTCTAGTCCCCAGTCTCGGCCTTGCTAGTATAGTCCAAAGGAAAGGATGAACCAATAAAGTTTGGTACCAGCGTGGCTGCAGGAGTTGCCAGAAGGTAGCACAGAGTGCTGTCCATCCGCCTTTGGGGCTCCACTCCGGATTTGTGTAGCGTTTACTCCTTAGCCTTTTCTTCTCCCGAAGATTTCCACAAGGCAGTGGAGCTATTTAATCCATAGCTGGGATTTGGTTCATGGGCACCAGGGAGTGTCTACACACTTGTGGGCCTGCATGCTGCATGTTAAGGGAACCAAACTCCTCCTCTGTCTCTTGTAGTTTAGCCAAGTCTTAGGTAGATTGCTAATATAAAGGGAAAAGAGAGTAGGACTTAGCGAGAGAGCTTTGGGGTGTTTGGGCATTGATTGCATGGGCTTCAGAGGACTGACCTATATGGATCAACCTTATCAAGCCTTCTTGCGAACTCTCTCTTTCTTTATGTTAACCAACTGTGTTCTAACTCCTCATGAGGCTGTGTTTAATTATGTGGGATATTTTGGTCAGCAGGTTAAATAAATAATATCTCCCTCCTACCTATAAGATCTTTATTGTGTTTATTTTCTTTATTGTTCTTGTTATTTACGTGGAAACTGTTAGATGTAGACATCTCTTCTACTCCAATAGCTTCATGTCTCACACATCTCGCCTATGGAACTCCCTTCCCTATTACTGTTTCCCTGACAAATACAATCTCCAACGGTTTAAGTGTAGCGTCAATTGACATCTCCAGTTGCCTTGATCTATCCACTTCCCTTCTCCACATCCTTTCAATTTTCATTCCTATCTGTTCTCACTCCGGATCTTCTGTGGCCCCCTTGCCTTGATCGACCCACTGTCTTTCTCTTTCACCACATCCCCTCCCTTGCCACTCCTATCTGCTCTTCCTCCAACCCTTCTTTAACCCCTTGCGTGATAGTGGCCTCCGGCCTTGCTTGGGGTGATACGATTAAAAAAAAAAAAAAAAAAAAAAAAAAAAAATACAAATTTGGCTTGTATTTTACACTGTTTTTTAGTTCCAATAAACGAATACATTTTTCTTGTTAATCAGGATTGGATGTTTATTGTAGTTTAATCATTAACTGTTGTTGGCAGAAATTTCTGATATTTTAATTCATGGCAAATTGGAATAAAATCAATAAATAATAATAATGAATAATAAATAAAAAAAAACAAATACATTTTCCCATGATGCTAAGAGTAAAGGAACCAGAAATATGTTTACACCACTTGCCTTTGAAAGATGTCACTAAGTGCTGCTGTTGAAATCTATAAAAAGGCAAACATTTCCTACCTTACTCTCTTTATCTTTGCTCATGTTACTTATATTTCCACTGAGGAACATTAGTTTCCCTGATCCACTGATGACTGAACACTTTTTCTCCACTTTTCAACAACAACATTTGGATGTATTTCAGAAGCCCTACTGATGAAGTGAATTGGTCATTCCAACTCAGTGCAAAGCCAATTTGAGCTTGACCATTTTAACCATTGTTATACTAACTTACTTCTGAACTGAAAAAGAAAACGGACATACCCAAGAGACATTTAGAACTGCAGTCACCATAAAAAGAATAAATGTCTGCAGCAGAAACTTAAGTTTTTGTATGCTTCTTTTTATGTTTATCATATGTGAACATGCACACACACACACATCTAAAATGGAAACGAGAGAGACACTTATCCTTAACATCAGGAAGAGACAGTTGGAACTTCTATGGCACATAATGAGATCAAAGGACTTGGAAAACTTGATACAGGGTAGATTGAAGGTAAGTGGGACAGAGAAAAACAATGCATTACCTGCTCGAGTAAATGGATGATGCAATAAGGTTTAGGAGAGATAGCAAAAATACAAAATTTATTAAGAGCTACAAATTGTGGAGAGCCATGACCATCTACATCCTGAAGGGACACTAGTGCTGTAGAACGGTTGCTGTTGGTTCTTCTATTGTAAAGTTTCCCATATATAATAGATCCATATGAGAAAAACAAAATAATGATAAGCTAAAACTTGAAGGAGGAATTTACTCTAATCACCTGTAATAATTGCCACAAAAAATACATAGGAGAAACCTCAAGGACTTTAAATGTAAGATTATCTGAACACAAAGGGAATTTTTTATAAAACAGAACACCCAATGCATTAATTGCTCACTGTAACGAGTCCGACCATAATTTTGATTATGCTAATTTAATTAAAGGAGAAATTAATTTAAAACAAAAGTGTATAGAAAGTGCTTTAATTGCTAGATCATCCACAGTAAATTTGTGTCCAGGTTCTTACAACATTTCACTCTTCTTGGCACTTAATAATAAAAGTGAAAAAACATAGAAAAAGAAACTAAATGCAATTAGCTAGACTATTTACGCATATTTAAAGAAAAAAAATTAATCTAAAAGTTTAAAATTTCAGTGCCCCCCTTTTCTTTGTGCACCTGTTTAGTCATATCGATATAAATATCACTTTAGTCTTTTGAAGACTTAAAAGAATTAGTCATTTCCCACTTTGTCATTGATTTTCTTAATATATAGAATATTTCACCATAAAAAGAAGCTGCACTTGTCAGTCAGGATATGATTCCTTTGATAGTTAATCGATATGAGTATTGTAGGAGTGTTGCTATTGTCTTTTATATTGTACTTTGATCCCATATAAAATATATTATAATACGTGTGTAGTGTAATGGATAGCAGCTTAGAACAAGAATTTGGAGAGCTGAGTTTGAATGGGTTAAATTGTAGGGTAGACTTTTCTCTTTAGCTTTGGGTGGCAACTAGTCTAGGAGAAACACAACTCCTAATTATAAACCATATGTTGCTCTGGCAAAGCACTTTTATATACAGATATTCCCATCATAATATTATTTAATATTCTTCTATCGGCGGTATCTCTTCAGGGCATTGGCGATCATGGCTCTCCACAACTTCCTATCTTCTGTAGTTCTTAGTAAAGTTTTTTCGCTATCCCTCTCAATCTCCATTCTGCCATCCATTTATACAAGTTTGTTAGGTAGGTTACTTGCTCCTCTGCTCTCTCCCTTTTGTGTTCAAAATGCCCTGTGAGTGTCAAATTCTCCAAGTGTTCTTTCTGTATTGTGTTCAAGAAATTCCAACTATTTTTTTTATTCTAAGTTTCCTTTTTGTTTCGATTTTCCTTAAAACTTCCTTGTTAGTCACATGCTCAGTCCATAGTATTCTCAGCATCCTTATGTCTAACCACATCTTTGTTACTGCAAATCTCTTCTTCATCTGTGTGTCCAGTATTCACTACCATATAGGAGGACTGATATTACATAACAGTTTAGTACTCTTTTCTTTGTTTCTAATGAAATTTTCTCATTTCTTAATATTTTTCTTGGCCTTTTGGAAGGCGTCTTTTGTATCTTTGATTGGTAAAGTCTGGGTTCTGTTCTTCAGGCATTCACAAAGACCTTTCTTTATTATGCATCTTCATCTTTGAGAAAATTGTCCAGCATTCACGACCATACGAGGATTATTATTACAAAGCAGCTCAGCATTTTCTTTGTTTTTAACAAGACTTTACTTGTATGGAAGCCAATAACTGCTATCTCTGTCTTCATTACCGTCTATAAGTCATTATCCAGTACATCATGAGGAACAAAGATAATTCAAATGTCTATTTCTGATTAGCCATAAATGTTCTAGATCCAATTCTTTAGTAGGTTTGATTGGTTTGATAAAGTAATTTTGGCAGCTGATCTCAAAAGTGATTTAAAATCAACTGTAAACTGGCTAATGAATGTCTTTTTAATTTTAACGCCTCTAAAATGAAACCGCTTTCTATTAATCATCTGTGAGACCCCTTTCTGGCTGATGCTAACCTCCAGGGAACCCTCTTCTTCCCAAACCCAAACCAAGAAAACGAAAAATAAACAAAAAGACGAAAAAGAAACAGAAGAACAAGAAAACATTCGATCAAGATCTAACTCGAAATCAAGAACCAATATATCAAATGAAAATAAATTTGAACCTCTGGAATATATGGAAGTAGAAGAGAATGAAAATAAACAAATTCCAAAACAAAACCAAAAATCTGATCGAAGGACACCACAAGTAGTTGAAGATAAAAATTCAAAAAACTCAAGAGCTTGAAAAAAAACGGGAGAGGACAAGTGATATAAACCTAGAAGGTAACTCTACCCCCCAAAAATGAAAATATAACTATGACACATAAGATCATGCAATGGAACTGTCTAGGAATAAAATCTAACTACAACGGCCTACTCATACTTACATCACTACTGTATCCAGCCGTCATCTGCTTACAGGAAACTTATTCACAAGAAAATACTAATTTAAAATTATAAACAATACCACTATAACCTTAGGACACAGAGCTAATGGAGGAATGTCAATATTGATCAGAAATGACATACCGCAAAGTAAAGTACATATTAAAACTAAATTACAAGCAATAGCAACACAAGTGACACTAGATAAAACCATCACAATTCTTTCCAGTTATATACTCCCACAAGAACCAATAAATACAACAGAAATAAACAACTCAATGGAACAACTTCCTAAACCCAAAATCTTACTAGGAAATTCAATGGAAAAGGCTTAAAAGAAATTTAAAAAAATACAGACACAGATAAAATATACAACTTTCTCAAAGAAATCAAGATCCGCAACAAAATATAATACTTTCAAATAGTGTATATGTGTGTATAGACATGTATATGTACGCGTGGATGTAGATATGAAAATATACAATCAGAAACGGTCACAAGAAAAAGCAATCCAAAAAATACAGTAGATTATGAAACCCAACAGCCTCTCAACCTTTCATACAATATAACCATCTTATATACATAAATAAACAAGGCTTCGGCATAAAATGAACCATACAGGAGTTGACATGCCGTTAAATCCAGTAACGAACCAACCAATGCTCCAGTTTTGAATGTAAACTTAATATTTAAGCTTGTTTCCTCAAAAATGGCAATAATTTGAAAAAAAAATTGTCATTGTTTATTATACCAAAATTCAACTTTCAAATTGATTTCCATACCACAGTTCCAAAGTCTACCTGCCCTATTGTGCATGGGTGACTGTTACACTTGTTCCAGGAATGCTCAACTGACTTCCAGGTGACTCCATTGGTCCCTGTGCTTGCTATTGGGCAGGTATACATGTTGCAATCTTCACTAATTTTTTACAGCCATCCCCAATAAACAACTCAAAGGTCTGGAATATTCCTAGATAGATATACACATGCAATGATTTCAGCACCTCATAGACTCCATGCTGAATTGCATAATCACTGTTATTAGGTTGGTGCAAAAATAATGTCGTTATTTACATAAGTAACATATGTGAGAAAACAACATTATTTTTGCACCAACCTAATATTTAGCTGAAGGCAGTCGTTACTCATCAGTAGGTTACACTCTCTAATTTTTTAGTACTTCAGTTTGATTTAGATTCTATACTTGACTGTAAACCTAATTTTCACTGTATAAGGTGCAGGGTGAATTTGAGAGTCAGAGTTAAAAGAAAATAAAGTATTGTAAATGCTGCAAAATTTAACATGATATACAGGTATACCTCACCTTATGTTAATTGGTTCCAGAGATCACACTATAAACCACAAATAAGCACTCCCCATTGCATATTACAGTATTTATATGTATATACAGTATTCTAAATAAAATAATTAAATTTTCACCTTATCTTCTAGTGATATAGCTTTACACTTAGCATTAGCACTTGCACTGGGACTTTTCTTTGGAGCCATAGGCAAAAATGTATTCTAAATCATAACTGAAATGTAATTGAAAGAATGTCAGTGGCAGAGCACAGATGTAAACAAGTCTGAATTCAAAATCAGTGTTGGAGCAGAAAACAATACACGAGTGCCACCTGTTGGCAGGAATTTAAATTAAGAACATCTACTGAACATCATCATGCTAATTATTTTGTTTTTGATGAGATATATATATTTGATTTTTTTATATTTATTTAAATATGATTTTATATATGTTTATTGTTATTTTTGTGTTTTGACATTTCTAATATTTTTAACGGACGACGTAAACTCTAGTAAAACAGACTAAAGCAAGTTTTATTTTTCTATATAATATTTAAGGAAAACCGTATCTTCAAAAATGACTTCATAATATAAGCCAAGTTATCAGTGTGTGTGTATGTATGTATGTATCTCTCTCTCTCTCTATATATATATATAATATATATATATATAACTATACTCGTGTCGAAAAACCTTTGAATTCTTGATTTAACAATAGCTAAATTAATCTCGAAGGAAAAAACAGTTTTAAAAAAGAAAGAGCCAGGAACATGAAAGTCTGTCGAAAATAATTGCACAGATACAGGTTCAAGGCCCAAAGAAAAAACCCTGATATGAGTAAACAACTAAATAAAGAGCTCGATACGAACGTAGAGCAAACCTAGTCAAACCTAATCAGCCAGACAAACCTACCAAGGTTTCACTTAGGCAGATCGTCAGGGTATATATATAATAAAATACTATGAACCGCAAATAAGCACTCCCCATTGCATATTAGTATTTATGATGTGTACATACATTATTCTGAATAAAATAATTTCCATCTGATCTTCCAGCAATATAGCTTTACGCTTAGCACTTGCACTTTTTTTTTTGGAGCCATCGGCAAAAATGTATTCTAAGTCTCAATTTAATTGTAATTAAAAAAACGTCAACAGCAGAGCACAGATGTAAACAAGTCTGAATTCAAAATCAGTGTTGGAGCAGAAAACAATACATGAGTGCCACCTGTTGGCAGGAATTTGAAATAAGAACATCTGCTGAACATACTGTATTATGCTAACTATTTTTTTGTTTTTGATGATTTTATGATATATAGATATATATATATATATATATATATATATAGAGTATATATAATATTATTTTTAAATTTATTTAAATATGATTTTATGTGTTTATTGTTATTTTAGTGTTTTGATGTATCTAATATTTTTAACAGCTGATGTAAACTTGAGTAAAACAACCTAAGGCATGTTTTATTTTTCCATATAAAATATATTTTTAAGAAAAACCAGTGTATCTTTGAAAATGACTTAAGCCAAGCTATCACTGTATATAAATATAATTTTACTATAATTAAATCAAGGTTAATTCCATATAATATATAATTTATTTATTGACTATAATTTTTATAAGAAATGGGTATGAGGGGAAAGTGTTTATTTAAAATTCCATATTGGCATCAGATTTTGCTACCAGCTTCTTGAGCTGACCAGGAATCATATCAACTGATTTCACCAGGAACTCTTGTGGTATGGAAGACATAACTTCTTGTATTCGCCTTTGAAATTCTTTCCAAGTCTTGGTTTGGTATAGTAGACTTGCTCTTTTAACCAAACCCAAAGAAAAAAAAGTCACAGGGTGTTAAATTGGGACTCCTGGCTGGACACTCATACATAAAATAAGGAGTTACTTTTACTTTTCAATGACTCTGTGTGTGTGTGTGTGTGTGTGTGTACGTACGTACGTACGTATATATATATATATATATATATATATATATATATATATGCGCCAATACTACATTTTGATCATAGGCAGAAGTGCTGAGCTGTACATAAATATTCCATTATTTTTTTACAGTTACTTTGCTAGTAAGGTAACATTAACTATTTTAATTTTTGTAACTAATACTGTTTTCATTTTTAATACTAATATTGTTTTAGTACAAGATAATGTAGCCATTTATCATTGGCGAAACCTCCCGCATAAAGATGACCTTGTTGATCAGTTTAAGATTCTTTTGGTAGTCATTACATACTAGCGTTGTGGGCGTGTTGCTATTGGATCTTAATGTTGCAAAAGTGAACAGAGAAGATAAACAGTGTTATTATAGCGACAACTGACTGCAAGTTAGAAAGGAAATGAAATGTAGATTTCAATAAGAAAATTCAGCTCTCCAATTTACTGTTGGAATGTGAGGTGGAGTTTGAAATTGGGGTTAATTCTTACCAGGAACAATAGTTCCAATTGCCAAAAGGCTGGATCAATTCTGGAAGTTATCCAATAATCCATTCCAACATGGAGTTTGCACACTGCCAACTACTTTCTTGGCATTATTGTACTTTTTCTCATTTCACAGACAAGCAGATATTGTGAAAGCTGAAAACTATGTTCAGTTAAATTTTGGACAATGAGCTACTGATCAAGAGGTTGATGGTTCCATCCCAGTCTTGTTGATGGTTCTACCTAAAAAAAATGATTTGGTATAAGGAGAAAATTTTTAAAATTGTTAGTTAGGTAACTGAAAAATGGACAAAGCCATGTTGAAATTGAGATTTATAATTACCGAAGACTGATTGATTGAAAAAAAGTTATCCTCCAGAAATACTCTGGCAATTTTTTTTTTTTTGTTTTTTGAGAAATGCAATCTTTGTTATTGCTATATGAGTTGCTACAGTGTAACCCGGATATAAGAGGGTTGTCAGGACCGGAGAAGAAGTTTCTTATATCCGGGTTTCTCTTATATCCGGGTTTGGTCTATTATATATACATTAACACAGGCTCTAATTTTGGACCAGAGAAAATCTCTCTTATATCCGTGTTTCTCTTATATCCGGGTCTCTTATATCCGGGTTACACTGTACTTATATTTGAAATTTGTGGTGAACTGGGCTCGCTTTAATTATAGTGATAGTTTCCTTTGAAAAGGATTTTAGCTGCTGATCCTTGCAGATTAAATTTGTTGCTTTTAGTTTCTAGAGCCTGTTATTAAGACTTAAAGATCACATGGGTTTTAATTGCATCATTGAAGCTGTGTTGAGCTTGGTTAGAACTTAGAGGGGGGACCTCCTACTATTTGAAATATGTTTCAGCTTTAAATAACACACAGGGTCGATAATCTGTAAAAAAAAAAAAAAAAAAAAAAAATCAAGATTTAAGTATTAAGTCAATTTTAATTTTATATGTTGAATATTTTCCCTCTCTGTTACATGATCATCAAATCATTGACTACTGACCTTAGATTTTTAGGGAGTGTCATTTGAATCTTTCGATTGTTGGGTGTTTCTTCCAGTTGGACATCAGCTGGAAAAAAACATTCAACAAAGAAACGCCTGTATGGAGGAAACCTTCCTCCTACCTCAGTTTTGCTATGAGAGACAGAAGGGTGTGGCTAGCTGGTTACTCCTGGAGACATAAGTCAGAACTTGTGAGTGACACCCTCTTATGGAACCCATTGTACAGCAAAAGATCAGTTGGAAGACCTCATCACACCTACATTGACCAACTTGTAGATGACTCTGGATGCCATCTGGAGGACCAGCTGACAGTGATGTCCGACAGAGATGCTTGGAAGGAACCAGTCAGGAGACTCCAAGAAGAATTATCGACCTGATGATGATGATGACTGACCTCTGACTTGCTTTGTTTAGATTTTGCTTTCATTATCTAGATATGCAAATAAAACATAGCATTATGAATTAATACTTAATTATGTTAATAAAACATAGTGTTATGAATTAATATGTAATGATCTCATGATCATGAGAAATAAAAAAAAAAACAACAATCTAATTCTCATGATTCCATAGAAAAAAGGAAATTGCCCTACTGGTGGGGAATTTAAAGACTTTTTCTTTTTCATTGGTCCCTCACTAGAAGGAATCATGGAATAAACCACCTTCAGGAATGAAGACCATAAATAAGTCTTACACAAATATCATTTTCTCATGTTTAATATTAGCTTTTAATGATAAGACTTATGATTGGAAATAATGTATTCATTCACCAAGACAGACACAAAAATCAGAAACATTTACTGACAACCACATTACAAAAACTTTCATACTTCTACTGAACTAGTACAACCAAATCCTTCTGAGAATAATAAATGCATATATATATATATATATATATATATATATATATATATATATATATATATATTATTTTTATTTTTTTTTTTTGAACAATAAAAAATATTAAAAAATTCAGACACACTGGATTGTATATTAATATTCCTTCGTTTTTATTATTATTTCATTTAGATTCCTTGACTAGTTTCGGACAACATGGCCATCATCAGGAGAAAAAAAAATTCTGCTTGCTGGTAGTGGTGAACTACAGAAATGAATGTCTTGATGGAGAATTTTTTCAATTTTTTTTTTAACATGAATTTTGGTCAGTCCTTGTGTTGGTCAGACAGTCTCTTTTAAGTTGTTATTTAAGATAAGAGCTGGATGGATTCATGCTGCTCTAAATTCCCTTGGTCATTTTGACAGTTTTATTGGTTCCTGGAAAGGGGATGTGTCTTTGTTAACTGTGTGTGTTATTTGGTTCTTAGGGAGTGAGTGAGTATGATGTGTGTAAGCATGTATATTACTATTAGTGTGTGTTATTATTTGGCTCATTAGGAAGTGAGTTAGTATGATGTATGTAAGTGTGTATATTTGTGAGGCCTCAACACCTTCGTAAGTATGTCTGTCTTATGTGGGTGAGAAATGTAGGTAGGTTTTGATTTGTAGTGTTATATATTAATACTATCTATATTGTTATATATATATATATATATATATATATATATATATATATATATATATTATGAAATGGACATAGTCCAACAATTATTTAAAGACATTTTTATGTTTAACATTCTTTTTATAGATACAAGTATTTAAGTAAATGCTCTGTTTTATAATAAACAGTATTAAATAACATTTACCGGCCTGAATGTCCGAGAAATTTTCATAGAAAATATTCATCCTTGACAGGATTCGAACCTGTATGATGGTTCTGTATAGGATACAAGTTCGACTCCTGTCGAGGACGAATATTTTCTATGAAAATTTCTTGGACATTCAGGCTGATAAATGTTATTTAATACTGTTTATTATAAAACAGAGCATTTACTTAAATACTTGTATCTATAAAAAGAATGTTAAACGTAAAAATGTCTTTATATATATATATATATATATATATATATATATATATATATAAAAAATATGTCTTCGTTATTATGATGTACATATGCTATATTTTACTAACCAAAGACAGGAGTCAATTATGTATTTGTTATGATAGACCTTGTTTATGTTAATAAAACATAATTATGAATTAATACTTAATTCTGTTAATTAAACATAGCATTATTAATGGTTTACATTTTTTCTTTTTCTGATTCCAGTTTCTGATTGCCGAGATGGATAGCCATAACTTCAGTGCCATCCTTCAGACACCATTTGAGATTGTCTCCCTTGATCCTTGGACTCGACTGGGCATTGTTGCTGGATGTGCCCTTTTCTTTGTCATATTGATCTTAATTGTGGTCTGTTCATTGTCTCCATTCTGCCCATTGTTTCATTGCTGCCCATTTAATCAGAAATTCACTAAGAAAGGTAAGTTATTATTTGCTTTTTACATCCAGTTTGACATTTTTCCCACTCTTCGGATAGCTGTCAATGTCCTGCATCTAGTGATATCTATCTATATATAAAATTCTGCAACTTCTGTTAGTCTGTTAATCACATCCTCTAAAATAGCTATACATTGACCGATCAAAACCAAATTTTGGAGAGAAGTACAAACAGGTAAGTTGGGTACAAAATACAGTTGTTTTTACAAGCATGCATGGCTTAGTACAATAAATTTACATTCATTTTTTGGGGAAAATTAAAATTTTTATTATTTGTCATACAAAATACTCCCACTATTTTAAAAACAATTTAATGATTAAAATAACAAATACTTATTTAATAAAAATTCAATATCGTTATTTTGCATATCTATTCTTTAAGTTTTTATACTCTCTAGTATTTATGGGGGAGGGTCCTTCTTAACCTTTTATTTGAAGTAGTCTAGAACATTAACATCTTTATGATGTCATTATTTTCTCTTTGAGTTACACATACTATCCATTTTAGTTGTTACTGTTCTTGAAAGTGATATGGTTTCTATTATCTGGTACAATTCTCTGCTTTCGATTCAGTAATGCCAGTCTACACGGTCTTTATGAAGATCTGCAGGCTTGAATCCTTCAAAGCCATTTAACCACTGATCTGAGAAAGGGTCATATGCTACTGATTGTTTAGATATTTCTGAACATGTCTGGCAATTTTCTAAGCAAAAGTGAGAATTGAACTTACTATTCAGCTGTAACTGATCAAGTGAGACAAGCTTGCAAACCATTATACTACGTTAAAGTGTCCCTTAATGATTTTCTAAATGTAGCTTAGATGTGGCACGTGGCCAAAAGTATGAGGCACCCAGTGAGGATCAAACTCTAAACATGATGTATGATATTCATAGGAAAGTCTTGATTTGTCGTGACTATTTAAAAACATGACTTGCTTTGGAGTCTAGAATAGGCTGATTCTTTGATTAAGCTATGGTTGCAAGTAAAATTCAGATTTCATCAAAGTCTATATAACAGTTAATTAACAGAATGTATTAATGTAAAACGGATAAAAATATTGCAACAAAGGAGACAGAAGAAAAATTAGCCAAAGTTTAATAACAGTGCTTCATCTAAGAAATTCAACAACTTAAGACTATTACAAATTTTGTTTTAACTAGAATTTTTTGCATCATTTTTTGTTGAGATTTACAAACTCTACATTTCATTCAATTACGTAAACCAATCGATGAAATTTGAATAAGATGGTTTGTTTGGAAAAATACTATTTTTTCAGCTGTTGTGCTCTCTGGCCTTCATCAGTGTATATCAAGCCGAGTAACCTACAGGGAATTCTGAACTGAACCCATTATTTAATTTACGGGGGGTAAACAGTTTGTAGTAGGATTAGATAGTAATAACACCATATGAAAATATACACCTTCCTCTTTACTGAGTGACAAAGAAAACTCTCTCTCCCTCTCTTCTGTATATTTCCTTTCCTTCCTTCTGTTGTTCCTATCCTCAGTAATAGACATGAACCCAGACTTAATTTATGTGGGTCAGTGAACGTCATAAAAAAATCAACCAGTGACAACACATCAAATGGGAAACACGGATGTGTCAGCCCCAATAAAAAGAAGAAAACCATATATGAGACTAGAGATTCCGCAATGGAGAGGAACTTGATTCGAGGTAGCCGTTCGAGATACAAGGGTTGGTGATTCATTGTCTGTGAGTTTGACCTGATGTACAACTCCAGAAGAGAAAGAAGAAAGGATAAATGCAATGAGTTAATTTCCATCAACCAGAAGGAACACAACAACCCTGTATGAACTCTCAGATCACAAAAAAGAACTATGATGATAGTCAACCATTTTAAACACTGTAACCAAATCGAGTCAACAATAAATGGTACTATATTGAGTAAATTTGGCCTTTGCATCTCTATATACCATAAGTTCTTGTTCCACTGCCTATGTCTATTTTTAGTACTGCTCACTTATTTTCACTGAGTCCAAGTACACATAGCTCAACCCAGGCATTGAACTCACAATTACTATGTCACCAAATTCACAAATCCACAAGGCTATTGTGCCTATTCTGCCTGCTGATGAGTGCTGCTGTATTTGTCATACTTGATTGCATTCACTGGAGCTTTTCTCTTTTTTGTTAGAGCTGCTGCTGTTGAAGATTTGCTGTTATTTCTTTATTAACAGCTCCCATGTTGTATTTATTTCTATGTTCGGTCTACTAAGGTAGGCCTCATGTCCTAGCATATGTGCTTCTTTTTTCAGACATCATAACTCTTCAGTGTTCTTCTGTGTCCAGTATTTTCACTTATCCCACAAGAGCTGATGATTAATCTTCTCCTTCCATACAAGATCAGCCATACCTGATTTCATTGTCTCACTCCTCACTATGGCTGTTTAATGTTCCTCCAGCCTTTCTGTTAGTGGGCAGCTAGTTTCACCGTTATATTGTCACTCTGGATTTAATAATTAGTAAGTTTCATACATTCTTTGCTTTAAATAACTTATACTAAATTAAAATGCTGAAACTATTCGATCTATTAGTGCATGGCATCCAATTTTTTAGAGAGAGAATTACTTGAAATTTAAAATCTGCCACAGCCCTAAGATTGCCATTAACAGCAAGGTAGATAAGACAAAAAAAAGTTAAAATTTGAAGGAAACTTTATGCAGTACTTGGCTAATTTCATTATTATTATTGAATATATGATAAAACTCTTCACGAAGAGAAATCCCCTCTGACCCAAAGTGAGCTTGCAAATGAGTCTCGAAAAAGCCATGAAACCTTTGCTTTTTAGGTGATTCTTCAAAATACAGAGGGTAGCCTCAAACCCAAACTTTTGTCCTATAGTGTGTGTGTATATATATATATATATATATATATATATATATATATTTTTGAATTGGACATAGTCCGACAATTTATTTAAAGACATTTAATACTGTTTATTATAAAAACAGAGCATTTTCTTAAATACTTGTATCTATAAAAGAACGTTAAACATATTATAAATGTCTTTATATATATATATATATATATATATATATATATATATGAAAAGATTATTTTTAAATATCAATTTAATCCCAACATCAATGTTTCTTGGTAAAATTTCCAGTCTTCAGGGGTTATGGTTTTAAATGGTATTTTCAATTGGAAAAATTGAAAATACCATTTAAAGTACAGGGTGCCCCCACAATAAAACAGGAAATTTGGTACAGTTTATTTAATTGTTGGAATTTTTCTTACAGTTATTTGAAACAAAAGCAGAGGATAGAAATTTAGTAGCTTAAAACAAAAACATAAATTTGAGATGTGTTCAAACTAAAGAACTCTGTCAAAATTTCCTGGTATTTTTTCAGTCTCCAAGTTCGATGTTCTTTCTTAAAGAGAACAATCACCTTGCATTGAAAATTTGATAACTGCAGCATACCGCTTAAAAATGGTTAAAAAATTTATGTTAGTTAATTTTTTTAGTTTATTCATATGGTAAAATATATAGTTCATTTTTTTTTTTTTTTTTTTTAAATGTTAATTTTTTTTTTTATTCTATAGTAAATCTAAAATTTCCTGTTTTTTTTTGCGGGGAACCCTGTATTTGAAAAAGGTTTTATTACTCCAGTGGATACATGAATAGAAATATGAATATTCTCTCTAATATTTTGTTTTGTTACCTGAATTATGCATTCCTTATCAGTGTATTCGCTACTAGATTAATTCAATGATGTATGGCAATCATTAGTATCAATTATCTCATCTAATCTGATTATCTGTGACTGGGATGATTAATACTTAATAGCCACTGAGTTACATATCAGAAGAAAAACCCTTGTGATTAAACAAAAGAAAAAAAAGATTTCCAAGACAAGTCTTTCTCTTGTATGATCAGTCATATGATATTCAGGGGATATAAATTTCAGATTATTAATTACCTAATTATTATCCCTGTCGAACACCACTAAATCCTTTCTTTTCATTCATCTCATATCTGTGTAGCTGTTGAGGTTTAAAAAATAAAAAGCAAGAAGAAAGCTATATAATCCAGGTGTGAAATGATTAATATAAACTTTATATATCAGACACCTTAAGGCAGTGGTTCCCAAACTTTTTTTTCTCTGGGTGGTATTTTTGGACTGAAAAAAAAAACTCCTCACTAAATTTTATGGGAGAAAAAGTACATTTAAAAATAATAAAAACAGAGAGTGGTTTAAAGGAAGATAACTGCAGATTCGAAGTCAGAACATTATCATTGATAACTCTCTCCTCCAATTTGAAGACCCTAATTACTCTATTCTTAATACTTGATATAATGCAAAAATATCACAAGAATAAAATTAGTCAATAAATATTTAGAACTATACTGGGACATGAAATTACAAGTAATCCATAATATTTTAAATTTCGAAATCATGCTTATTATTGGCATATGGATTTTTTGAAACTCTGTACATTTTTGATTGTCTTTGAATCATTCTGCCTCACCTGCTATCCTCTTCTGTGGCATCATTTGGGAACCACTGCCCTTAATGTGTAAAGGGTGTAACTCCTAAAAACTTACTTGTAAATATCAAATATTTCATAAACTAGCAAGAAAATATGAATACTGTCAATATCTATGAGAAAATTACCCATACTTGTTTGCTTTCTTTCATTTATATGGTAACGGTAATCGTAATATTAGCCGTTTCCCTCCAAGGAAACATTTGGCATTTATTGACTGTGCAGCCATTACTGCTTTTGGTTGAAATTTATAAAATCTTTGTTTGTTCCAATGTCATTGGGAATAACTGTGAAACACTTTCCCTCACCCAATTTATAGGCAGAAGCACACAAATGCATGATGGGATTTCTTCCTAACCAATAAAATAGGCCAGTTCTCAGTTTCATATAACTCAGTACTGGTCTGTTTTGCCTTGAAGTCAGAATGCTACATTCATATATCATATTTGTTCCCTTGTGTCAACTCCAATTCTTGGTTTTGATAGTTTTGCCATGTTGCTGTTGCTTTGCCTTGCATATATTGTTTGCTTGTTTTATATTATTTTTCTGGCCTGTTCTTTTCTTTTTCTTATTATTTCTTATTACGAACTTTGTCAATTCTGTTTGTGAGGCAGATCTGCCATTTATTTACATTTAACCATGATCACTTACTCTGCACTTTTTCTTAAAACAATTTTTCATGAAAATTGGTTTCTCAAGTTCGGTACTGATGGGGGTTTGCTTTCAAACCTTTTAGTTGAAGTCATGTGGAATGTCAACATCTTGCTTATGTCATTATTTTCTCTTAAGTAATGTGTGTTATCCATTATAGTTTTTGCTGCTACTGGTAGTCCTCAAGTGATGTGTTTTCTGTTATTTAGTACAGTTCTTTGTGAATCTGTTGTGTCAGTCCACAAAGAAGGAAGATTTTGGCCAAGACCTTCATGCTTCATTTGCTGAAAGCCATTTTTTAACCATTGATCTTAGAAAGCAGATGTACTGTATATGCTGGCGTACAAGGAGATTGAGTGTATAAGATGACCCCCCCCAAAATTTCAAAATTTAGGTTTCAAGGTTATATTTGCTGTACAAGATGATCCCCTCCCCAAATTGTATTTTAAAATGTACTGAATTAATTAAATAAATTCAATAAGCACATACTTTGTTTTCACTTGAATTCTAATTCTGATTTTACGTGCAAACATTACTTCAGCTGGGGGTAATGATGATGATGATGGTGTGTTGTTGTTGGGTGTAATTCTATACACCTGAAGGAACTATTGTAGGGCTTTTTCTGTGGGTGTGTCCCTAGCTTTCTTCAGGGCTCTTTTCAGCATATCAACGAAGTGCTCAGCCTGTCCATTGGACCATGGGTGATATGGGGCGATTGTGATATGATTGATCTGAAAGGTCTCACAAAAATCCTTAGTCGCCAGACGCAAATTGTATTCCACTGTCGAACACTAGACAATCGACTACCTCAAATCTGGCGAACAGTTCATGGAAGCATTTGATTGTAACTTCTGTAGTGGGTTTTCTACATCTAAGAACTGCAGGCCACTTTAAAAACTATCTACTACTATGAGATAGTATAATCCATCTAGTGGGCCTGCAAAATCTACATGTATTTATGACCATGGTTTGTCCGTTTTAGGCCAAGGACTATATTTGATTGGGGATGCCTTAGCTGCCAAGGCACAGCCGTTACAGGATTTTACGATGTTTTCGATATCCTTGTCCAGTACACATAACTGCGCATAAGGCTTTTCATCCTTGTAATCTCTGGATGGCCGTCATGGAAATCTTTCAGAATTCTTCTTTGTAGCATTGTGGGAATGACAACTCACTCACTATATAGCAGTACTTCATCGCATAGGGAGAAAATATCTGAAGTCTATTGGTCCTTTTCATGAATTTTGGTTTTTCCTTACCTGATAAACTCATTGTTTAGAGCTTCTCGTTTGATTTGGTTGAGAGTTACATGGAGTTCCCTTACTGTGTTGCATAATGTGGTTTTAATTTCTCCTTCTGTTCAAAGAGAAGCAATCACAGTATCTTCAAGAGGTTCCTTTTGTTTCGGGATTAATCTGGATAGTCTGTCGGCATAACAGAGGTTTTTTAGATGGTAGGAACTCCATCTTGAAATTATAATTGTTCCTCATCTCTGTAGTCTATTTGCTGTATGCACAGGCAGACCTTTTTTTTAGAACCGAAAATGGTAAGTAATGGTTTATGGTCTGTCTGCAATGTAAAGTATCTACCGTGAATGTACCAGTGAAACTTTGTTACTGTGAAAATAATCCCTAATGACTCCTTCTCAGTTTGGGAGTAGTTCTCTGCAGGAAGAAGTGTTCTCAATGCGTGGGCAACTGGTTTGTCAGATCCATCTGGTATCTTGTGCAGAATACATGCTCCAATGCCATATGCGCTGGCATCGCTGGCAACTATAATGTCCAGGTCTGGGTTATAGTGGGTGAGAAACAAGTCCGACGTCAAGACTTCTTTTATTTTGATGAATGCTTCCTGGCATTCAGGTGTCCCCTCCCAGTCCTTGTTTTTTTTTTCAGAAATTCATTTAGAGGAGCACGTAAGTTGTGCATATTAGGTATAAACACTTGGTAGTCGGTTGCCAATCGTAAAAAAACTTTGTAATGAAGAGATGTTTTTGGGAGCTGGCATGTCCTTGATTGCAGTAGCCTGTTCTGGGTCTGGCCTTCTACCATCTTTGTTGATAATGTGCCCCAAGTATTTAATCTTCTTCATGAAGTAATTGCATTTTGATTCTTTCAATTTGAACCCGTATTCCTGATTTCTTGAGAAGACTTTATGAACATGTTCCTTGTGTTCTACATTTGACTGTTTATTAATATGTCATCCAAATATGCAACTGCGAAGTCAAGCATAGTGTCCATTACTTGTTGGAAGAATGTCAGCGCGACCTTGATCTCGAAAGGTAGACGTTGGAACTTGTACAAACCCCAATGGGTGTTGATACAGAGCAACTTAGAACATCCTTCTTCTATTGGTATTTGAAAATATGTGTCACTGAGGTAGATTTTTAAAAAAAATTTTCCTCCATTATAATTTTGTGAAAATTTCTTCCGGGCTTGGTAAAGGATAGTAATCGTCTTTGAGTACAGCATTAAACCCTGTCGAGAAATCTTTGCAGACCCGGATCTCTTTTGACTTCTTTTTCACATAGATGATCGGTGAAGCCCATTGATGGTACTCAATTTTCGACACGATCCCGGTTCTTTCTAGTCTGTCGAGTTCTTCATTTATTTATGGTAAAGAGGTGAAGGGTACATTTCTTTTTTTCTTAAACAGTCACTCGAATTTTGCCGTCATCTTATTACACCAACTAAGACCCCCAGAAAAAACTTCCAGAAAAGTTTCTTTTAAATCTTTTACTAAATTTTTTGCCTCGATGGTCAGGTTTTCAAGTTTTTGGCAAAATGAATTAATTGGCATGTCCCACAACTTAAATTTCTCCATCCAGTCGGTGCCAAATAAATTTTCTGTATTCTTTATTATGTACATTTTTAATTTTAATGTCCTTTCATGAAAAGTTACATTTGTGATAAGTTCTCCCTCAAACTTGATTTTCTCCCCTGTCACTGACTTGGTCATTTTATTAAATCTTGACATGGTTGGTTTTCCCAACTTTTTCCAACTGTGTAACTTTATGATTGTCAAATCTGACCCAGAATCCAACTGTAATTTGATATTTTTATTTAGGATTTGTACTTGCACGTATTTCCTAATGTTTAACCCATCTTTTTCATCTGATTTTGTGTTTTTTACGCACCTTTTTTATCACTTGGCAGTGTGAGCTCTTGTGCCCAATATGGTTACAAGCTAGGCACTTCTTATTCCAGTAAGGGAAATCTTTATACCAATGTAGTGACTCACAACTGGAACACAGGTTAGGAGGCAAGTTGTCCTGTTTCTTTTTGGACTGGTTTGATTTAGAGGGAGAATTAGATTGTTTTTTCTTTTGGCCTAACTTTGTTATGTGGGCTATGCCAGATTTCTCAATGTTTTTCAAATCTCGACGTATGCTTATGAATCTCTGACAGTCTTCCGCTATTTGTTGGAGAGTAAGGTTTGGCTTGTTTTCCAATTTGTTCAGAACTCTATGTTTAATTTCAGCATTTTTAGATGAAACGAGTCCCTGAACAAATATCAGTCACTTGAAATTATTCAAACTCAATTCTGACAGTTTAAAATCGTTGCAATGCTTGTTCACGACCAATGCAAATGTAATCTTCACTATCCTTTCTGGCTAAATTCATACACTTCCATCTCTTATGAAAAAGTGAAGTTTTAGGACGAAAAAGTTCTGTAAGAAGTTTAATCACTTTGGTAAATGTAAGTTCACTTGTTTTATGGGTAAAATATAGTTCACAAATTTGGTGTGCTCCATGGTGCCTAGTTTTCGAAGTAGTAGGTGAACCTTCTTAGAGTCTGCTCAATTCGCGCAATCTGTGGCGTATAAATCCTTGTACTTTCTAAAATAGGAAGCGAAAGTTATATCCTCATCTGGAGAATATGCAAAATTGTCTGTTGCACCCCAGATCATGTTTCATGAGAACACATTTTTGTTATCATTAATTTGCCCAGATTGTCAGTTTAAGCAAGTTTCTTTGCTTTTGTTGAGTTTGAAATAGAATTTCTTCAAGGTTTTGTTGTCTGATTTCTGTTTGTTTTTGTAATGTGAGACTTTCTTTTTGTATTTCAAACTGTTCTTTTACAGTTTGTTTTTGAATTTCAAGCCATTTTTTTTGTACATCCAACTGAAGTTGGCCTATTCTTTTTTGCTGTTTGAGTTGTTTTTCTTGCCATTTTAGTTCCTGTTGATTTTGTTGTTCATATTGGAACTTAAGAAAATCGAGCAAGGCAGATTTGAACTTGTCCATGTTTGACTGTGTCTTTTTAAGATTAAACTGAAATAGAATTTAATTGAGGAGAAAAAAACCGAAATAGCTTAAATTTCTTACTCACTCAGGAAAACAAGAGTGCTTTTTTTCTCTCTCTCTGAGAGACACAAATTCTCAGAAAGTTCGGTGTATGTTAGTTACACTTTATTTTTTCCGTTAGGTTTCCTTTTCTGGATTGCCAAGTACTGTTGACTAGAACCAATATTGATAATTTCCATGTGGTCTTTTTGGGGTCCTCAAGGGTCCTCATCACCAAGTTGTTGTAGCTTTGTTGGGGCCAGAAATAAAGACACAAAAAAATGAATTGAGTTAAAAAAAATATATTAACAGAAACAGTAATACAAAACATATACAAACAAGCAGGAATGTTCGGTCTGACTGTCAGAGCTGACTGCTGGAAACTACACTCTCTAAAAGGCAGTACCTGCTCTTATTTATAGCTGGGAGAGTCCATGCATGCATGGGTAAATTACCATAACACCATGTATACCAACATATATGGTATACAGCTGGCATATAGATAATTGGTTCTACAACATTGAAACCTTAAAGGACCCTTAAAAAAAACCTTTAGTTTTTGGATAGAATATCAAGAGGGTTTGTAGAATTTAACACTCAAAGAACATACTGAAGGCAAAAGGGAAACAGAAAATGACCTAGTTTATGCAAATGGATGGCAGAGAAGGGGTTAATTAAGAGTAATAAGGGAATAAATGTTGCTTAGAGCAACAAAGGACAGGAAGGTGTGGAGAGTCATATCATGAAGAGACATGTCACATAAAATACGAACTAAGTAACTATAATAACAAGCATATTTTCACCTTTTGAAAATCATTTTTATTTTTTGCTGTAATACATGTCAATCCTGGCAGTGTTAATCATATAGCAGATAAACCCATACTTGCATCATACAAGGTGTGCCAGAAAAGAAACGGGTCAAATACAAACTACAAGTTTTCTCTTGCAAAATGACCCCTCCAATTCTAATGTATTTTCCCATCCTTCTCTGCCACACCTCCATGCACTCCTGGAAGGATTTTTCTGGGATTCACTGCAGCTCAGTTGTCATGGCCCTCTTGATGGCTTTCATATCTGGAAAGCCGGTCTCATTGATGACCACATACCCAAATCTTTGGTGATAATCTTCCAGAAGCTGTCATGGTTAATGCCCAGCTCACTTGCAGTCAGTCAAACAGTCGGTCATGATTGGCACATGCTCACTTGCAATCAGTCAAACAGTCGGTCATGATTGGCACATGCTCACTTGCAATCAGTCAAACAGTCGGTCATGATTGGCACATGCTCACTTGCAATCAGTCAAACAGTCGGTCATGATTGGCACATGCTCACTTGCAATCAGTCAAACAGTCGGTCATGATTGGCACATGCTCACTTGCAATCAGTCAAACAGTCGGTCATGATTGGCACATGCTCACTTGCAATCAGTCAAACAGTCGGTCATGATTGGCACATGCTCACTTGCAATCAGTCAAACAGTCGGTCATGATTGGCACATGCTCACTTGCAATCAGTCAAACAGTCGGTCATGATTGGCACATGCTCACTTGCAATCAGTCAAACAGTCGGTCATGATGGGCACATGCTCACTTGCAATCAGTCAAACAGTCGGTCATGATTGGCACATGCTCACTTGCAATCAGTCAAACAGTCAGTCATGATTGGCACATGCTCACTTGCAATCAGTCAAACAGTCGGTCATGATTGGCACATGGCCAATGTTAGCCTTAGTCCTGCTTACTGAAGGCCTTCTGCTCCTGGAGTTTTCTTCCACATCCTCACGTCCCTCTTTGAATCTCTTGTAAACCTGGGAGTATGACACTGTTTCATCTCTGTACACTTGTTGCAGTAGTTCAAGTGCTTCTGACAGTTTTCCCCGGTCGTATCAGAATCTTCAGGTTCGTTCATTGCTCTATGCTTGATGGCCTAAAATTGAGGGTCTGTTAATAAAAGCATCTGAATAAACACACAGTGGCTACAGAGAGCTGAAATTGCAATTATTTAATTCCTGGGTATTACATCACACAGTGAAGCAACCTGCTAACCCCTACCCCACTCATAGCTCACTAAGTCCTGTTACTTTTCTGACACACCTCTTTGCACAGTAATTATATTTTTCAATAGTTCGGCAATGAATATTGTTTCTCTGGTACAAAATTCAAAATGTTTGGTGAAATGTTTGACATTTATTCTCAAGTCAAGTTTAGCATTCAGTTGCATGACTCATTACCAAGTTTTTGATGTGTCTGATCTGTGACAAATTTTTTGTCCAATTTGGCACCGGTCTTTTGGTTAAGCTTGTCTATCCTAATTTTTAATTCTTGGTATTAATTCCTACCCACTCATATCAAGTGCTTATTTAGTACTCTTCAGTTATTGCTAACCCCATTTCCAATCCCAAACCAGGGACTGAACTCACAATTCATATGTTACAAAAGTCATGAACCATCATTTTAATCCACTAGTCTATTATCTTCTGGGACAATTCCGAGTGGATGACTTGAAGTCTTCAAACTGGACCAGTCAGTGTGTACTTAAACTCAATGGAAATGGGGCGAGCAATAACTGAGCAGTACAAAATAAGAACTTGATGAGATATCCCTAGATAGCAGAGCAAGAACAATCTATGTCTGTAGAATAAATAAATGGTTCAGTTTGAAATTTCTTGAAGATTACGCAGATCAACAAACATCTGATGAAGGCTGGAAGGCACAACAGCTCAAAAGTTGTGATAAGAGATTAAAGATGAGGACAATAGTCTGCATATAAATGATAACTCCTGATCCCAGAAATTCAGAAAAAATTTAATCATTTATATTCATATTAATTCTGTGTGTCATCAGTGGACAAGAATCTCGTCGGAGGAGTTTTTAGAAAATATTTTAACATGATTTTGATTTGTAATCATAACTTAATCATTTCTAATCATATATAGGTTGCAATGGATAAATTGTCGCCTAAATTATGCAAAAATGACACTGACATCTCAGTTTAACAGATATATTTACCAAAATTACAGAAAAAATATCTTGAAGAATACATTTATTCACTGCTTGTACTACTACTCTGCACGCCTGAGGCCATACTTACTGCAGAGTTCCCAATACATTCTGAGGGCTACTTTGTCATGGCGTCCATAGTGCACCATCCACAAAAAAAGATAATTTGCTTGGTACTTTTTTTTCTAATTTGCCCTGCCAAGTATTGATACCTTACTATATTTTCCTACTCTGACTTCACACTCCCCAATGTATTCTTAGCGATAATTTGTTTTCTTTTTCTTCTGCTTATTAATATTCTTATTCTTTTCATTCTTGTTATTCTTTTTATTATTTATCTGTATTCTCCTTCTTTCTTCTTCTTCTTCTACTTTTTTCTTTTTTTTTCTGCTTCTTATTATTTTACTTTCTTCTTTTTCTTCTTCTTTTTCTTCTTCTTTTTCCTTTTCTTTTTCTTCTTCTTTTTCTTCTTCTTTTTCTGCTTCTTTTTCTGCTTCTTCTTTTTCTGCTTCTTTTTCTTCTTCTTTTTCTGCTTCTTTTTCTTCTTCTTTTTCTGCTTCTTTTTCTTTTTCTTTTTTTTCTTCTTTTTCTTTTTTTTCTTTTTCTTCTTTTTCTTCTTTTTCTTCTTTTTTTTCTTTTTTTCTTTTTCTTCTTTTTCTTCTTCTTTTTCTTCTTTTTCTTCTTTTTCTTCTTATTCTTTTTCTTCTTTTTCTGCTTCTTATTATTTTACTTTTTTTCTTCTTTTTCTTATTCCTTTTCTTCTTATTAAATTTCATTCATTTGTATGTTCACACCTGATATCTGATGTTTAATATTGGAGATTGTTCCAGTATCTTTCTTAGTCTGTTGTGACATAGAACTATGCTACTAATTGCAGAAAAGTTGAAACTGTCTAAGTATATTAGTTATGGTCACAATCCCCACCCCCTTCATATTCCACAGGTTTTTCAGTTCAGTGCAACGTACTAGTATTTTCCTAATATTTTTGCTTTCTTTCTCATCATCATAAAGAATTGACTAGGAAGAGAACATCTACCATTCTGTTGACATAGAAGTTCAGCTGGGTACTTCCATATCAACAGAACGGTAGATGCTCTCTTCCTAGACCACTCTTTATCGGATGCCATACTCTGGTCTGGATTCAAACACCATTATTATTATTTGGTGTTTCCTATTTCTTTGTGTGTGGATTATTTGTATTTTATAAGAAAAAAAAAAAAAAGACAGCTGTTTTCTTTTCTTTTATTATTCAGAAGTATTTTCAAAGAGAAAAATAATTTATTCATACAACTCAACCACCCATACCTTCCAATGCACACATGCACCCACTTAATTATTCTAATCAGATAACTTATATCACAACTTAAAAAAAAACAACAACATAGCCTTTCCAGAAACTTATTTTTTTATATCTTATATTGGGAATATGTCTTGTTTAAAAGTTACGGTAATGATAATATTAGCCATTTCCCTATAAGGAAACTTTCAGCATTCATTGACTGAGCAACCAGTAGTACTTTTGGTTGAAATTTATAAAATCTTTTTCCCAAAACTATTTTTCAGGAAAATAGATTTCTTAAATCCAGTAGCTGTTATTGCTCTTACCAGTATTGATGGGGGTTTCCTTCCTAACCTTTTCTTCAAAGTAGTGTGGAATGTTAACATGTGATATCCATTTTAGCTGTTGCTGTTATTGAAAGTACTCAAGTGATGCAGTTTCTGTTATTTGGTACAGTTTTTTGATTCTGTAGTGCCAGTCCACAAGGTTAAAAGAAGGGTAGTCTTTGTCAAGGCCCACAGGTTTCACTCACTCAGCCATTTTTAACCATTGATCTTAGCGGTTGTAAAAAGCTGACAGTTGAGATATTTCTGAACAGGTTTGGCATTACGCATGACATCCTTGTAAAAGTCTTGTTCTAATGTTTTCAGGGTGATGTCTTGGTTTTGTAGCAGTTTGTTGGTAAAAAAATTAAGATGAACAAAAAACTAGTAAAAATTATAATAGTAATGCTTCATGTAAAAACTTTGCACAACTGAAGACTATTATATCTACTACTACTACTTGGAAGTCCTACACAATAAAAAAAGAGAAAAAGATAGATTTCAATGTTTTTTTTTTATCAAATAGAATTAGTTTTTTATGCTCTTATTCTAAACAGTGTTAACCTAATTTGAATAGTGTTATTTTTTTTTCTCTTATATTTTGTTTGTTTTCTTTTCTATCTTTTATTTGTTTGAGATTTTACTGTAAATCTTTGGTTTCATTGCATTTGATTCTTTTTATGTTTTATGTGAAAATAGAATAGCAGGAAACATTTTCAAAATTTTTATTTTTTCGCAAATTTAAGACTTCAACTTTTTTAAAAGCAAACCTGAAGTGACATTTGAATGCAAGAAACTTCAAAGAATTTGGATATCAAATGACAATTTTTTTTTTATCTTCTTCATATTGATTTAATCATGATTAAATAAAATTTTAGATTTGTTTCTTAAGGTGAAATTAAAAAAAAAAAAGAAACTAGCCCAACTCCAGGTTGATCTGCCAATCCAGAAGCACCTCCACATATCGAAGTCTTCTGTTAGTAGAAGTAACAAGGTTGTATTCATTGCTGCCTTGCTAGGTCTGCCATGTGGCTTATAGCATCAGGTATTACCTCGCAGATACCCATCTGAGTACTGACCAGGCTCAACATTACTTAACTTTGAAACATTGGTTCTCGTCTGATGACCAATGTAATATGACAATAAAAAAAAAAATATGGTAATAAAGAAACTGATATTTCTTGCAATTCTCAAAAATGTCAAGTTCTCATCTAATCTTGTTGATGGGGAAGTGAAATAACTCATACTGAAAACCAACATTATCCTATCTGAATTTCTGGGATGAGGAGTTATCATTATTTACACTCTGTTATCCTCATCGTTGTTTTTGTGATCACAATGTTTCGGTTGTTGTACTCTCCATCCTTCATCAGGTGTATATCGATTTGGGTAACCTCCAGGAAATTCTGAACTGAACCTTTACAATACCTTCTGCGAGTGTTAAATCCTTCAAGTTCTCTTTCCTCAGTATGTATCCCAGAAATTTAATGTGATATTTTTTTTTAAGTAAAAGAATCCCTTTTGTCACGATTTTCCTTAAAACTCACTAATTGCTCACATGTTCTGTCTATAGTATTCTCAACATCCTTCTGTAGAACCACCATTCTGTTGCCTAAATATTCCTCTGTTCAACATTTACTGCCCTAGTTGAGGACAATGACTTCTTTTTAGCATAATGACGGATGGCTTCTGAACAGTTTTGTCTACTCATTTTACTTTACGTGGTTTGGTCACCATTTAATATTGTTTTCAGGAACCTTTCAATGATGCTGCATGTTGAGATTGCCTTCCAGGCCGCTATTATCAAGGTTGCTTCCTTGACAAATCGACCATGGTAGGATTTTAACCCAAGTGTCATGGGTGGAATGCTAATGTTTAACAACTAAGTTAATTATAAAGAATTCTTCTTCTTTTATATGCCGTGTCACTTCAAGACGTAGGTGATCATAGACCTCCACATCTTCCTGTCCCCTGTAGCTCTTAATAAGTTTGGTCTTTTTAAGGAATAATTTAGGCAAAGTTTGGTTTTAAACTGTTATTTCTCAGGTACCAGGTTTTTATTTACAGTAATGTAATTAACAGGTAATTTTGCAATCCAAATTATGTTGCTATTGGCAGTTCACAGAGTATACTCTTGAGTAAATATTATATCTAATTCAATATGTATGTCTGTAGATCAATAATTCTGTAGTATAATGAAAAAAATATTTTACACGACAAATATTTATTTTACAATATAATCTATTTCGTTGTGAATGTACTTCTCTCAGTGCTAAATATTGTAGAGTTTGAACAGAGTGAAAGTTTCAAACTGGATTTTTGCAGTGAAAATTTCAGCTAATCATGATGAAGGCTGCTCTTATTTGTTTCTATGGCAACTACAACATATACAATATTTTTATATTAATGTGGATGTTCCTCAGGGCTCTATCCTTTGACCTACATGGTTCCGAATTTTCATCAATGACCTTCCCGACTCTGTATCTATGCTGATGACACAACTATTTACTCCTATCTTAATAGCAAATCTCATAGGTTTGATAGGTCAAATTGGCAGCTGAACTCTAAAATCACCTCCACTCTGTTGTTAACTGGGGCAAGAAATGGCTTGTTAATTTTAACACCTCCAAAATGAAACTGCTCTCTTCATGCACTTTTTTTTGCCTTCCATCAACATAGCTGATGCTAATCTCCAGTTGTGCATCTCATTGTGCTTTCTCCATTGTCATAATGGGGAATGATTATATTGAATCAATTGCTAGCAGTTTAGGGACACTCATAAAAAGGCTTATCACACATGTAACTGTGGCTACTGTTTAAATTCTGTCCTGTGCTCACATCTACTGTTTGGTTTCCATAAATGTTCAGCCAATACCAATGAATGTCAGTTGGTGCAATTTTTTCTGCATGGAAGAATTCAATGATGTGACCCTGTTTTTTGTGCACTTTCATGTCAAACGCCATTTTGCCAGAATGCTACTGAGTTGCTATCTGTAATAGAATAAAAACAAATTATTGTTTATTGGTTGAAAGATTCAATCTCTTCTGCTAAACCACCTGTGTCCAGCATCCATTGTAGACCAGTCTAATAAAATGAAAGGTATTATTTCAGAAAGACCCATGTAAGTGCCAGGCTACATATTTATTATAATTTGAATCTGAACTTGAGAGAACCTAAAGTTCTTGGGTTGGTCAGGAACTAGTACATCATTTTATAATAGTGCCATTTGATCTATTCACATATCTCTAATCGGAACTAATTCATCTAGGTCAATTAGAAATCCTTTCTTCTATTGTCCTATCACCAGATATAAAAATATCTCATCACTGGCATACCATTATGTTTGATGAAAAAAAAAGAGTGGATAAGAGGGGAATTGAACAAACCACTCTCCCATAATTAACTTACCTGCAATAGCAGCAAAAATGCTGTTACTCCTTGGATCCTGTAAAATGTTTTTAAACTGTTCTGTCAGTCAGTGACTTGGTTTCTCAAAATTCCTGTTCATTTTGAGATTTTATGCCGCCACAGAAATTGAATTTTCGGAGACAAAAATTAATGGTAATATTAACCGTTTCCTCATAAGGAAACATTTGGCATTCATTGTCCAAGAAGCTTGTACTACTGTCAGTTTAAATTTATAGAATCTTTCTCTTTTATTTGAAGTAGTGTGCAACGTCAGCATCTTGATTATATCATCGTTTTTGTCTTTGAGTTACATTTGATAACCGTTTTAGTTGTTGCTGCTGTTGAAAGTCCTCAAATAATGTGGTTTCTGTCATTTGGTACAATTTGTGATTGTGTAGCGCCAATCCACAAAGTTTGTAGAAGTGTGATCTTCACCAAGATCCACAGGCTTCACTTGCTTAAAGCTAGTTTTAACCATTGATCTTAGAAAGCGGTTGTATACAACTGACAGTTTACGTATTTCTGAATGGGTTTGGCATTATGCATGATAAACATATGAAAGTGTTGATAAAATGATACAATTTAAGGACATGACTCTCATTTTTTTTTTTTCAGTTAATGTTTTGGTTGTGTAGTAATTTGTGCACAACTTATTCTATTTCCAATTTCTTTATCTCCTACTAAATTCATTATAACTGATCCATATGCCAAGGTATTGTTTAGTATTTACTAAATCCACATTGAATTTTTCTGATTATGGATTTAGGTTAGGTTCCAACACTGCTTTCATTCTAAATCTAGATCATAGTTTTTGTTTTGGAACGTTTTATTTTGAATCTTATTTCTTGAAATACTGAGTAGAAGATGTTGATTTTCTGTTGAAGATCATTTTCATCACTGCTATAAATACCTAGGTCATTGGTTAAGAGCTTAGTTTTGGTACAAGGCCTCAAGTTTTGAGCACCAAATGAAAATCAAATTCACTCTACAAAAGTATTGACCTGCAAGACAAAATTACTAACTGATTTGTCTCATTTATTACCAGTGATTTTATTTTCACAGTAGTCAGCCGAGAACATTTGAATTACAATTTGAGAGTGCTTGAAACCATTTATATTAAGTCTAAGCAGCCTCCCCTCTGTTAGCTGAAGGAATGTTTGCTGGGTCTAAATGTAATCAGTCTGATTGATATTACTGATTCTCTGGTACATTTGTTTTTAGCTGTTGTGCACATAGTTTTGTTCTTGATTGAGCTCTGAAGAGCTAGGAGTGATAACCTTTATGTTAATATAATATTCTTTTCTTATCTTCTCCCTAACTCTCCATTTATTTCAACATATTTGTATAAATTATATGGTTATATACTTCTAAAATATCTGTTTTTAAATCCATATTAATGGATATACTATAACATAGTGTACCTAAGCATAAGATCACATATTTAGAGCACCCAGTGAAGATGAAACTCGCTACAATAGCAATGGTCTGTAAATTTAAATAATTTCTGAAAGTTATTAAATCAATGACCAATTTAAATTCACCAAAAACTTGGTAGCGAAATGACAGCAAGAATAATATATCATAATTATTTCAGTGGATACTCTTAAGGTGAAGACATTATGTCATTATCACATTTAAGAACATCCACATCTTGAAATTTCATACGCTCATGACAATGGAAGTGTTTATTTATACAGTGAATACATTTTGCATCTGCTGAAGAAAAAACAAAAGTACAAATCCATTCATACAATGATGGTGAAAGGTTGCTTTCTCATTGAACAGTTAAATGCTGGTAGAATATTTGTTGTCAGGTCTAATGGACTGTAACAAAAAAAAAAAAAAAAAAAAAGCAGTGACACACAACTCTCATATTTGACAAAGGAGCCAATATATTGAAATTAATGACATAGCCGATCCTTATCTCTATAAGTATCTGACAACATGACAGAAAGAAGAGTACACCCCGGTGAGGACATGTGGGGGGTGGAGAAAAGGAATACTGTTCAGAACAGATGGCACTACTAAAGGTCAAGATGGAGAAAACATTTTTTCTTCTTCTACACTCTCTTCCTCAATGAAATATTTTCTCTGAATGTATTAACCATTTTGTCAAGATGTCACATCATTTCTAAAAGATATAATTCTTGCTCGCTGTGTCTTAGTGCTGTGTAGAAAGACGACCCACCTTTTCTACACTAATTGTTGAACATGAATTCGTCCATCCGCTTTCCGTAAACTGGATTGTTTGAGTTGTATGCATTGCCGCACTGAATTACAATATTCTCTATTACAGTGTTATTAGTCCGTGTCTCTCATGTGATTAAACCTGTTCTCCACTCGAGCTTTTGTTCCAATCTTTCCTTACGGTATTATTAATTAGGACTACAAGCATTATGCTAACTTTATCACTTAGAAAGAAAAAAAACATCGCACATTATCATATAAATTCAAAAACATGAATCATCAACATATAAAGTAAAAAAAAAAAAACATCAATGATCATGAAATAAAGTTTAAAGAAATCAAGGACCGTCATACAAATTAAAAAAATTGTCAAACATCATGATAAAATAAAAATGTTAAACACCAGCATGTAAAAAAAAAACAGAACCATCATAAAAAACACATTAAACACCACCATATAAAAAACAAACATTGAACACCATCATATAAGAAAAACAAACATTGAATGCCATCATATAAAAAACCACATTAAACACTGTCATATAAAAAAAACACATTAAACACTGTCATATAAAAAAACCACATTAAAGACTGTCATATATAAAAACATTAATCACTGTCATATAAAAAACACATTAAACACTGTCATATAAAAAAACACATTAAACACTGTCATATATAAAAAACACATTAAACACTCATATAAAAAAATGCATTAAACACTGTCATATAAAAAAACACATTAAACACTGTCATATAAAAAAACACATTAAACACTGTCATATATAAAAAACACATTAAACACTCATATAAAAAAATGCATTAAACACTGTCATATAAAAAAACACATTAAACACTGTCAAATAAAAAAACCCACATTAAACACTGTCAAATAAAAAAACCACATTAAACACTGTCATATAAAAAAACCACATTAAACAATATCATATATAAAAAACCACATTAAACACTGTCAAATAAAAAAAACCACATTAAACACTATCATATAAAAAACCACATTAAACACTGTCAAATAAAAAAAACACATTAAACACTATCATATAAAAAACCACATTAAACACTGTCATATAAAAAATAACACATTAACTGTGAAGTGCATAGCCATGGTCAAAGACAGAAGTACCCAACAAAATTAACAAAGTTTGCAATAAAAAGGACACATGGTATATTGGATAAAGGTGTTAGATCCAGTGACAGGACCCAAAGAGTGTGAGTTCAATACCTGGTTAAGGCAGTGGAGAACTTGGAGAGGGGAATTAACAGGAGATAACTGACATCCATTAGACATCGTTGTGATAAATATGGCAACAAAGATGAGGATGATAGTCTGAACAATGTAAATAGTGTACATAATACCTCATCTCAGAAATATAGACAGATACAGAATTAAGAAAGTTTGCAATAAAAAGAGAAAGGAACAGGGTAAAAATGAAATCATATCAAGTAAGCAAGCAAACAATATATGCAAGACCAATTAACATGAAGAAGGCAAAAAGTTCACAAACTAAGAATTGGCATTGACACATAAAAGCAAGTTCGGACAAGGCAGATCAGGACTGAGTAATGTCAAAGAAAAATATCCCTGCATGCATTTGTGTATCTTTGCCTATAAAAGGGGAGGGGCAAGTGTTCTGCAGTCTTTCTCATTAAAGATTGGAATCAACACCATCATAAAAAACACATCCTATAAAAAAAGACATTAAACACATCCTATAAAAACAACACATCAAACACCATCCTATAAAAACAACACATCAAACACCATCCTATAAAAACAACACATCAAACACCATCCTATAAAAACAACACATCAAACACCATCCTATAAAAACCATACAACCTCAGATAAATTAAAAATAACAATCAACCCATCATTTAAATAAAAACAATCAAGCACCATCATATTCATTCAAGTTTCATTTAATTATCAACAAACAGAAAAAGTTACATTGTTTACCCTATATATTATCATCTTCTCTAAGCATTTACAATGGACAAGAAATTGTGGAGAGCCATGATCACCAATAACCTGAAGAGGCATGGCACATAGAAAAAGAGAAGAGAATGTCTGATTTTAATTTTAGAGACAATTGTTTTATATAAAACTTGCCTTTATTAAATACTAGCCTAGAAGCTGCCCTTCAGGTGGACTTTAGGCTAGCTCCTGCAGGTGGTCTTTTGGGCCTTCAGACTTTTACCTTCAGCATCCTGTTTCTTGTAAAAATTATAAGAATATAGAAATAATAAAATTATTTTATCTTTTATTTGATACCTAATTTGGCATAATCTTTCTTCGTATACGCAACTGATCTTCATAGTGTTTACATTTATTTTGTACACAATTTTTATTTTCTTTTAAAATCTCCATTCTTTATGATCCCTTCGCATAAAGTCATTCTTAAAAGACATTAGGACACCTGAACTATGTAATATTTTGAATACATTACAGTACGTGTGCTAGAAAAGATAAACAAAACAAAACATATGAGCAACGTACCATGCCTCACTTAAGTTTTAATTACAGTTTAATCAGACAATATCAATTGCAATTGAGATGAAAAGCAAAACTGTAGTTAAACCTTTAACAAATAATTGTTATTTTTAAATCTTTCACTCTGTTTGATATTTAAATTTAACTTTAATTTAAATTTTTAATCATGTGTAGCAACAGTAGTTACTACCTGTTACTTCAGGTTGTTTATGATTCACTAAGATTGAAGAATGGATGGACAGACACACATACATTGAGCTTTATTTATAGAGAAGGAAGGAGGAAAGTTTCAAAATTATTTAAAATCTTTTGACAGTATTGTCTGATTGTTTGTATATTTTTCTGGCATCTCCTCTGGTTTTCAGAGTAACCTTTTAGTAAAAAAAATCATTTTGAAATTGGAAATAAAAATTTGCCTGTAAATACATTGAAATCAGTAGCTACCTTAGACACAATTTTGAGTTCAAATTTCTTCTAGAAATATTTAAAGCTAACATGTGTCTCTAGTAGATATATATTTTTTTTAAATTCAAAGGAGGCTTTTGTTGAAATACTTTGAAGGTAGCACCTGCTTTCAGTAGATGTTTTCTAGGCAATTTCAATTCTAAACAGAAAGACAAATGTTAAAAAAAGTCATAACCTATCTTATGTCTTGAAATGGATATTCTGCAGACTATTTCAGTTTTACATTCAAACGATATTCATCTTGAAATACTTATGAGTCAGTATATGCCTTCAACAGTTTGTATATTATTTCTGTTGTACTACTTATAGGAGACCTGACTTGAAATATTTTATTAATCATTTCATCCCAAGCAAGGAGATAATGCCACTAAGATTCAAGGGGTTACTTTAGTTAGGAGAAAGGACATTAAAAGGTTTGGGGAAGACAGAAGATGGCAATGGATGTTATATTCAAATTTTGAAAGTTTGTAGGTGGCAGGGAAGCAATAAACTGTTTTTCATTCTGTTTCGTCTCTGGGTTCCCACACTACTACATAAGATGGAATCAATGAAAAGGACCATTTCTTTTTTTTATTCATTTTATTAGGAGAGAATGGTGGCAGCTTCTATTCAAGGAGCCAGTGGGAAGAATAAATGTCATGGGAACGCATTGACTCAGTGTATCTCTGTGGGTGATTTTAACAGGTCTCTAACCTGGGTGTGGGAGGCATATTGATGCTTCAGAATTCTTGTGGTCCTCTGTTGAATTCACACCATTTTGGACTTATATCCAAAAACCAGACAAAGGCAATCCATCGCTGTCAGAATACGATGCCAACAAGACACTTCAACAAATCACTGACCATTCTGGCCCTGCCCTTTACTTTCTGTAAGAACTGGAAGTGGTGAGAAGTGAAAGAAAAGAAACTATTAAAATGAAACTTATGGTTGCATTTGGCCGTTTCAACAGTAAAATGATGTGATCTGAATTCATATGGTTAAAGTACCAAAGAGAAACTCATTAGAACAATATATATAGAAAAAATATTTTGCACACTATTTCAGTTTTAGATTCAAAGAAGATTTACCTTGAGATACTTATGAGCCAGTATCTACCTTCAACAAATTGTTTGTATATTATTTCTGTTGCAGTACTCATAGGAGACCTTCCTTGAAATATTCTTTTTAATCATTTCATACCAAGCAAAGTGATAAGGTCAGCTGCTACGAAAGTTGGTCCACTGTGTCAGGCGAAAACATTTTTCTCTCCAGACTCTATTTTGCATATCTATAAGTCTACCATTCATCTCATGCTTAGAATATTGCTGCCACATATGGTCCAGTGCCCCTGCTATTTACCTTGAGCTTTTTAATAAGAGCCAAAGAAGAATCAACAATATTATTGGTCCTGATTTTACATCACAGCTTCAGTCACTTTCTCACCACCGTAAGGTTGCCGCTCTGTCTTTCCTATAAATACTTTCATGGTAATTATTCAGATAAGCTCTTTGATACGATATCTTGACTTTATGAATTTAAGCGCAGTACTAGACTGAAATCGAGATCTCAACAATTTACAGTTAGATGTAGCCATAAGTTCTATGCTAACAGTTTCTTCTCTCACACTTCTTGCTTGTGGAACTCTCTTTCAGCTCCATGCTTTCCAGCCAATTTTAATCTGCAAAAATTTATATGCAATGTCAATCACTATCTACTGTTCTTGTGATTACTCTTTTCTCTTTCTGCTCATCATTATTGTTTCTGTTCCTAATTCTCCCACACGCTGTAACCCCTTGTGCCTTAGTGGCATTACTGCCTTGCTTGGGATGATACCAACTAAAGATCTAAATGCAATGTCAACTGCTATCTACTGCCCTCCTGATTACTCTTTTCTCTTTCTGCTCATCATTATCGTTTCTGTTCCTAATTCTTCCACACCCTGTAACCCATTGTGCCTTAGTGGCATTACTGCCTTGCTTGGGATGATACCAACTAAAAATCTAAATGCAATGTCAACTGCTATCTACTGCCCTCCTGATTACTCCTTTCTCTTTCTGCTCATCATTATCGTTTCTGTTCCTAATTCTTCCACACCCTGTAACCCCTTGTGCCTTGGTGGCATTACTGCCTTGCTTGGGATGATACCAACTAAAAATCTAAATGCAATGTCAATTGCTATCTACTTTCCTCCTGATTACTCCTTTCTCTTTCTGCTCATCATTATTGTTTCTGTTCCTAATTCTTCAACACCCTGTAACCCCTTGTGTCTTAGTAGCATTACTGCCTTGCTTGGGATGATACCAATTAAAAATCTAAATGCAATGTCAACTGCTATCTACTGCCCTCCTGATTACTCTTTTCTCTTTCTGCTCATCATTAATGTTTCTGTTCCTAATTCTTCCACACCCTGTAACCCCTTGTGTCTTGGTGGCATTACTGCCTTGCTTGGGATGATACCAACTAAAAATCTAAATGCAATGTCAATTGCTATCTACTTTCCTCCTGATTACTCCTTTCTCTTTCTGCTCATCATTAATGTTTCTGTTCCTAATTCTTCCACACCCTGTAACCCCTTGTGTCTTGGTGGCATTACTGCCTTGCTTGGGATGATACCAACTAAAAATCTAAATGCAATGTCAACAGCTATCTACTGCCCTCCTGATTACTCCTTTCTCTTTCTGCTCATCATTATTGTTTCTCTTCCTAATTCTTCCACACCCTGTAACCCCTTGTGTCTTAGTGGCATTACTGCCTTGCTTGGGATGATACCAATTAAAAATCTAAATGCAATGTCAACTGCTATCTACTGCCCTCCTAATTACTCTTTTCTCTTTCTGCTCATCATTATTGTTTCTGTTCCTAATTCTTCCACACCCTGTAACCCCTTGTGTCTTAGTGGCATTACTGCCTTGCTTGGGATGATACCAATTAAAAATCTAAATGCAATGTCAACTGCTATCTACTGCCCTCCTGATTACTCTTTTCTCTTTCTGCTCATCATTATTGTTTCTGTTCCTAATTCTTCCACACCCTGTAACCCCTTGTGTCTTAGTGGCATTACTGCCTTGCTTGGGATGATACCAACTAAAAATCTAAATGCAATGTCAACTGCTATCTACTGCCCTCCTGATTACTCCTTTCTCTTTCTGCTCATCATCATTGTTTCTCTTCCTAATTCTTCAAAACCCTGTAACCGATTGTGTTTTAGTGGCATTACTGCTTTGCATGAGTGATACCGAAAAAAAATAAAATTCAAAGGATTACTGAGAGTTGAAGAGAATGAGAAGACTTTAGTGAGGAGAAAAGAAATGAAAAGTATAGGTTTCAGGAAAACAGAAGATGGTGATTGATGTTGCATTTAAATTTTGGAAGACGTAGTTGGCGGGTCAGCAAGAAACTGGAAGTGAGTCACTTGTGGATTTTCATTTTTAACTTGTTGAAATACAAGAAACCAGGAGAGAGTACCACAGTCGAGATGTGTGAGAAAAGAAACTATTAGAATAGTACTTATGGTTACATCTGGCTGTTTCAACAGTTAAACAAGAAACCTATTTCTTAATTTAGTAGCTTAATTTCATGTGGTTAAGGTACCAATGAGGTGAGCTCATTAGAACAACTACCATGAAAATATTTATAGAAAAGAATTCGGAAAGCTATGTTATGGCAGTGGGAAAATAACTGAAGCAGAGATGACAGGTCAGGACTGATAATATTACAGACACTTTAGAGGATTTTGAGAATCTCAAGATATATATAGCCAGAGCACCAAACTGGATATGGCAGCAGTATTCAATGCACAGACAATGGTAGATGCATAAATGTCTAAGATTGATTCTGAGGAGAAAAATTGTCTGGCGGACCTAGCAATTTATTCAATATAATCATTTACACTATTTACATTATTTGGACTATTGTCCTCATCTTTGTTGCCATATTTATCACAATGTTTCAGCCGTTGTACACTCCAGCCATCTTCAGGTAGTTGGAATGTCGAACTGAACCCTTTATTTTACTCAGGCACAGGGAAGCTATGTTAAGTTACTGAGAAAGTGACTGCAGCTGAGGTGCCAGGTCAAGACCAATGACATTGCAGATTCTTTTTTGTATTTTAATAGGCATCTTTAAATATATAGCAGAAGCACTAGATCAATATTTAAAGCATGGATGAATAGTAAACTTATAGATATAGGTATAGATAGCTTCCCCAATCCAAATATATACAACTTCAAATTTTATTATAATACATGATATATTTTTAGATTGTGCAATACTGCACAAGAAATAATAAAATCCTGTTATGTTTGATTTTTTTTTTTTTTTTTTTTTTTTTAAGCGTATCACCCCAAGCAAAGTTGGTGGCCACTATCATGCATGGGGTTACAGAAGGGTTGGAGGAAGAGCAGATAGGAGTGGTAAAGGAAGGTTTAAAATAAAATTAACTTTCTGTATGAATTTCAGGAGTTATCATTATTTACACTTAAACTATTGTCTTATTCTTTATTGTTATCACAATGTTTCACCTGTTGTACCCTCTGACATTCATCAGGTGTATGTCAATCCAGGTGACCTACAAGATATTCTGAACTGTAACCTTTGTTCAATCTATTGGGATAGACTGTTTACATTACACTGCTCATGTCTAGGGATATCTCGTCTCGTTCTTATTTTCAGTACTGCTCAATTATTATTTGCCCGGTTTCCATTCAGTTCAAGTACACACTGCCCGACCAAGGAATTGAACTCACAATTACTGTCACCGAATTCATGAATCAGTGTCTTAATCCACTATCACTTGGGAAGGGCTACCAGCTGATTAGGCAATTGGTGATATCATGGGTAGGTTTATTAAACAAATATATAAAAAGTTTCATTCACTCTAATGGTTACATATCTAGTGTCACTGCAAATGATAAAAGCATATATAGAAATTCACTGGAAATTATATAGATTTAAATTACTTTTTCTGATACCTGTTTCTAATTATATTTAGCTTTAGGGTGTAATCTAAGGCAATTAAATTAATCAGTAACACACTTCATGTGAAAAACTACTAATCCTGGAATTATCAGATTAAAGTACAGATTAATCCAGTTAAAAACTTACGATTTATGCTTACTGTTTGACAAAGTTTACAAGAATATATTTGTATATGCGTATGTATGCATATGAAGTATTTATCAATATACATTAAAGAGATAGTATTATCTATGAAAAAGGTTTCAATAGTAATTCTAATATTAGCCATTTCCTTCTAAGGAAACATTCAGTATTTATTGGTTGAGCAGCCAGTGCTACTCGATTTATGCTTTTCTTCCCTCCCTGGCCATCAGGCTGCGATGAAAGTGTAGTATCTGTTCTGCTCATATCTAATGATAATATTAGCTATTTCCTTCTGAGAAAACATTTGATATTCATTGGGTGAGCAGCTGTTGCTACATCCAGTTGAAATTTATAAATTTTTTTTTTTTTATGAAAATATGTTTCTCAAACTACTGTTATCGCTCTTTCCAGTTTTGATGGTGTGGGGGGTGGTTCCTTAACTTTTTGTTTTGAATGAGTGTAGAATGTCAGCATCATGATTATGTCATTATTTTTCTCTTTGAGCTACATGTGCTATCCATTTTAGTTGTTACTGCTGTTGGTAGTCCTCAAGTGATGTGGTTTCTCTTATTTGGTACAGTTTATTGTGATTATGTGACAACCTATCCATACCAGGCGGGCTTTTGCTGAAAATAACTGGACATATTTTGGTGGTTTGAATTTTGTCAAATTTGACTAAAGACAAATGTTTGATTTGTTATTTTTGTTCCTTCAAGCAATTTACTTAAAGAAGGTCATTTTTGGAGTTATGAATTGACAGAAAATAAAGTTGTTTAGAGATGATCATTTTTGGAGGTGTGAATCGACGGAAAATAGAGTTGCTTAGAGATGATCATTTTCGGAGGTGTGAATCGACGGAAAATAGAGTTGCTTAGAGATGATCATTTTCGGAGGTGTCAATCGACAATTTTAATATATTTATTTGGATTGATTATCTTTATTTGTTTTTTCTAAACAGCTAGTTTATCGGTATCGGTTGTTAGTTTATTTATATATTTGGATGTATTTAGATCAATTTATTATACTTGTTATTTATTTGTTACACTATATTTTCTCTTTTTGGTTTTCGATTTTTAAGTAACGCAGTATATTATTTTTTATTCATTTTTTTATCGTTATATAACAGTTATAGCTATTTTTCATCCGATTTTTGGTTTGATTTTTTATAGTCTAATTTTTTGGTCATAATAGTTTGATAATTTGTTTATTATTTACTTTATATATTGATTTTTTTTTCCTTAATTTTTATTCTATTTCGTCTATTCTAACAGGTGTGATTTGGTAATTTGTTTGGATTAATTTATTTTGCTTATTTTATTGTCATTTTGTTTGTTTATGTATTTATTTATTTTTTCCGTTTTCGATTTTTAAGTTACGTAGTAAAAATTTGTTTTCATGTCTGCATTTTGAGATTAGCTCGGATCTTTTATTTAATAATTTATTTTGGTCTGGGAAGGTAATGATAGCTATTTTTTCCTCCAAGCAAAGTTTGCAAGTTTTTGATAGGTTGTTGTAGGCTGATGATTTTTTCCTTATTTTCCAAGATATTTTTGGTGTGGTGTGCGTCTTGTTTTTTATTTCCCAGATATACTTAGAAAGCATTGTGCTGTTCGCATAGTTACTATTTGTGAAAGATGTTTTGTGTACATAATTTTGTTTCCAGGGACCTTATATATATATATATATATATATATATATATATATATATAAGTTTTGGATACATTCTAAAACTGAATAAAATTTGCAGGTTGGAATTATATTAAAATTGTTAATTTGCAAGTTTCCTCAGGCAAACAATTTAAAAAGACTGTGTATATTTTGAATGAGTATTGAATTTCTTGTTGGCTTGCGCAAATGTTTTCATAATGCTGAAGGTAAAGGAGTTCTTGAGAGAAGTTAGTTAAGTAATAATTGACCATCATAATCCTGGAATGGGATATCAAAAAATCTCCAGCGTTCTTACTATCCTTATCAGTACAATAAAAGATATCATTTGAAAAGGGAAGAAATATGATCTAATGACAAATCTTCCTTGAACAGGATATCCTTATAAATTAAGTAAAGAAACAGCTACACCCATTTGTCAAGAAGTAGTTCAAAATTCATTTGCTACTTGGAGAGAACTTTAGAATGACCTGGAGACAGCAAAGATACACAGTACAGTGTCTGACTAATTGTGAGACTGCAGTCTCAGACTCTGAGTAAAACAACCCTCTTCTGAAGATCAGTCATGTAAAGTTTTATATACTGTTTGCTCATAATCCTCTCAGAGAAGTTTCTTCAATCTGAAATAAAATATTATTGGCTGGCAAGACAAAAATAGAACACTTTGGTGGAAATCATTCAAGACATGCTGGAGAGAAAAATTTCACTTTGTATAACCCCACAAAATACCATGCCAACAGTTAAACATGTTGGAAGTATCAGAATATAGGATTTTTTTCTTTTTTCTTGGGGTACAGTTGCACTACATATCCTTGAAAGAATAGCAGACACTACTATGTATTGCAAAATACTGGAGAAGAACTTGGTTCAATCTGCAAAAAATCTTAAGCTGCTTAAGGGTCAGCTGTTTCAACATGATAAGAATCTGAAACACTGCAGGAAAAATAAGGGTTTCACAGTGGCCAAAAGTTCTAAATCCCATAGGAAATCTATGGAATAAGTTTAAAATTAGTTTGTCAAAGGAATGCTCAAAATTTGAGCAATCTTATGATTTGTTAACAGAAGTGCAATAAAATTGGAGTTTATTTCTGCAAGAAACTTTGCAAAGTATTCTAAATGTCTGAATGGAATCATGTATACAGCAAATAAGGGTCACAATATTGAATGCAGTTTGTTGATATTTGTCCAAAACCTTTGCTTTGTACCTTTTTTGTTAAATTTATGAACAGACAAAAAAATCCCTTATTTTCCTAAAACAAAGATTTTATAAATTTCAACTGGTTGTAGCACCACCTGCTCAGCCAATGAATGTCAAATGTTTCCTTAGAAGGAAATGGCTAATATTAGAATTACTATTGAAACCTTTTTCATAGCTAATACTATCTCTTTAATGTATATTGATATTTCTGCTTGGATATAGAATATTCTAACTATTTAGCAGATTCAAATTTTAACGTCACTAGCTCTATTAGAAATTATCTTTTTCTTAAAATATTTAAAATTTTAACATTTCTAGCTTCATTACAAATTAAATATTCCAGTATTTTTACATGTGAATGTAATTCTTTTCATTACCACAGAACGTAGATCTTTCTATTTTTAATTCCCCAACAGAATTCTTTTGATCGCCCATAAAATGTAGATTTTTTTTTTTTTTTTTTTTTAATCATGGGATTTATCCAAAATATTTTTTCATATTCTAATTGATGTCTTCCTTGGCCTCTTTCTGTGCATTTTGCATTCTGTCATTTGATATAATTAAGATTTTTTTCAATTCATTGCAGAGGAACGTGAATACTTACAATCCAGTTATGGGACCCTTGATGTAAAGCCAAGTAACAAGAAGAAAATTCTAAAGCCTTATGCGATGGACATTCAACGAGAGGTCGAAAGTTCAGATTGGTCAGATGGCAATGTTAGTGAGCATATGGATCTCTCTGTCACTAAGGTAAGCACTGCATTTTTCACTTGTTCTCTTCAAAACTTATATATATATATATAATATATGTGTGTGTGTGTGTGTGGCAAGTCTCTCACTGCTCTGTTGCTACTTCCATGGAAAGTGATTGGATGTACATTCTTTGTTTCCGCCAATTTTAAACTTGTGGCAAGGACCCACTATGCCACTTACCAACAATACATATTTATAGTAAAATGACCAACAATACATCATCCTGGATATGACAATAAACTACATCTAGCAGCAAGAACTCTGATTGGTAGGTTTTGAGGAGTGTGGAATCACTTCTTGATTGCTGTTATTCTCTAGTCCACACTGACAATATATTTTATCGTATAATTACCAACAATACATTTTATAGCAAAATGACCAACAATTCATTTTATCTGTAGTTGAAGGCATGCAATTGGGCTCCAAAAATTTAGAATTTAGCATTAAATAACCCATAGAGGTGTCAATAAGCCACTAAACAAAATCAGACAGCCAAATCTATTATTACTGAAATCAATTTGAATCCTTCAAAAATTTAGAATTTAGCATTAAATAACCCATAGAGGTGTCTATAAGCCACTAAACAAAATCAGACAGCCAAATCTATTATTACTGAAATCAATTTGAATCCTTCAAAAATTTAGAATTTAGCATTAAATAACCCATAGAGGTGTCAATAAGCCACTAAACAAAATCAGACAGCCAAATCTATTATTACTGAAATCAATTTGAATCCTTCAAAAATTTAGAATTTAGCATTAAATAACCCATAGAGGTGTCTATAAGCCACTAAACAAAATCAGACAGCCAAATCTATTATTACTGAAATCAATTTGAATCCTTCAAAAATTTAGAATTTAGCATTAAATAACCCATAGAGGTGTCTATAAGCCACTAAACAAAATCAGACAGCCAAATCTATTATTACTGAAATCAATTTGAATCCTTCAAAAATTTAGAATTTAGCATTAAATAACCCATAGAGGTGTCTATAAGCCACTAAACAAAATCAGACAGCCAAATCTATTATTACTGAAATCAATTTGAATCCTTCAAAAATTTAGAATTTAGCATTAAATAACCCATAGAGGTGTCAATAAGCCACTAAACAAAATCAGACAGCCAAATCTATTATTACTGAAATCAATTTGAATCCTTCAAAAATTTAGAATTTAGCATTAAATAACCCATAGAGGTGTCTATAAGCCACTAAACAAAATCAGACAGCCAAATCTATTATTACTGAAATCAATTTGAATCCTTCAAAAATTTAGAATTTAGCATTAAATAACCCATAGAGGTGTCTATAAGCCACTAAACAAAATCAGACAGCCAAATCTATTATTACTGAAATCAATTTGAATCCTTCAAAAATTTAGAATTTAGCATTAAATAACCCATAGAGGTGTCTATAAGCCACTAAACAAAATCAGACAGCCAAATCTATTATTACTGAAATCAATTTGAATCCTTCAAAAATTTAGAATTTAGCATTAAATAACCCATAGAGGTGTCTATAAGCCACTAAACAAAATCAGACAGCCAAATCTATTATTACTGAAATCAATTTGAATCCTTCAAAAATTTAGAATTTAGCATTAAATAACCCATAGAGGTGTCTATAAGCCACTAAACAAAATCAGACAGCCAAATCTATTATTACTGAAATCAATTTGAATCCTTCAAAAATTTAGAATTTAGCATTAAATAACCCATAGAGGTGTCTATAAGCCACTAAACAAAATCAGACAGCCAAATCTATTATTACTGAAATCAATTTGAATCCTTCAAAAATTTAGAATTTAGCATTAAATAACCCATAGAGGTGTCTATAAGCCACTAAACAAAATCAAACAGCCAAATCTGTTACTGAAATCAATTTGAATCCTATCCCTTAAGTTTAATCCAAGTGCAGTGTTTAAATGTAATTAGTTTTGATAAGAAATGGCAATTCATTAATATACAGCAGCAGAGAAACAACCTTTGCAAAATGCAGGAAAATGGAAGATTAATTTGTCATTAGATCATTAGGGATGAACGATTATTGAAGGTTGCTTCTAAATAAAGAAATACTTTAATATTTCCATTTTACCATATGAAAGTGTAAATAAAATGGCATTTAAGCTTGGCTTTCAAATAGTCAAGAGATGTCTTCAACAATCATCCAGATAAGATTTGAATATTCAAAGGGAAATGAACAAGTTTTGGCAGAACTGGGCCTCCATACATATTAAAATTCATATATTCTCTTTAAGAAAAAAAAATACAGTAGCTAGTAACTGTTAATGAATTTATTATTAAATCACTAATAATATTTCAAGGCTTATGACAATATCACGTTGAAACATTGATTCTTATACAATCACCAAAGTTAAGCAATATTGAGCCTGGTTAGTACCAAGATGAGTGATCACTTGGAAATACCAGGTGCTGTAAGTATGGATGTGCAAGTAGTTTAATGTACAATGGATTGAATTTGTTAATCAAAAAAGCCAAAATCCAATTTCAGTTTGGTTTGTTATATTCCCTTATTACCTTTGGAAAGGTATGAATCCACCTCTTCTATGGGTAAATTAGTAAGACTTGTATCCCTAAATCATTATCTATAAAAAAAAACTGATGTGTGTGTGTGATGTTTATGCACAAGGATCAGCACATCATGAACCAAAAATGGAACTCTTTTCCAGCGTCTTGCTGTCCTATCAACTATAATCGACAAAAGATTAAAATGTAATGTCAATCATCATCTGTCTTTTTGAATCCTGTTCTTTTATTGTCCTCTCTACTTAATAGCATAGTTTCCTTCATTCTCAGTAACCCTCTTGCTTCTTAGTGGCTTTATTGTCTTGCTTGGGATGAAAAATATTCTACAGCACCCAATGCAAGGAAATACAAAATCCTAGAAGCTATTATTATAAAAAATAAACAGCCCACCTTAAATATCATTCACCACACAAGACAGTATCTTGAATTGTGTTTAAAATATTTAATATGCATAAAAAAAACAACACATTTTAAGTATTCTTTGTAGTGCAATCTGCTTCCTTTAACTGTTTCACATAACGTCACTTTGACCTGGTTCAAACTTTCAGCTCTATAAAATACCAATCGAGTCTTGCCTACTACATGGTTCATGTTAATAACTGAGACATTCAAAAGTACTGAACAAACATCAACAGGTTATTCACAATTTTGATCCTTACATATAAAATTGAAAATTTTGATCCTTACATATAAAATTGAAAATTTTGATCCTTACATATAAAATTGAAAAATACAAGAAAAAATTCAATGAACAGATGTTATCGGTTAAATTAAATATGACTTGTTTGGGAGGGAATAATTGTTGCCTGAATATATCTTTTATATATATATAATCTCGTAAAGAAACAATTTATATTTCTTTATGATATAAAATATAAGCTGCACACTTTAATATATTTACGACATCAGATCTGCAGCACAGTAATAATCAGTCTTATATACTGTGGAAAACTACTAAGACATTTTACTCTACTAATTGGATTATACTAAGTCCATTTCACTTTAACAGACAAATACATATATCAAGAGAATTTTGTGGATTTCTAACTTTTCAAAATTCAAAAAGATTCTCACTTGATTGATTTGAACCAGAACTTTAGCATTGTAACACCAATTTCCAAAACATTCAACTGTCAATAAATAGCATAATTTAAAGAAAAAAACATTTTTTGGTCTACACATCGTTCATCTTAGTATTTGCCTATATATAAGAAAATTACACCTTGAAGATGACAATTTGAGTGCTTGGTATGTGTCTTACATCTTACAACAACTCGAATATAAGATCTTATTATTCAAGGAATTGATAGTAAGTTAATGTCTTAAGTTCTGTTAGCGAAGTGACTTCACCATTAATCACATTACCATTGCTATTTGATTCTTTGTATAAATTGTTTCTTTATGATATAATATATAAGGTGCACACTTTAATATATATATATATATATATATATATAATAATAATGGATTCTCCCATCGGTTTCGACGTATGAGGATCTGACAGCTTAATTGATTCAGTTATGAAATTTTGTGCAATAATCTTAAGTGGCACTTAATACCCACTAGTGATTTACAAAGGAGGCCACATATGGAGCAAGAGTGAGGATTGTGAGATCACTGTTAGATTGACTGACCTTTTAGATCTTGCTCTCGCTTCTTGAAAATGATTCAGACAAGCAGATTGAAAACTGCTGAGTCCACTAAAACACATTGATCTCCATTCTACCTGCTCCAAGGTTAAGCGCTCAAGGGTGTTATGTGGTATATTGACAGCTGACAAGTAAGAATGAATGAATCATGGAAAAACCGCCAGAAAACCCACACAAGTGATTTGATCAAAGTGGTGAAGGCTTGTCCGGAACCATCCACACTTTTTGGAACTATTAATACACTCAGTCGGTGCAAATAAATGCCACAGACGAAGCATATATATATATATATATATATATATATATATATATATAGAACAAAAATAAATTGTGCAACAATATATTCTCCACTCACTTCTTTCCAATCATATGATGCCCCCTTGTCCATGAGGTTTTATAAGGGATGATTCAAGACCTACTGATTTTATTTGTTTGAAGCCATTTTTAGTCATTGATCCAAAAGTCGACAGTTTATACAACTGACAGTTGAGATATTTCTGAATGAGTTTGGTGCCATGCATGACATTTATAATCTAGAATGAAAGTCTAGATTTGACAAGGTTATTTAAGAACATGGTCCTCGTTTGTAGCAATTTGCAGAATTGGGAAAAACTACCCATGATACAGCATATCCTATGTTCAATTTTCTTATCTCCTATACTAAATTTGTTATAACTTATCCATACACTGAAATTTTTGAAGTGTTTAGTATTCATTAATTCCTCATTTTGAATTTTTATGATGCATCCAGGGTAGGTGCCATCACGGCTTTCATTTCATTTCCAGATCAGAATTTCTCTTTTGGAAAGGTTCCTTGGAAGACATTTTTTTTTTAATCATTCCACTCCAAGCAAGGCAGAAATGCCACTAATACACAGTAGGTTACAGGGAGTGAAAGTGAAAGAAAAAGACTGAATATATGAAAGATTTAGGAAAGGACAAAAGATGAATAGGATTCAAGAAGACAGAAGATGGTGATTGATGTTGCATTTAAATTTTTTGAAGATTATAGTTTATTTGATAAAAGAAACTTCACTGCAAGAAAAATTGAACCTTTTCATTGTTATTGTCATTGTATATGGAGTAGAGAATGGTCATTTTTTTTTTTTTTTTGTTTACGATCATTCTTATCTCAACTATGAATGCCTGTGTCATCAGCATAGCGAGCCTCATCATCAGTACATTGGAAAAAGGTGGGAAATTAAGAATGTTTCCTAGTATATTCATTTGGGATGTTGTATTGAATGCTTAAATGACCAGTGCCCATCTCTTCACATCTGTGCTTGTACATGCACAGAGTATAGTCTAAGAAGAGATTAAATGTATTGAGACTCTCATTTCCTCATTGTTGTACTCCTGATGAGGTTTAAAATGATTTAGTATTGGGGTCCTTGCCAGACATATATGACTTTGTGGGCCGATATAGTTTTTCAATCAGATGTAGAAATTTCTTGGAGTCAGACCTTGGAAGATGGTTTCTAATGGCTGAAAAGAGGGAATCTCTATTGATGTTGTCACATGCAGCTGCAAGGTCTACGTAACAGGTATACAATTTTCCATTGGGGAGAGAAGCAATTTCCTGGATAGGAAAACAGAATGAATTACCATGAGTTATCAACTGAAATTATAATACTTTAGAATGACACCCATTACAAAAAAATCTAAGTTGATAACTCTTGGTTGGCAGTTTTTATTACCTCAGTTGGCTATTATAAAATTGGCATTTGAAGTCAAATTTTGTAATTGACTTCTGGGGGTCAATGTGTTGAGGATTGTAAATTTGATTACCTCAAATGAAACTACTATCTTTTAGTGATCATAGAGAATCATTTTTGCCTTCTATGAGCATATGGCTGATGCTGACCCCTAGGAGAGCAACTTATTGTGCATTCTTAGTTTCAAATTTTCATTGACATGATGTGTAGTGATTATATGGAATCAGTTGCTGGGTCTGCTGCTAGGAAAGTTGGTTCACTCTGTTGTGCCCGACAATTCCTCTCGCCAGAATCCTTCTTGCATATTTATAAATCTACCATTCTTCTAGGCATTGAATATTGCTCCCATATCTGGCTTGGTGTTTCATCTATATATCTCGAGATTCTCAACAAAATCCAAAGAAGGATCTATAATGTTATCGGTTCTAACCTGGTATCTTATCTTCAGTCAATCTCATTGCCATGATGTGGCTTCCCTGTGTCTTTTCTACATATGTTTTTCATGGCATGGCTTTCCTCCTTGGTACTTTAGTAAAGGGCAGGGCCAGAATGGTCAGTGATTTGTTGAAGTGTCTTGTGGGCATCGTATTCTGACAGCGATGGATTGCCTTTGTCTGGTTTTTGGATATAAGTTCAAAATGGCGTGAATTCAACAGAGGACCACAAGAATTCTGAAGCATCAATATGCCTCCCACACCCAGGTTAGCGACCTGTTAAAATCACCCACAGAGATACACTGAGTCAATGTGCAGCATGCGTTCCCATGACATTTATTCTTCCCACTGGGTCCTTGAATAGAAGCTGCCACCATTCTCTCCTAATAAAATGAATAAAAAAAAGAAATCGTCCTTTTCATTGATTCCATCTTAGAGTGGGAACCCAGAGACGAAACAGAATGAAACACAGTTTATTGCTTCCCTGCCACCTACAAACTTTCAAAATTTGAATATAACATCCATTGCCATCTTCGGTCTTCCTGAAATCTTTTGATGACCTTTCTCCTAACTAAAGCAACCCTTTGCACCTTAGTAGCATTATCACCTTGCTTGGGATGAAATAAGTAGTACAACGGAAATAATATACAAATAATCTGTTGAAGGCAGATACTGGTTCATAAGTATTTCAAGATGAATTTTGTTTGAATGTAAAACGGAAATAACTTGCAAAATATAACATTTCAAGACATATTTTGGCTTATGACTTTTTTAACAATTGTCTCGTTTCTGTTTAAAATTGAAATTGCCTAGAAAACATCTACTGAAAACCCATACATGCAATGGAAGAGATGACAGCCAGTAAGCAGCTGATTAAGGCCTTGTCCATGCACACAATAGAAGGGATTAAGCAGCAACTTTGTCTATGAACTCACAAGCACATTAGGTTTACTGTCATAAAGTAAGTCTGTTCACGCATCTCGCACATTACGAAAACATTTTTTTTTTTAATCATTCCACTCCAAGCAAGGCAGAAATGCCACTAATACGCAGTAGGTTACAGGGAGTGAAAGTGAAAGAAAAAGACTGAATATATGAAAGATTTAGGAAAGGACAAAAGATGAATGGGATTCAAGAAGACAGAAGATGGTGATTGATGTTGCATTTAAATTTTTTGAAGATTATAGTTTATTTGATAAAAGAAACTTCACTGCAAGAAAAATTGAACCATTTTATTGTTATTTTATATATTCGTTTCAGAAATATACATGTTATTTCAACTGATGTTCCACTTCTACTTTTCCCCAGAAAATAACTTTTTATATGTTTCATTTAAAAGATTTGTTCTTATTAAATGTTTAGAATCCCAAGATGCAGATAGCAATGAAAACCTGGGTAGACTGATCCCAAAACTATCTTAAAAGCATTTCAAAAATTAAAAATAAACAAGTCGCTTGCTTCCATGTTACCTACAATCTTCAAAGATTGAAATGCAATATCATTTGCCATGTTCTTTCTTCCTGAAACCTGTTCTTTCTTCCTGAAACCTGTTCTTTTATTGTCCTTTCTTCTCATTAAAGTCTTCTCATTCTCTTCCACTCCCACTAGCCACTTGCATCTTAGTGGCATTATCACCTTACTTGGGTGAAATGATTAATAAAAAGAAAATGTTGGTGATAGGCATTGTGATGTTTGCGGTAGGCTTTGCTTAAGTAAAGCTGGAAAATTTAGTTATATGTGAAGTCATCGTACCAGAGCATAGACCAAATAGCAATCAGTACTGAGAAATTTGTCATTTTCACAGAAATGTTTGCAAGTCAGCTGGTGGCTGAAAAGACATGCATTTATAAAGATAGACCTAATGACAGTAAGAGTTTATGTAGTGCATGTCTATCGACTTCGGGTTTTAAGTTTATCAGGTTTAATGAGTCAAAGAAGGAGAGAAGACTGAGGAAAACAATGACCCGAGAAGACCGGATCGTTTAACGCCTAGCACTGAAGGACTGTTTCTGAGCAGCAGTAGGCATTTCACGAGAAATTTCAAATGACATTAATGTGTCTCGACAAACTGTGTCTAGACACTTGCAAGAAATAGGGCTAGGTGTCTTCAGAAGAAGCCGCTTATAATCAAATTAAGACTGAAATTTGAAAACAAGCACGTGTTGTGGTCAGAAGAATAGTGATTCAGCACATTTTTCAGTGATGAAAGTAAATTTAATGTATTTGATTCAGTATGTATGAAGACGAATTGGTGAAAGGTTGAGTTCTAAATGCATCAGTCAAGTTTGGTGGAGGCAGTGTGATGGTTTTCAGCATGTTTTCAAGTCTAGGTATGTCACCTCTTGTATGCTTACTTAATAGTGTTAATGCTGCTATGTACAAGAACTTGTTAGAAGAACATGTACTATTATTACAAAATTCTGGTTTGAAAATCCTGTGTTCATGCAGGATAACGCTCCCTGCCATAAGGCAAAGCAGGGTATTGATTATCTGAACGGCCAAGGAATAAACGTTATGGATTGGCCAGCTTAAAGTCTTGACATGATTCCCATAGAAAACTTATGGAGGACTTTAAGACAAAATGTCATGGCTGGGAATCGATCAAATGTCGAAGATCTATGGCCAAATTTACAGGAGGAATGGTCTAAAGTTACAGTTGGCGAATGTCAAAATTTAGTAAAGTCCTGTGAATGCTGATGTAGAGAAGTCAATATTGACAGGACTTTTTGCATTTTGTTGTCCAATTATTATTATTTTCTTTTTTTTATTAAAAACATTGTTTTATTCTTTAATTTTGGACATTTGATATTTGAGTAAAGAATTAAAGGAATCACAAGCTCTCTCTCTATCATTCCAAATAATTTACAGATTTAAAGCACAACTGAAATGCCATTTGTCTTCATTTAGTGAAAATTTAAAAAGAATTAGACATATTTTTTGAGTCTGCCTATATTTCTGAGATGAGGTATTATGTACAGTATTTACATTAGTCGGACTATTGTCCTCATCTTTGTCGCGATATTTGTCACAACGTTTCGGCCGTTGTACGCTCCGGCCTTCTTCAGGTGGTTGGAATTTCGAACCGAACCCTTTATTTCAATCACTGGGGTAGACTGTTCTAGTTCCACGAGCCATGTTTGATGGATGTCAGTTATCAGTTATCTCCTGGTAATTTTCCCTTTGAAAGTTCTCCACTGCTTGAACCGGGTATTGAACTCACACTCTTTGGGTCTGTCACTGGATCTAACCAACGACTTTATCCACAGGCCGCCCCCTCAAGGTAAGGCTTCAAGAACACCAGAAAGCTGTAATGCGAGGGGAAGTAGAAAAATCAGGCGTGGCTGACCACATATGGAGAGAGAAGGGAGATCACCGTCCCCTGTGGGATCAGGTTGAGATCATAGACAGGGAACACCATTGGAAAATTCGTAAACTTAAGGAATCAGCACATATGCTAGGCCACAAAAATCTCCTGAGTCGGCCAAGCATAGAAATAAATACAATATGGGAACCAGTAATAAGGAGTGCCAGAGAACAGCAATGATAACAAAAAGTTGCAATATGAGATCTGGTAAAAAAAACATGCAATGACAACAGCAAAACTGCAATATGAGTACTGGTAAAAAATGGTTGCTGAAAAATTAGGTTTATAATACTCAGAAATTCATACCCAGATGTCCTCAAGGACACATGGTACAGTGGATAAAGTCGTTGGTTAGATCCAGTGACAGACCCAAAGAGTGTGAGTTCAATACCCGGTTCAGGCAGTGGAGAACTTTCAGAGGGAAAATTACCAGGAGATAACTGATAACTGACATCCATCAAACATGGCTCGTGGAACTAGAACAGTCTACCCCAGTGATCGAAATAAAGGGTTCGGTTCGAAATTCCAACCACCTGAAGAAGGCCGGAGTGTACAACGTCCGAAACGTTGTGACAAATATGGCGACAAAGATGAGGACAATAGTCCGACTAATGTAAATACTGTATATTTTTTGAGATATTGAAGTTTTAATTTTTTGTCCCATAATTTTGGATGCTACTATATGTGTGTGTGTGTGTGTGTATATGTATGTATGCATGTATATGCACGCATATTGGCGAAAGCAGGGGAGCTACTCACACAAACCCTACACAACTTAGGGAATACGTGTGTATGTATATGCGTATGTATGTGTGTGTGTGTGCGCGTGCTGGTTCCATGTAACTTGGGAAAAATGTGTGTGTTTGTGTGTGAGTGTGTGTGCATGTGTACGGATTCCTTGTGGTGGGACAATGTGCGTGTGTGTGTATATGTTTGTGTGTGTGTGTACAAATGTGTTTACTAATTCTTCGTAGTGAGACAGTGTATGTATTCAGGGGGAATGTACATGCACATATATACACGCATGCTGACAGAAACACACGAAAATGGAAATAGATCTAAGAGATCTAAGAACACACAGGGGTTATTAAAACATTAAAAGGTAAGACAACCCGATTCATCACTTCTCAAACCAGCCTTAATTGTTTTATGACCCTTCGCTCAGAACTCTTCACTACCATTTAAAGAAAGACATTGGAATGACCAACACAAAAACAGAGAATGTCTCATATCGAGAACATTTAACATTGAAAAACATAAAGGAAAAAAAATTAATTATTTTTAATAATTATGTGGAAATCTCCACCCTTTACATGAAGACGGTCGTGAGACCAGAAACACTATGAAAAATAAAGAATAATATTTTTTTAAAAACCCACATTACAACCCAAAAAGTTTGCGGTACCTCTCTTCTTTTTAATATATATATATATATATATATATATATATATATATATATATATATATATATATGTGTGTGTGTGTTTTTGTCTCAGATGCTACCTGAATTTTACCAAAAACAGAAAAGTTTCCATGCCTAATGATGAGTGGTGGAACTGTCGAAAGTACTTGCATATTTAAGGAAGACCTAATACAGCTTATTTTTAAAAAAAAACAAGAATCATAACATTCAAGTGATTAGTGGTTAATGCATCTTTAAAATTTTGTTAGCGAAGGGATTTTGCCATTTTATATCATTAACTCTATTAATTTACTTTTTTATGAATGATTCATTGTAATATAAATTAAACTGCTTCCCCCCATACATATATATATATATATATATATATATATATATATATATATATATATATATATATATATATATATATATATATATGATGAAAACGTGGAAAAGACAAAGCAAAATCCGAATATGTAAGTATACTGTTTTAATTTTGTTTTTTGTTTTAAAACCGTATACTTACATATTCGGATTTTGCTTTGTCTTTTCCACGTTTTCATCATACCGTCGGATCTACATCCACATATTTGCTTACATATATATATATATATATATATATATATATATATATATTACATGAATCATTCATACAAAAGCAGATATTGAAGTTAATGATATAAATGGCAAGAATCCATCTTTGAAAACAAATTTAATAAATGACATTAACCCCAAACCTGTAGATGAATGTTATGAGATATATGTATGTGTGTGTGTGTTTTGAACAATAAAAAATATTGAGAAATTAAAAAATTTAAATTTTCAGACACACTGTTGTATATCAATATTTTTCTGTTTTATTATTTAAATTAGATTCCTCAACTAGTTTCGGCCAGCATCAGGAGAAAAAAAATTATGCTTGTTAGTAGAAGTGAACTACAGGAATGAATGACTTGATGGAGAAAATTAACTTTATCTGTAGTTTCCATTTGTTTTTTTTATTGTTAATTTTGGTCAGTCCTTGTGTTGTGTCAAACGACCTCTTTTGTTTTTTAAGATAGAGGCTGGATAGATTCATGCTACTCTGAATTCCATTGGTAATTTTGACAGTTTTATTGGTTCCTGGGAAGGGGATGTGTCTGTGTTAAGTGTATGTTATCATTTAGTTCTTCGGTAGTGTGTATGATGTGTGTGGGTGTGTGTAAAAGTGTGAGACCTCAACCACCCCTTGCAAGCATGTCTGTCTTGTGTGGGTAAGAAACGTGGGTAGGGCTTGATTTATGGGGTTATTTATTAATTCTATCTATGTTATTAAATTTGTGATTAAGCCCATCTGGGTGGAGTGTTTTGAGGCACAAAATCCATTTGTCTTCTAGAATTTTTCTAATGTTATTTTGTTCTGTCCTTTTCTATTTTTTCAATTATAGTGAATTTGGTATGGCTTTTGAAATCATGTTTCGCTAGGTGGAAATGTAAGGTAATAATCTTTTGTGGGAAGCTGACTTGATTCGATTACGATAATTATTAATTCTGTAGTGAAAGGGCCATTCAGTTTTCAGAGGAAAATTATGGTATGACTTCTACAGTTATAGTAGATTTTGAAAGTAGATTTTAGTTACTGAGCTAATGACTGAATTGGTGTGTTTAATGTGGTTACAGCATAAGCTCCTTTTGTTTTTATTTTTGGTTGGGAAAATCCTGTTGTTTTTATTTTTGGTTTATTACGGATTATCTTATCCTCTGAAATGTGGTTACTACCTATTTCTTCCTTAAGGTTCTTAGGCCTATGATATACAGTGTAACCCGGATATAAGAGACCCTGATATAAGAGATTTTCTCTGGTCCCAAATTAGAGCCTGTGTTAATGTATATATAATAGACCAAACCCGGATATAAGATACTTCGTCTCCGGTCCCGACAACTCTCTTATATCCGGGTTACTCTGTATATATATATATATATATATATATAACTATATATATATATATATATATATACATATATAGTTGGATTGACACCACTGACACCATAACACCAATTATTTTCTAGTTGAAACTATCATCATAATAATTATAATTATTGTTATTACAATTCCACCACCATAACTACAATCACTTCTAACACTTTACAATAACCATTTGCTGCTACAATTTTTATTACCATCATCTGCTCCCCCCCACCATTCCTACCGCATCACAATTACCATTGCCACATTAGTCCACAATTACCACTGCACCACAATTACCATTACCGTATCGGCCCAGTTATACTTACTTCCCCTGCCCCCAACAAAATTAATACCACTGCATAAGTACTAATAAGTATTACAAACTAGGGTTTCTACGATTTACATATGCGTAATTCCCAAAAAACAAGCAAATAACCAGCTTTAAAATAATAACAAAACAGCATTAAAAAATTAAAAATAATAGCAATTTTACCTATCACAGTCTTACACAGACCCCATCAAAAAAAAAAAATCCATGAACAGATGTATGAACGAACAAAAAAGATGAACGGTCTGTTGACACGCCAACTGACAAACGAATATTTGCCACACAATGTAACATTGAACATAGTGACCAATTGCGTACGTATGTACACAATGACACATGGATACGCATATATGTTTATGTTTGTGTGAGCTCCAATGAGTGAGTATGCGTGTATGTATGTCTGCATATGTCAATGAGTGAACGTGCGTGTATGTATGTATGTTTGTGTAAGTATGAGTGGGTTTCCGATGGCAATTTTTCTTCCCACTACCATAAAAACACCGATATATGCAACCATATATAAATCCAAAATTTAAAATTTAATTAGTTTGTCTGACAATCCCAAGTAGCGTGAAAGCCAGGGTCACAAACTCACACCATTCCAACTATCAGGTCATCCCTTAAGTTCTGTCCGAATTTTGAATTTTGAAACAAGTGACCAAATGATACATTTAATTACAGATTCAATCAACAATGTATTTTCCCTGATTATCTATGACTTCCTTCCATCTATTAACAAGCTTACTAATTCCATTAATGTAAAATTCTTTTGGCTTTGATTCGAAGAACTCACAAATGTCAGTTTTAACCGCTTCCTGTGTTACAAAAGCTGTTCCTTCCAGATGATTCTGTAAGTTACAAAACAAATGGTAGTCTGAAGGACCAAGGTCGGGAGAATAAGGTGGATGAGGAAATTTCTCCCAACCAAGTTCTTCGATCTTTTGTGACGTGATTCTTGCTGTGTGTGGTCGCGCATTGTCCTGATGAAACATCACCCGTTTTCAATTCACTAGAGCAGTTCTTTTTTTCCTCAAAGCTTGGTTCAAACACTCTAATTGCTGACAGTATATTTGAGTATTAATTGTTGCATTAGGTGGTAAGAATTCAAAGTGGATTATTCCTTGGCAATCCCACCAGATTGAAAGAAGAACCTTTTGCTCATGAAGTTCCCTTCTCGGCTGTGGCTGGGGTCCTTCCCCTTTACCAAGCCACTGTCTACGACGCTTAACATTTCGATAAAAGATCCCTTTTTCGTCGCCAGTCACAAGTCTATCCAAAAAAGGTGAAACAAGTTGGCGAGAATGGAGAGAAGAGCAGATTTCAACTCAGGATTTGAGGTTGTTTTCAGACAATTCATGAGGCACTCATTTTCCAAGTTTAGGAAGTTTTCCAAGTTGTTGAAGATGACGATGAACAGTTGTATGGTTTGAACTGAGAACCACTGCCAATTCCTCAACTGATAAAGCAGGATTTTCTTCAAGGGCTGCTTCAAGAAGCTTTTCATCAAACTCAACTGGACGTCCGGTTCGATCTTCATCTTCAAGGGTGAAATCTCCACCTCTGAATTTTGCAAACCATCTTCTGCAAGTTCTTTCATTCACACATTCCTCTCCATAAACTGAGTGAATGTTTCTAGCCGCTTCGGCTGCTGAGTTTCCTTTCTTGAACTCATAAAGCATTATGTGCCTCAAATGATTCTTGGGTACTTCCATGTTAGCAGGGTTTTAATCAAACAAAAATTAATTTTATTGTTCTTTGAAATAAAATTTGATCAGTTTAAATGCATCTAAACAAAAATAATGTTCAGCTTCATTAGACATTATAAAATACTCTTTAAGTTTTGTTCATTTTAATCAAAAAGTTAAAATTCGGACAGAACTTATGGGATGACCTAATAAATATGTTAGCTCTATCACTGATATTGAGCGCTTTCCAATAAGTACCACGCATATATAAATATATAAATAATATATATAAAAATTCTATATATATTTATTTATATACATACACATTTTACACACACACACTCTCACACACTCACATATATATATATATATATATATATATATAGTCAATCGGTATCTCCTTAAAACCGATTTTAAAACCTTTTTTTCCTTCGTGATTGATTTGGCTATTGTTAAATCAAGAGTTCGAAGGTTTTTTGACACGAGTATAGTTACTTATATTTATATACACACACACACGCACGCACACACACACACACACACACACACACACACAAGTTTTACTAAAACAACTGACAAAGTACTGTGGCTAAGTTATTTAATTTTTCATGTGTTCTTATAATTTTCTTTTCTGGATATAAATTATATAGAAATTGTCCAAATGTTTTTTTATGTCTGAGCACTTTCAGATATAGTTTTAGCCATTATCAAGGATGATTTTATTTTTACTTTTAACTGAATGTATGGATTGTTTTATGTATGCATCTAGAATTATAGGAATGTTTTATTTTCCAAACACGGTCAGCACATTGTGGCTGTGTTCATAGTTGATATTATTGAGTGTTGGCTTTTTCTTTTTTTATTAAAAATGCTTCCATTATTTTCAGCCTTATTTTTACATGTAGATGAGGCTATTATATTTGTATTGGGTTGGTGCATAATTATCAGGCGTTTTTGTAGGTGAATTTGTTAATAAAGGTTGCTGCTTTGTTTACTTTTTTTGATAAAAATATAATTTTATTTTCAGGTTATAAAAATGCATGTTGATAATCATAGCCTCTGGAATAATCATTTAAAAATGTTATTGTTGAATTGTTATGTTTCTTTTTTCATAATAAATATTGTTTAAAAAACGCCTGATAATTAGGCACCAACCCAATATTATCAGTAAGTATGTTGTGGATAGAATTTATATAAAAGAGGGATTGCTGCTACCCAAATACACAATTTAATATATATATATATATATATATATATATATATATATATATATATATTTGTCATCCACAGACAGACTGTTTCGCTGTTTCACAGCTCATCAGTGTGGCTAGACGTCCGGTTGCCTCTAGCTAGGATCGAAACCCGACTGAATTTGCGTCAGTCGGAACTTTGCCCACTAAGCCGTCAGCGTACGGTACGGGATGAAGGTGAATTTTAGCGTGTTTATTTTTAGATTCAGATGAACACACAGTGACTGAGAGTGACTCAATTCTGTCGAAGAGTCGTGCAATATTAGCTTAAATAGTCACTGTTTACAAATTCAAACCTCAAACCAGAGGGCTCAACCGAAATTAATTTTTCAGGAGCTAATATTTTACATGTATATATATATGTATATATATATATATATATATATATATATATATATATATATATATATATGTGTGTGTAATTTGGCAGCAACTTTTCTTTCAAACATGTAGTGAAACTGAAGATGAACAATGATGTTCGAAAGCGCTAGGTCATCGTATGGACAATACATATTTCGAAACTATTTTCAAATAAAAAGTCTCATTAGAGAATATGAGAAAATTCAAAAGAAAATATGTAAGACTATGTTGTCTTTAACATTCAACACTACATGTTTGAAATATATATATATATATGATGCATGTTTCATTAAATAATTATAGACAAGTTTTGTCAATGTATTTTAAGTAAATTCCTTTCATATTGACTGATAAGCTTAATAACATTATCATTCAAAGATGAAAGAAAATCACCATATTGATACATGTTTTTTAATCCTATCTAAGCTGTTGGCTTACATAAGCCATTATCAAAGATGACACTTACATTTCAATATATTAAACAATTCACGGACAAAACAATAATGATAGTCTGTTTTTGTTGCATGAAAGATTTCCAAGCAACGACAAACTCTTGTATATGAGACACAGAAGCAAAAATTGCACCACAGCTTATGACGTTACACATGACCCTGCGAGAGTGAAAACGAGAAGTATTAAGTATGGGAAGCCGTTGGTATATATATATATATATATATATATATATATATATATATATATATATATATATGTCTTGAACATTAAAAATTGAAATTTCAGACAGACTAGGTTGTATATTTATATTTTTGTTTTATTTTTTTAATTAGGTTCCTCGACTAGTTTCGGCCAGCATGGCCATCATCAGGAGAAAAGAATTCATGCTTGTTAGTAGCAGTGAACTACAGGGGTGAATGATAGTCTCTAAGGAAGTTGAACTTGGCCTGTAGTTTTCATTTGTTTTTTATAGTTAATTTTTGGTCAGTTCTGTGTTTGGTCAAAGATCTTTTTTAAGTTGTTTTTTAAGGTGATACTGAGAGACCCATGAGTCTTAGATGTACCTCATTTTGACAGCTTTATTGGTTGCTGGGAAGAGGATGTGTGCATTATGTATATGTTATCTTTTAATTTTTTTGAGTGTGTGTAATGTATGTGCATATATTTGTGTGTGTGGGAGACTTCATCACCTCTGTAAGCATGTTTGTCTAGTGTGGTTGAAGGTGGGGTGACAGCTTGGGACCTTCATGGGTGGTGTCATCTTCTATGAGGTAGTGTAATAAAAAAAAAAAATCAAATTATCTACTACAAAAAATTTAAAACAGCTAACTTCATCCTCAAAAGTAACAACACACCAGTAAAGTCAAAATTACAACGAACGAACATTATCTATGAGTTCAAATGTCCCTTAAGGAACTGTGTTCCTGATCAAACCAAATTAATATTAGAACCCATTTAAACACACACACAAACTTACCAGACTCCATCCGAAACATACTAGTAGAAAATACAAACATAATAATCTCATCCACCTGTAAAAAAAGATTAAAAATAATGGAAACCTTAATATTAACTACAAACACAGCTAAAATATACTGTGTTCGGAAAATAAAACATCTCTATAACACTAAAAACATACACACAATGCACACCCCAATTGAAAAAAAAATAAAATCATCCTTGATAATGGTTAAAAGTATAACTGAAAGCATTTGGAATTATAGAACATTTGGACAGTTTCTACACACTCTGTGTTCAAAAAAGTAAACACTTGTTCGAACACAAGAAAAATAAAATGAAAAGCTTAATCATAGTACCTTGTCTGTTTTTTTTTTTTAATGAAACATGCATATATGTAGTAGTAGTAGTAGTTGTGTGTGTGTGTGTGTGTGTGTATATATATATATATATATATATATATATATATATATATATAAGAAGGAGAGAAAGCATTAGATAAGTACTTCTACTCCTCATTTGTTGGATTGCAAGATGCTGATTACATGTCATTTAAAGCTCCTCACTACCTTTTATACATAATACCAGTATAGTGGATGTTTTATAATATTTGGATACTTCTTATAGGATGAAAAATATAATACCATGTGCATTTTTATGAATTTTCTATCAGTCAGGTTATTGCAATTGGATCTATGGAGATAATCCTTCTTCTGACTTGAAAAAAAAAAAAAAAAAAGAAACCAAAAATCCACAATTTCATAATTTGTTGTAGATTCTTAACATAGCAAAAAATATTTTTTTTATGCATTCTGCACTGGAAAGAAATCTGTTTCGGAATTTAAAAAATTTCCAATAGCCTGTTTCCCAATATCCATCCTCATACAGATCTTGTATCACAGCGTGCATGCAGTAGTTACTGGCAAGCAATAATGTAATAACAGAATTCTTTTGAAATCACATGCAGACTGATTTAATTTATGTAGAATTCATTGAATTACTTTCACTGTTCATTGTAAGTTCTGAAAAATGAAGAGTGTTTTAAATCTGTGCTTTTAATATTTATTTTGTTTTAATTGTGTATTAAATCATTTTTGCCAATTTGAAAATATATATTTTATTTTTGGACCTTTTTTCTTTGTTGTTTTAAGAATTTATACCTTTTCTATTTTGGGGGCTGAAAAATAGCCTATATTTTAACTGCACGTTAAGTTTTAATATACAATTTTAAAAATATTTCCTTTATATTTTACTGTTTGCCGCTTAATTTTGTTTTTTATTTCTAAAAAAATTATTGTAATTTTGTCAATTTTTTATGCTACGATCTTGATTTTCTGCATTAATTTATTTTTGGGGCAATTAAAAAAATTTATTTAAAATACTTTTAAATATTATTTTTTTACCACTTTTTTGTATTTCTATATGCTATTTATCTTAATTTTCTGTCCTGTTTTTTTTTTTTTTTTAAACTACTGCTTTTACTTGAACTTCACATTAAAATAAATATAGTTTTATTAAGAAAATTACCAACTGGTAGTTGCACTTTTAGATGTAAGAGCAGAGAAAGGAAGACCTACAAATCACCAATTCAATTCCAAGTGTCAAATAGGTGAATAATATCTGTTCGTTTTGGTACTAATGATGGACAATTCTCTTGCAGATAAAGAGAACTGAAACAATAGAAATGTAATTCCAGACAAGATTGTTAACCATTACACAACACTAAAGTGCAAAAATGATTTTCAAAGCATAGCTTAGATATGGCACAAGCCTGAAATTATTATGACTGTAGTGAGTTTGATCTTCACTGGGTGTCCCATAATTCTAATGAGACAAGTTTCCTAATCATTACACCATGCCAGGGTGCCTAATATAATTCCAGTAATGATTGCTGAAAATAACATGGGTTGAATATACTACTGATAACAAGAACATAGTGAAGAATGGCTTGGAGAATTTAACACCCACAGGGCATATTGAAGGCAAAAAAAGCAGAGTGAAACACTGAGTAACCTACTTAAAGAGTGAGTAAATGGTTAGCAGAACAAGGACTACAAAGGTAAAGAATAGCATTTAAGGAGTAAATAACAAAAGAAAAGGAAGCTGTGGAGAGCCACGATTTTCCACATGCAGTAAGGACATGGCATATAAATGAAGAACGCAATTTATTTTTTGTTAAATAGCCTCATTAGAATAATTATAGTTAAAACTGTAAATAATTAAAGTTTTTTTTTTTTACACTAAAACAAAAAAGCAAAAAAAAAATTCTATCTGAATTTCTGAGATATAGAAATTTTATATTAATATAAATGACGTACTTTCTATTAATCTGTTTAGAATTTTGTGTTCATCGTAGCACTGAGTTATGTTTCACTCATTGTAGCCTCTGTTGCATTTGGTAAATTTCAATCTAAACACTTTATTCAATTCATGGAGGTTGAATATTCTCATCTAACTGCCCACTTGAGAAAGTTGCCAAATATAATAAACACCTGTAGGATATGACATCTGAAATGTTGCAGTTATAATGGCAAAGTTGAGAACACTAATCTGAATAGATTAATTTAAGCCAAAATAACTTAAAGTATTGATTAATTGGAGGTACAGTAGAGTAATGGATTGTGGATTGGATTGTGGAATGAGAGATGAGTTCTAAATCCAGTCGAGTTCATTACATTCACTTGCTAATATCCTTGGGAAAGTTATGAATCCAACTATTCTCCTCCCAGCTATGGATAAATAGTAGGACAGACTGGATTCTATAGCCTTGGGTCTAGAAGAAGGAAAACTGTGAATTACAAAACTATATGTAGCCCTGATGAAGAATATACTATGCAGCTAAGGAAACGATCGTTCACATTGATTTGATGATCTTGACTATGGTCAATTCCTTTTATTAATTGCAAAATTATCTGACTATGATATATATTATATAAGTAAACATATACACTATATCAAATTTTGTTATCCTTGTCAATGTTTTCACAATAAAATTAGTCTGAAAAATGGAAAATTTTGTTAGAAGCAAAGAAAAGAGTGCTGGATTGCTATGTGGTATCCATCCTCGTATATGGCAGTGAATGTTGGACAATCTCCCTAAGAATGAAGAAAATACTAAAAGCAGTAGAAATGTGGTTCTACAGAAGGTTACTGAGAATTCCATGGATGGTGTCAGTAAGCAATGAAAATGTCTTAAAGAAAATGGCAATGGAAAGAACACTTATACTCAAAATAGTTTCTTGGACATGTAATGAGGAAGGAGGGCTTGGAAAACTTAACCCTCACAAGACATAAAAAGGGCAAGATCAAGGAAGACAGCGAGCCACTTACCTGACGAGCTTGTGTAAATGGGGAGCAGGGGCCTTAACAAAGGGAGGAAAACTGTTAACACATGAGATAGTTGTGGAGAGCCATTGTTCTATATCCTGATAGGGCACATCACATAGAAGAAGAATAACTGATAGCGGTAATATTTTCAGGATATATTGATATGATTAATATGATATTAGAAATGTCATAATGCATCCCAAAGTGTTCTCATCATATTGTGTGTGGGTAGTTAGAGATATTTATTTTTTAATTTCAGATGAGATTGCCATTGGCCATAAAAAGGATATCTCAAAAGAGAAACAAGATATTGTGAAGTTATTAAGTGGTGAATATATTAGAAATTGTGTAAAAGTTGAATAGTGATCATATAAAAGTAAAAAAAAAACAAAAATTGAAAACATTAGCAACATAAAAAAGATACTAGCTTTTAGAATGTAGCAAAAAATGATAGGAAAAAAGTTGAGTAATAAACTAAAAATGTGTGTTGATCAGCTGGTAATTTCTGTCTGAATGGAATGAGGATAGTGTAAATAGTTGTTGTAGCATACCTATGGATGATAATGGGTATATCTCCATTCACATAAATACAGTAGTAAATACTGTATGTTGGTCTGCAGTTGGAGATTCATTGTGGAATTCACTTGACTCACTTCTAGAAGTTGACTACTACTTTCACGTGCTGCTGGCAAATCTTATATGTGTTGTTTGTGTCTTAAGTATCATTGATCATTACCAGCTTTCATTTGATCATTCTGTTCAGTAACCTTCCCTCGGTTACAACAATAGTGTAATATCTATCCACTTCCCTTCTCCACTTCCCTTCATTTTTCATTCCTATCTGCTCTTGCTCCGGATCTTTTGTGGCCCCTTGCCTTGATCGACCCACTGTCTTTCTCTTTCTCCACATCCCCTCCCTTGCCACTCCTATCTGCTCTTCCTCCAACCCTTCTTTAACCCCTTGCGTGATAGTGGCCTCCGGCCTTGCTTGGGGGTGATATGATTAAAAAAAAAAAAAAAAAATGTTATTTACACTATTTAAATATTGGTTCGATGACTAATGCTTATTCTGCTGTAGTCAAATCATAGTGTGCCATTCTGACTAACTAGGTAGATAAATGTTTTTTTTACAGCATTTTAATCTGAAAAGTGACACATGAGGCACCTACTCAAAGAGGTGGTAATCTGTCTGATATAGGTAATTGATTTATAACAAGAAATGCAGTCTTTTACCAGGCAGTGAAATTGGTGCACCATCGCTAATTTAGATTTGATAGGGTTATTTTAATTAGTGACAAAAACCTTGCAGTTTTCCATTTTCTGTAATATATTATAAATTTTACATGTATTGGGAATTTAAGGCAGAAATATTTTGTTTAATGATTTTTCGTATAGTGAATTCATCCTGCTTATAATTATTGTGCATCTGATTGCAGTAAAACATGTTGATGTTTTGTTGTGTGGTATTTTTATTACTGGTGTCATGTATTTTTTGTAAGAATAATTTCATTTGTTTATTTAGCAAAGAAAACGGCAACTTACCTCGTCAAACCAAGCGACAGCGTGTTACGTGTATCCTACGACGGAAAATGTGGTGAAAAAGAAACTTACTTACCAAAAAAAAAAGGGGCACGTATTCCGCATAACATGCTGAAGACGGAATATTTAAATTAAAAACAAGTCTGTCACAGGAGTTGCTATAAAACTATTTTGATATGCAAAAATTGGGTGTCCTCTCCCAGTTGTTGATGAATGGGAAAAATGCTTGACCGATAAAAGCAGTTGGTATTCTTGAATTGGGGAAAAAATTAATGTATTTTGGCTACTGCGTTTGTCGGAGAGCGAGTTATTTTTTCTGACTGGTTACGTGCATTGTGATTTGTGAGATTGTACCCGATAATCAGATCTGAACTTACAGTGATTTGTTCTCTGCGTTGTGGAAGTAATCTGCGACATATGTTTCCTTTGCTTTCAGAACGCTTACAGTTTATCAATGATTTACTTGATAAAATTATTGTTGACTAATATTTGTTTTATGAGATTTAGTTAACTGAAAAATATTTTCTGTGAAGAGAAATTTAGGTGTGCCCTATTTAGGAATTTTTTTATTACTGTTATTTTTTGATCTTTCCGGGCAGTGTGTATCATAGATTAGAAGATAAGAGTCTGTACTGGTGTATTTTTTATGCAGGTAGGTGGTAAATATTTTAGATTTTAGTTCTATATCAATGTCAGTGAATGGGATTTTGTTATTCATGAATTCATACATAAATTTTAGTGTGGATTTTTTTCTTCTCCAAAGTTGGTTTTAGATTTATAATTTTGTCCTTATTTTTTTATCAAAACAAAAATACAGACAATTTTGCACTCATTTATTCCGACAAGACTGAAAAAAAATGTAAGAATGCTGGAAAAACTAAATGAAAAAATAAATTCAATTTTCCTTGTCTTTCATATTGTGGAATCTTCCACGACAGCCAGTTAACCCCGGCTGGGAAATGCACTATTCCTGTTGTGATTTTTTACCAACATCATACTTACAAAATATATAACATTGGTCAATCACCTTCAATCTAGCTTGTTGATTGGTCAGTTTCAACCAGTCAAATCACCTCCATGCGACAGATCTGTTTTGGCGCCAACTAAGTGTGATCCTGTCACGTGATACAACAGATTATAAAAACCAAACACAAGTGATTCTTGTCCTCTTTTTCTCACTCTCTCTTGGACACTCTCTTCGTCGATCTCTTCGTTCTCTCTCGTGTCTCATCTCCGCTGCCAAAATGTGACCCTTAAAGAACTCCCGCCTTGACTAATGCAGTCAGACGTAAAAGAACTTTACAACAATCATGCAAATACAACTCTTAACTTTCTGAACTCTTACCAACTTGTACAATACACAATTCTAAACATTCAACACGAACTCAATCTTCTAAACTACATTTTAATAATTAATTCTACCCTTATGAGCTCAGGTACAAATATTTCCGAATTTAAGAGACATAACTCTGTCAAACCTTTCACTTTACATGCATGTACATCAAATACTTAATAAATTCAATTGTTATGTTTCGAATCATTATTTTTGTCTTTTATTAATTGTTGTGCATGGAAGATTATGAACACGCACAATTTTAAGCTTTCTGATCATTCAAACCTTCTGATATCTTTTAACATCACACAAACTGCGACAATATTCAACAAAACTTATATATATTTCCTTGTTGGTTTGATGATTGTTTCTTTCTGAGCTTGGTCCTTAGTTTTTTTTTCACAACAGTGGTATCAAAATATTGGCTTGATGACTAATGCTTATTCTGCTGTCATCAGATGCCTGGGTGTCATTCTGATTTCAGCCGTGATATACGCATCTGACAGATCATCAGTGGATATCAAAGGAGAAAGGCTTCATTATTGAATCAAAGACTGCAAATGCTACTCTGGCAAAATGACAGGGAACCAAAAAATTCTGATAGTATTTCTGTGTTACCTGGGGTAGTGGTATTAATGCATACATATCTGGCTCATCTTCAGTTAATATCAAAGGAGAAAGGCTTCTGAAGAAGCCCATATCACAGTTTCATATCTGAAACACAAAGCAATTTCAAGCATGAGTATCCACTAAAAATAATATACATTTTTACGTAAAAACAAAAATATAAACAAAATCTCTGGGAAGCAATAAAAACTACTGCAAGTAAAATGTTAATATCAAAACAGTAGAAAATTTAATAAAAAAAACTCTGGTTGAAAGACTGATGAAGCTTATAGAATATCAAGGAGCTCATATTGAGAAATAAAATAATAATATACTCGGGTATATAGGATATTGTGTTAATAAAATATAAGTTTCTAGAAGTGTATTTATATTGGGTGCATTTTAACAAGGGTGGAGTAGTAGATAGTGGCTCTGATTTAGGAATCAGAGAGCCAAGTTCAAATTCCATTCAAATCCCATTACATTCACTTACATGCTAATACCCTTGGAAAAGGTATTAATCTTCTTCCTCCTCCAGCTATGGGTACATAGCAGGACAGACTGGGTTCTTTAGCCTTGGATGGCAACTGGTCTAGGAGAAGGACAACTCTGAATTCAAAACCTGCAGAGAGTCGTTTGGGGACCTTGTGGCACATAGTGCACCAGGTCTCCTGTATTCTCTCTCCAAAAAGTGTGGTTGGTTCTGCACAAAGCCTTCACCACTATAATTAAATCATATGTACTGGTGTCTGGGCTGTCGGTTCCTAGGAACTGAGCTGCTTGACCCTCGTATGTCGAATACGACAGGAGAGTCCACTATTTTAACACAATTCTATTTATCTTTCATACCTATTCAGGATGTGGGTGATCATGGCTCTCCAGGACTTCCTTTGTAGCTCTTAGCAATGATTTTCATTTTACTATCCTTCTCACTGTGTTTCCTTCGAAGGTAATGAAAGCAGCAAGATAAATGTCTAATATTATAAATTCAAAGCTAACATTTGCTTGGGATTTTTTTTTAATAAAAATAATTTGTAAAATTTGGTTGTTAAATCCTAAAAATCCATTTGTAAGTGTTAATTGTATTTTGGTGATTTTCATTTGTTTATAATCCTATATCTAACTTTCACTTTCTATGAAGACTAACACTCAGCAAGAGACAAATTTTTGTGTGAGGGGAGCTAAATTGTGTACTTTAAAGTTCCTATATATATATATATATATATATATATACACACACACACACACATTTTTGAATTGGACATCGTCTGACAATTTATTAAAGACATTTTTAATATGTTTAACGTTCTTTTTATAGATACAAGTATTTAAGAAAATGCTCTGTTTATAATAAGCAGTATTAAATAACATTTACCGGCCTGAATGTCCGAGAAATTTTCATAGAAAATTTTTGTTCTCCGACAGGAATCGAACCTGTAACCTATACGGAACCGTCATTTCGCGTGACGTGCCTTAACCTTTCGGCCACAGAAAAGCGTCTGGTTAGTAAAGATAGTAAAATCGACCTTGCTAACCAGATGCTTCTCTGTGGCCGAAAGGTTAAGGCATGTCACGCGAAATGACGGTTCCGTATAGGATACAGGTTCGATTCCTGTCGGAGAACGAAAATTTCTCGGACATTCAGGCCAGTAAATGTTATTTAATACTGTTTATTATAAACAGAGCATTTGCTTAAATACTTGTATCTATAAAAAGAACGTTAAACATATATATATATATATATATATATATATATATATATATATATATTTCAGTAGAATATGGATGAATACTAGCATTTTAATTTTTCAAGCACTAAGAGTCTGAAATGAGAATTAACTCTTGCTGGTTACATTACATATACATAAACTACATGAATATAAGCGTGTTACTAGGTTGGTATCTCAGTCCCTTTCACTGTCACAACTGTTAAATGTAGCCGTCTCTTCTACTCCAATAGCTTCATGTCTCGTATTTCCCATGTGTGGAACTCCCTTCCTCTTACTTGCTTCCCTGATAGCTATAATCTTCAATTATACAAATGCAATGTCATTCAACATCTTCAGATGCCTTGATCTAATTCCCTGTCCTTCTCTTCATCCTTTCCTCCATCACACCTCTTTACTTTTGCTAGTTGCACTCCTGCCTTGCTTGGGGTGAAATGCTTAATAAAAAAAACAAAAAAAACAAACTTCTACCTAGGATTGAACTCACCATCCTTCGTTAATGTTATATTCCGTTCTAAAAGGAATATATACTTGAAAAACATGGTGGATAAAATAAGTAAATGTTTATTGTAAAAACCAGTACAATAAGAATAAAGGTAACAGTTATGCACTAGGTTGTCGCAGGTCAATCCAGTAACGAGTGCTACTATTGGAAGGTCGGTTGTCCTTGTGTCAGTCTGAGTCGTACTCAACAGATCCCAGCTAGATAATATTTACCAGCCTCCACATGAGGTAGGATGTGAAACAAGGCCGAATTTAATGTGTGAAAATCCGAGCCAGTAGGCTTGGCCAAAAATTCCCTGTAACCCTGCATAAATAGGTTCAGGTTTGTCTACCTCCCCGGATGAGACTCTGCTCTTCAGCATAGCCTCATCCAGGTTCCGCTCTGCCTGAAGGCAGAGAGTTTGACAACAGCCAAGATCTGAGTAACAGATTCCAGCTAGACTATTTTGTAACCTCCCCACGCGATCAGACAGGGCTGAATTTAATGTGGGTATCCAAGCCCGTAGGCTCAGCCAAAAATTTCCTGTAGAACCTATATAAAATGGGGTCGGGTAGCCGTTTCCCCGAGATGACTCTGCCCTTTGACATAGCCTCATCTGGGGATCCTCTCTGCCTCCAGGCAGAGAGTTTGACCAGCACAGCTGGAAAAGATTCCAGCTAGTGTATTTACTAACTTCCCCATGCGATCAGATGTGGCACAAGGCTGAATTTAATGTGGGGCATCCGAGCCCATAGGCTCGGCCAAAAATTCCCATAGAACCCGTGTAAAAGAGTCGGGTTGCTATTTCCCTAAACGAGAGACTGTCCTTCGGCATAGCCTAATTTGGGGATCCTCTCTGCTCAGAGGCAGAGAGTTTGACCAGCACAGCTAGAAAAGATTCCAGATAGATGGTATCTAGCAACTGCCCCATGCAGTCACATGTGGCACAAAGCTGAATTTAATGTGGGGTTCCCGAGCACGTAGGCACAGCCAAAAAATCCCCGTAGACCCCGCATAAGCCCTGTCTGTCTACCTCCCTGAACGAGACTGCCCTTCGGCATAGCCTCCTCCGGGTTCCTCTCTGCCCAAAGGCAGAGAGTTCAACAGTACAGATGAAAAAGATTCCAGCTAGAATATTTGCCAACCGCCCCACGTGGTCGAATGTGGAACAAGGCCGAATTTAACGTGGGGTATCCGAGCTCGTAGGCTCGGGCAAAAATTCCCTGTAGACCCCATAAAAAATGGGGTCGGGTCGGTCTACCTCCCCAGACTAGACTCTGCCCTCCAGCATAGCCTTGTCTGGTCCTCTCTACCTGAAGACAGAGAGTTCAACTGTATAGCTGAAAAGATTCCAGTTAGACTCTGTAGTTCGTTGACTTACAGATACTTATAGGTAGTTACTAGGTATAGTGTAGTCATTCATGGGGGTGACAGGTTATTCCATTACATCAGTTAACAAATTAGACTCTTCTCCTCAGCTTAATGGATGTGTTTTAAGCAGTGACAGTAGCTTATTTCTCTTATGGCAAAAGTGGACTTAAACATTAGGCAGTATTTACGGTTTTTTTTTAATTTCTCCTCAGTGAACATTTTTTTGTTTGGTGAACTTCTGTCACTTTGTTGAGCAAGATCCTGTTCTAACAGTAAGTACATCAATAAATTTGTTGTCTAATAATGAAAAAGCATTTAAATATTTTCATGGTAACTGTACGAATGAATTTAAATGTGCTACTAAATTGGCAATGAAATCTCACTGTCTTACTGTTGAGCTAGCTAGAATTGACTCCCAAGAGGATGCAACTATCTCTTCTATTCTAACTGTTTCTTTTCTCTCACTTTTCACCTGTGGAACTCACCTTGGATTACTTGTTTGTCTACAACCTACAATCTTCAAAAATTTAAATGCAACTTCAATTACCATTTTCTGTCTTCCTGAAGCCCGTTCCTTTATTGTCCTTTCCTCACTAAAGTCTTTTTATTCTCTTTCACCTGCTGTAACCCTCTGTAGCATAGTAGCAGTATCACCTTGCTTGAGGTGAAATGATTAAAAAAAAAATAAATGAAAATAACATTTATTTTCCAATTTAATTATCTTCTTTGCTTTAAGTTTAGTGGTGAATATTAATTATGTAAAGTGAATGTTATACATTGGAAAAAATATTAATTACGTGAATTGAACATTATACATGGAAAAATATTTTGTGAATTGAACATTATACATGGAAAAAATATTTATTACATGAACTGAACATACATGGAAAAAATATTAATTTCGTGAATTGAACATTATACATGAAAAAAATATTACATGAACATTATACATGAAAAAAATATTAATTTCGTGAACTGAACATTATACATGAAAAAATATTAATTTCGTGAACTGAACATTATACATGAAAAAATATTAATTTCGTGAACTGAACATTATACATGAAAAAATATTAATTTCGTGAACTGAACATTATACATGAAAAAATATTAATTTCGTGAACTGAACATTATACATGAAAAAATATTAATTTCGTGAACTGAACATTATACATGAAAAAATATTAATTTCGTGAACTGAACATTATACATGAAAAAATATTAATTTCGTGAACTGAACATTATACATGAAAAAATATTAATTTCGTGAACTGAACATTATACATGGAAAAAATATTACTTAGATAGATGGTACATTATACATTTAAAATTTTAGATTCAAATTCAATTACTACTATGTACCGATTGTCAGGCTATTTGATTTATTCTTGTATGTGGGTAAAAACGTAACAGCATACTCGTATGTTTTTTTTCACCATTAAACAGTCTGAATAAATGTACACAAAATGGATATATATCTATTTTTTAATATATGTTTTAGATTTGTGGATTTTATTGGTGAGTGTTGTATAATTTTCATAATGTAGCTGACTTTAGAAATTTTGCTACCAGATTCCCTTCAGTACACTCTCTTTCTCTCATCTAATTTTTTTTTTGTATTTGGTATTGTTTGTAAATTAAAGTATGAAAGATATTGTTATTTTAGCAAACCATCCTCAATCATTTCGTATTCCAATTGTGAGATATGTGTTCTATTTGAGCAGCTTCTTCTTACAAACCATTGCATTGTGGAATTGACTCCCAAGAGGATGCTTCCCCGATCATTACAATCTTAACTTGTTCAAGTCTAGAGTTAACTGTTAACTTTTGTATCCCCATAAACTGTGCCCTTTACTCTGTAACCCTCTACATTGATTGGCTCTTTGGCCTTGTACAAGGTGAACATTATTGTAAAAAAAAAGAAAAAAGTTCACTATTATTGAGCATACAGGGTAGCTTTAACCTACTTCAAAAATAACTGTTGGTAATACTAGCATGTTAACTATTAGTCCAATATAGGATTATCCATTGATATTTAGTAATGTGTTCCACCAGTTCTAACATTTACTGCTATGACTCACCATACCACACACATTGTATAGAACCACACTCATTTCCTTTGTATTCCATTGGTGAGATGCAGTTCTCACTCAAGCAGCTTTTTCCCACACATTGCTGTTTTTTGGAAGAAACTCCAAAGGGGATGCCCCCCAAATCACTACAGTCTTAACCTGTTCAAGTCTAGGATCAACCATTATCTTCCGCACATATTTGCAGAAGCTGTTCCTCTTACTTTGAAATCCTCTACATTGAGTGGCTCTTGAGCCTTGTACAAGGTGAACATTATTGTTCAGCCCTGCACATGTGTATTATTCTAGCTGTTTGTCTCTTTAAGTCTATTCATATCGAAGTATATTCATTATCTATTTCAATTTTGTTTTTTTTTACAATCTAGAATCATTGTAGTTTGACACGTATTATGGCTTATCTGCTGTTCTGCTGTTTATCTAATGGAATTTGTATCTGTGGGAGTTTGGCAATATGACATGTTTAGGTGGAAAGGCACAAATGTAATCCAACCTTCCTGCTTTGTTCATTTCTTGCACTTCCTTTTTCTTCTTTCATTCCTATTTATACTTTGCAGACGATGCCAAAAAGTTTGCATGACTTCCAATAAATGAAAATCAGTCTGTGGATTAGAAAGGGAAGACAGATTGCATCTTTGGAACTGAAATGATTAAGAAAAAGAAAAAAGAAAAAAATTATCCAACATTGCCAGTGGTTCAGGAATTAGAATTCTGATATTTAAAGACTAACAAGTTGTCCGTACCTTAATAGTAAATAAAACCCTCATGTGTTTTTTTTTCATTCCCTGAAAATTTTTAACCCTCAAAAATACCCCCCCCCAAATTTTTTATTTTTTTTTAATCCTTACCCCTCCCAATTCTCGTTTTTTGATCTTCACCCCAATTCTCTTTTTTTATTAACCCCCCCCCCCCAATTTTCTATTACCCCCCAATTTTCTATTTTTTTAACCCCCCCAATTTTCTTTTTTTAATCCTCAAAAAATCCCACCCAATTCTTTTTTATGATCCTCACGCACCCAATTTTCTTTTTTAATCCTCAACCCCCCTTCCCCACAATTCTCCTTTTTTTGATCCTCACCCCCCAATTTTCTTTTTTAATACTCAGAAAATCCCTCCCAATTATTTTTTTATCCTCACCCCCCATTCTTTTTTGCCCCCCCCCCATTCTCCTTCCAAATTACAACAGTGATTTAGGATTTTGAATTCTGATTTTCAAGGGTGACATACTTACAAGATTGACTCAACACAATCTTATTTTGTATAAATTAAGCTTTGTATCATATTTAATACTAAATAAAACCCCTTTTTTTATTACCCCCACCGAATTTTTGTTTTTATTCCAGCAAAAATGCTTGTAATTTTTTTTAATCCCCCCAAAACTTCTAAAAAAAATAACTTTCTGTTTATATATGCAAAATTGAGGCATTTGATAGGCTAATGTTTACTCAAATGCCATAGAATACCACTACATATATGAGGCTTAACTTCATAATACTCTAGTATTAAATAGTCCTCCTACATGGCAGTGGATGCTGGAAAATCTCCTCACAGATGTAGAGTAGACTTGCTGCAACAGAAATGTGGTTCTACAGAAGGATGCTAAGAATGCCATAGACTGAATATGAGAGCAGCGATGAAGTTTCATAGAAAATGTAAACAAAAATGTCATTTCTACTAAGCATCAGAAATAGAATTTCTAGGACATATGATGAAGAAAGAGGGCTTAGAAAATTCGATGTTGACAGAACATTGAAGGCAAGAAGAACAGGAAAGCAGGGGATAACCTATCTAATGAGCTTGTGTAAATGGTTGGTAGAACAGGGATTAGGGGAGACAGCACAAAGACAAAATTTACTAAGAGCTACAAAGGACAGAAAAATGTGGAGAGCCATGATTGCCCACATTCTGAAGGTACATGGGACATAGAAAATGGTAATGGTCTGGTATGGGATCAAAGACAGTAAATACCTGTAGCCTGTATTGTTATTTCATACCAGTGTCTATGGTCAGTGCTCAAGCCATGGTAAAATGCAAGGATTTTAAATGACGATTTTCAGGGCTGGCATTTTCTATTTGTAAAATTTGTGCCATATTATCTTCTTACATTTCTGCATATTTCACCTTGTAATTTTATTGACAAAAAGAAGGTAGATAAGTAGTTAGAAATATTTATATTTTTGTGCCAATAAAACTTAAGTCATGTTCTTAAATAGCCTTGTCAGATCGAGACTTTGCTAATATTGCCATCATATATATATATATATATATATATATATATATATTATAATAATATTTTTAGTTTTTAAAAATATGATTCCTCCACTACATAAGAGTTCTCATGTTTCAAAAGCGAGAGCCGAGACCCCTAACATAATTTTTTAAGTTATGAAGAGTTAAGGTGTCTGGACCCGCTTCCTTGTCAAGCGAGAATTTGGGAATAAGCTATCTTTTGGTTAGCTAGTGTTTATAAATACGGTATCGTTGGAACATTTGTTGCTATGGAAACGGCTAGTTTCGGCCGTTGAAGTTAGGTGGTTTAAGGGGCTAAGAATTAAGAATTAATTTTTATCTACAGGCCAGTCCCTTTTCAAAAAAGCGTATCAAGTTACAATGGTGATTCTATGTCCAGAGTGGTTTTTGCTTATGCTAGTCAGACGGCGTCTTTTTTATTTATGGGTTTGCCTTGAGTCGTTGAGTGACTAGAAGGTTATGTTTCATTATTATCTATTTGATCTGTTTGTTTATTTGTTTATTTACATGGCATTTTTTATCAAAGGGTTTTTCTCAATAATATTTGGGCTGAGTTTTTTAAGGCTTTTAAATTATGGACTTAATTTGTTTAAATCATTTTATTAATTATTTAATGCGAAAATCATTTGATGACGACAGAACACCGTTAACTCATGTCTATGGTTTAGTAACTTTTCACTATTTAGAAATCTAATGATGTGCAGTTTTTCGTGTAGGCACAGAGGGCATGGGTCATCCCAGGTTTTACATGTTCTAGTTCTATTTATTATTTTCGATTTTACTTTCGGTGTTTTGTTCGTTTCCTTTAAATGCCAGTAGTATTGAGATAGAGATGTCTGACTTCTATTTTGGATGTTGTTGAAGGAGCTTTTGTGTTGTCTCCATCTAATTTTAAAATTCTTTTGAAACATGAGAACTCTTATGTAGCGGAGGAATCATATTTTTAAAAACTAAAAATATTATTATAATATAAGCTCTACTTCTGTATGGAGCACTGTCCTTTTGAAAATAAAGCTAAATATTAAGGAACACCGGATTATCTACCTAACGTGTTCTTTCCTATTTCACTGCACACCTGCATACATATATATATATATATATATATATATATATATATATATATATATATAAAAAACAGATGCTGGGTGGCTGGCTGTCTGTCTGTGTGATACCCTTTCACTTGAGATCCATCAAACTGATTTTGACCAAACTTAGCAAGTACATTGTACAATGTAAGAGATAGGTTCTTAGCATAAAAAAATCAATAATTTTCAAAAAATCAATCAATAATGCCAATCAAAAACGATAAACTCAAATTTTTTCATCTGATTTTGTTCAAACTCGGTATGTAGGTTACTTACATCATAATGAACTCAATGATATCTCATTTTTTATTTCTACGCCACTGCGTTTAGCGCAAAAGGAAAAATTGATTTCAACACAAATTTTAAACTAAAAACTCACTCAATTTTTAAGCAATCTAATACAAAGTTCACTCAGTTGTAGCCAACAATAAGTTGATTGTTTAACAATCATTTCACTTGATAATCGAGTCCACCCATATAGGGAAAACCCACGTATTTACTGGTTTCTTATTTTTCATTGATCTTTCAACCAGTTCTCATCAAATTTAACAATTGCTTTATAAATGTATCCACTTTTACATCCCTGGGAGCACATTGACAAATTGAATTTCAAAAACTCCAAAATAATTGTGGTCTGAAGTGGGTCTTCATGTTGCCTGATGATGCTGTTTTTGCTCCATTCTAATTGAACGCTTTTCCTGATTGAACAGCTGGGTATGGCTGCTAGTCATTAATATAAAAAAATATGCTACGGTCGATTCCTGTGCACACATCAAAGGAAATAAACAGAAATATTATATAAAGGAATAGCAGACATAAATATATAATTTTATAGACATGAAATAGGCTGTGTTTGAGGTAGTTTCACCCAACACCACCAATTGCTACTAGACCAAAACGTCAACCTGAAAAGACTTTTAAGCAAGACTTTCATGTAGATGTCATGCATGGTACCAAACCCATTCAGAAATACCTAAACTGTCAATTGTATATAAATGCTTTCTAAGATCAATGGTTAAAAATAGCTTTGAGTGAGTGAAACCTATGAGTCTTCGCAAAGGTTATCTTTCTTAGAACTGTGTGGACTGGTGCTACAGAATCACAAAGAACTGTGCCAAATAGCAGAAACCATTTCAATTGAGGATTTTCAACAGGAGCAACAGCTAAAATTGATGGTACATGTAGCTCAATGAGAAAATAATGGCATGATCAAGATGACATCCCACACCTCTTCAAAATAAGATTTTGAAGGAAACCATCATCGATACTGGAAAGAACAATAACAGCTACTGAACTTGTGAAGCTTATTTTCTTGAAAAATTGTTTTAAGAGAATGAGTATATATTTCAACCAGTTGGTTGCTCAGTCAATGAAGGACGAATGTTTCCTTATAGGAAATGGTTAATATTACCATTACCAGAATCGGCACATACTACTCCTGAACCCCCTGTCTGGGGTGAGGGCCCAAGCTTGATTGGGGGCCCGAGGCAGTGCTTTGTCACCCTTGCTATCTTATTGTGACACTGAGATCTCTGGAGGTTAATCAAACAAAAAGAGGAAGAAGGAGAGAGTTTACTAACTGGATGATAAGGACACATGGCACAGTGGATAAAGGCATTGGTTAGATCCAGTGACAGGACCCAAAGAGTGTGAGTTCAATATCTGGTTAAGGCGGTGGAGAACTTGGAGAGAGGAATGAACAGGAAATAACTGATATCCTTTAGACATGGCATGTGGAACTAGAACAGTCTACATCAGTGAGCGAAATAAAGGGTTCAGTTTGACATTCCAAACATCTGAAGAAGGCTAGAGCATACAATGGCCGAAACATTGTGATAAATATGGCGACAAAGATGAGGACAATAGTCTGAATAATGTAAATAGTGTACATAATACCTCATCTCGGAAATATAGACAGATACTGGATGATAAAGTTGAAGAAAATTAAAAATGAAATGCGTTGAAGAATCATGTTTTTGAAATAATTCCAAGGAGAATCTGACCCAAATTTAACTAGACGGAATTCAGTAAGATCGATCAAACAAAAAGGGGGAAAAGAAGGAAGAGGAAAGAGTCTACTAACTGGATGATAATTGTTGAAATTCGCAACAAGATGGATTGAAAAGCTGAGAAGAAAATTAAAAATGAAATGTGTTGAAGAATCATGTTTTGAGATAATTCCAAGGAGAATTGAACCTGAATTTAACGAGATGAAATTCATTAAGATTGAGCAAAACCAAAACTACTGCCCTTCCCCATTTCCCACTTATAAGATAGAAACTATTAAGTTATCCTCAAAGATGTCAGATAAAATAAAAACATGTTGACTCCAAAGGGATTCTCAGTGTCATTTGTTTATAACAACAAGTGGGATGGGTTAAAACCCGCTATATACAATAAATCATATATAAACCAAATCACCATTACATTTTTAACCTGAGTTAATTCTTTATTCTAAACGATTCTTGTTTTTTTTTTTTTGTGTACCTCCCAAATTGCTCATGAGGCAGATTGGAGTGAGGACAGTTGGACAATCTTCTCACCCTCAGATCAAAAACACAAAGTAGCAGAAAAATGATGGTCAAGTCAAGTGGAACCGTGCCAACATCATGATACCAATAACAAAACAGGTCATGCGCTAACGAGTGAAGAGTTAGCTAAATGGTAACCACGGCAGTCTGAAGTAATTTGAGGACCGACGATTGGGTGACATTATTGGTTACTGCCGAGGAAGAACAACTCAGAGTTACGTAATTGGTTACTGCTGATCCGGGATGACAAAGGGGGGTTACATTATTGATATTTGCTTTTTTTTCTACTTACATTTATATACATTACAAATTAAACTAAGCACACCTGACTAGTATTAAAGGATGGACAATTCTTGTGGATTTGTTTATGCTCAAGTCTTGAAAAAACACTATATAAAATTCACTTTTTTTTTTATTCATAATTTAATAATTTGTTAAAATTATTTAACTTTTTAACAAGAAAAATCTCATGCTGATGTTAAAAATTATAGCAAAACATTGTTGATTTATTTAAGACTAGCTTAAAAGCTGCACTCTGTGCAAACTTTTAAATTAGCTCCTGCTGCGAAGTAATTAGGCCTTCAGCCCCAAACTAAAGGGACCTCTAGTCCAGGCTAGATAACAGCAATGATAATTTTGAAGAAATAACTTTGAATTCCTCAATTCACTCAATGGAACTTAGAAACTTTAATTTAATTCTGATTTGAACTATTAGTCCAATTCCAGACTGATTTGGGCTGAAAATCTTATTTGGGCAGAAAATCCAATTTTATGCCGAAAATGATTTTGAGTGACTTTCATTTGTTTTTCAAAAATGTATTGCTGGAAACATTTGGCTTTCAAAAATGTATTGTTCGAAAATGTATAGCTGGTAATACTATTTTTCCAAGAACGTATAGCTGACAACCTTATTTTTTCAAAAACAGCCTTCCTGTTGGATATAGTCTATCGCCGTACCCAGCATGTATATGCAGTTTACCGTCATACCCAGGACGGAAGACTGGGTGTAAGGGGGATTGAGGAAAGGATAAAAAAGAAGTACAAGGGGATGGAATGATCTGTTATGTTGTCTTTAATTTGTATTTAGATACATTGTATTTATTTTGAATTTTTCACCAATATTGCATAAGATCCATTATTGTACATAATTAGGTTGCAATAAAATTTGTATTTTATGTGAATACAACCTTATGTAAATTGTGATTTAGTAAATGGAGTGGGGCTTGTGTATCATAGATTGGTGGGTGGGGGGCACATGGATACTTGCACTAGCTATGACCATTTTCATATCTAAGAGCAAATAAAAATAATAGTGATAAAAATGGAGCCACCCCTCTGTAAGTAGGAGTGGCTGTTAGGCTTCAATGTAATTTTCCTTTAACTGTGATACATTTATTATATAACCTCCGGTCCTTGATGTTTATTTTTGTTGCAGTGCAGAGTTTTTGTCCTCAATTGAACTTGGATGAGAGAGGATCAATAAACCAGTTAAGCTGCTTTTTTGTTAATTGTTTTGTATTTCGATATTAACACTTTATATTAATTCAAATTTTTTTTTGCAACATTCTTTTCATTATTTTATCTTTTTGTTAGTTAACACGTTCGTTTCTATTGCAATTATTAAATTTTATACCTCTTCTAAAATATTACAAATAAAAATATCAGATCATTTCCGGGGTGATAGCACTTGTTAGGGTCCTAGCCAATAGTGCGTCCCTCCCCAAAAAACACCATGAAAGTATAAAAATACGTTTTTATAGTAAAAATACCAGCAATACATTTTTATATATGAAAAGACTGACAGTACCTGACATTTTTTCTGTAGTTGAAGCCAAAAAATTGTGTTCAAATTATTTAGATTTCAGCATTAAGAAAACCCATAGAGGTGTTGATATGGTGTGAAATGTAATCAACCAAACTGTGGATCATTGGAAGAATTCTTTGTCTGATTTTGATTGTTTTTTAAATTTGTCATCAAGCACAAACTTTTGCAATGATCTAATATATATATCGAATGTGGCAAAGTTCTTTGAAATATAGAGTTAATTTTTTAATCTGCGAAATTTTCTTTTCGTCTTAGTTTGAAAAAGATTGTTTTGATCAAATCAGAGATAAATTCTACTGATTTGGTTGTGAAAATTTACACATTTTATTTAACTGAAATTTGACCTAAAGCATGGAATTTGAAATCGAGGGGATGAGTTCCAATTTCAGTTATGTTTGTTATATTTACTCAGGTGCAAATATGATTGGGAAATGTTATGAATCCACCGCTTCTCCTCCTAGCTATGGGTTAATTAGTAGGGTCTGCATTTGTAAATCATTTTTATCTCCCCAAAATACTTACAATCCCAAAATATAAGATTAAGCTGTAAAAAAAAAAAAAAAAAAAAAAAGAAAAAAAGAAAAAAAAGTTTCATGCCTCGATTTTCAGACCAGTGTTATTTTCTATATCCTCTCTGTCTGTCTCTCTCTCTCTCTATATATATATATATATATATATATATATATATATATAATGTGTGTGTTTTCGTGTGTATATATATATATATATGTGAGGAACTTATTGGAAAGTTCTCAATATCAGTGACAGAGCTGACATATTCAGTTCTATGGATATGAGTTTATGACCCTGGGTTTTGTGATCATCAGAGTTTGTCTGATGATTGCAAAAGTGTGAACCCCAGGGTCACAAACTCATATCCAGACAACTAATATATATATATACACACACACAAGTGTGGGATTGGTATATACGGAGTAAATTCCAATAACCAACAATTATTATTCTTTAAAGAGTGCTCAATACAGAGTAGAGCAGATATAATCATTTATTTAAATATTATAACATAAATATGTTATAAAATCACTAGAAAAATAGCCATTTTGTTTCAACACTTCTTGTGTCTTATCAAAACATCATCACTTGATAAGACACTGGGAGTGTTGAAACAAAATGGCTATTTTTCTAGTGATTTTATAACATACTTATGTTATAATATTTAAATAAATGATTATATATATATATATATATATATATATATTCATATATGTTTCATTAAATAATATAGACAAGTGTTGTCTCTCTCTCTCTCTCTATATATATATATATATATATATATATATATATATGTATATGTGTGTGTGTGTGTGTGCATCTACTACCAACAATTTATGACAACCCTTAAGAAATATTGTGGTTGAAAACTCTAAAATTCTATATAAATTCACATTAATGGAAACATCTCCCTATAAGAGAAGCCATGTATATTAAACATTTCTTTCCCACTATAAACCTCAATTTATTTAACAGTAGGAATGGTGTGGTGAAAGTTTTTTATAAAAAATAGAAAGATAGTCACTTGAATTCCAGCTGTGCTCAACACGTGAAAGCTTGGAATAAATGCTTGTACTAGTATTCAAAACAACACAAAAACAATGTCTTAAATAGTCAAAATATGAAGAGAAATTAATAACAACTAAAACAAACCCCCTTGAAAATGACTAAAGAAGTGGCTGAAACTGCTTGGGACAGTATGGACAATTTTAGCACTCCCTTACACCAGCCAAGCAGAAAAAAATTAATTACATTTTGCTTGTCTATCATACAGGGCGTCCATAAAATTTATAACTTTATTTGTATTTGCGATAGAAATAATTTGTAAAAAGGATTAGAAAGAAGTAAATCTATATTTTTTAAGGTTTTATTGAAATTTTATTTAAGTTTCCACATGAACAAAGTGTTGAAACAAAATGGCTATTTTTGTAGTGATTTTATAACATATTTATGTTATAATATTTAAATAAATGATTATATATATATATATATATATATATATTCATACAGTAGGAATGGTGTGGTGAAAGTTTTTTATAAAAAATAGAAAGATAGTCACTTGAATTCCAGCTGTGCTCAACACGTGAAGGCTTGGAATAAATGCTTGTACTAGTATTAGCAATACAAAGGGTAATACGATTTTGCAGTTCACGGAAAACATTTGCCAACTGATTTACGGTAATGCCTGAAATCATTAGTTATTTTAGCTATACTTAAAACTAGGTACATTAAACTTTATAACATTTTTTACAGATAATTTCTATCGCAAATACAAATAAAGTTACAAATTTTTTAAAGTGTACACAAACTTTATGGACACCCTGTATTTAACGAAAGATATTTAAAAGAAAGGTTGCAGCCTAAATATACATTAATTAATTAATTAATTAATATATATATATCTTATAAAGAAACAATTTATACAAAGAATTAATTAGCAATGTTAATGTGATTAACAAGACTTAATGAGACATTAACTTACTATCAATGTTATATTTTATGATATAAAATATAAGCTGCACACTCTAATATATATATATATATATATATATATATATATATATATATAAACTTTAGAAGCATTAATTTTTAGAAATGTTGAAGAAAGTCTTAAGTTCTAGAAGAGTCCATAACAGGTATTTGAGATTATTTGATTATTTTTCAGATTTTTAAGAATAAAGTTCTTAAAAGAATTTTCTCATTTAATCTTCCAGGTTGACAAAAAGGAAACAAAGCTGCCTCCAAACTCAGATGATGAGTTAAACTTCCAAGAAAAATCTTTAAAAGGTGGTGGTCATCTCTGCTATAAGATACGTTATGAGAAAGAGGAGTCCAAGCTGGTCATCAAGGTGATTAAAGCCACTGACCTTCCCCTGGTTTTGCACAACCAGATATCAGCTGACAACTATGTTAGGATCCGCCTTTATCGAACTAGACGACCATTTCTGAATCTGGGTCGAAATAAGCCAAACAAGTCATTTCCTCTGAATACATTGGACTTGGAACTCCAGACTAAGATCCAGAGAAAAACGCGCAGTCCTGTCTTCAATGAATCATTTGATATCTATGTCGACCAGAAACATTTAAAGGATTATACGATGAGGTTGCAGTTATGTGATTTTGATCAGCTGTCATGCCATACTGTTCAAGGTGACATTGTGGTCAGTCTTAGGGAGTTGAAAAAACTTGACAATGAGGATGAATTATTTGACCAACCATTCTGTGAACCTATACAGGTTAGTGAATATCTTTTTTCCTTTTTTTTTTTTTTAATTACCATATTTGTTGTCTATTGGATGTGGATTTTTTCAAAAAATTACCCTGTATCTAATACAGCAGTATCATGTATGAGTCAGATGTGACAACCATGATAAAAATGGGGGTCCACCAGGAATCAGTGCACACATAAAGCTTAGCTCTGAAACTAGGATTCCTGGAAGTGAACAAACATGATATCCATAAAAAAGTCCGTGAAAAAAGGCATGAATCCATCTTCCTCCAGCTATGGGTTAAATAGGACAGACTGGGTTCTCTTTCATTGAGGTAGCAGCCAGTCTAGGAAAAGGAAATTAAAAACTACAAGAATGGGCTCTGTCAAATTATCTTGCCCAAGACACACCACCGCTGTCATGGTTGCAGTACAGATATTCCCTTATGGCTACAATGAATTAATGACATTTTTTTTATCATCTTATATTGTAAGAATTTAATCAAAGTAAATAAAACTACTTTTAGTAGGTTATCAATATCATTCATTGGAAAAGAATTAAAATGAATTTATTAGAAAATTCACATGATTAATGTTTACCTACAACAGAAAAGACTAAGAATTTTTCAAATTTATAGTCTGTTAAAAGAAATTTGTTCAGTTTAACAAAACCAAATGAGTAACATCAGAATGGATTTGGAATGAATGAATAGGATCAGATCTGGGAGACAAAATCTCAAACATTTTATACAGAAATTTCTTTCTTTTTTTTTAGGTACTCATATTCTTGTATTTAAAAATCACTAAATATATATTATTATTAAAGGTGGAATAGTAGTAATAATCATAATAACAACAGTAATACCATTCAATATAATTTTAAATCATAAAATAATTATTAAAGGGAAATAATAAATGAATGAATAAGATTAGACACCAATATACTGTATTTGCCGGCCTAATTGACACGAATTAAAAAAACAAAACAGAAAAAAACACAACCTTGAGTCTAATACAATGTATGAGAGGGACATGAAGACCACAAAAATGTGGGGTCCACCAGGAATCAGTGCACACATAAAGCTTAGCTCTGAAACTGGAAGTGAACAAACATGATATCCATAAAAAAGTCCCTGAAAAATTCACCCAGGAAAAAGAAATTAAGAAATTTATGGAATTGCACAATATTTTGCTGTTTGTTTTGTCTGAAGCCCAACTTCTCGAGAGCTTCTCTCTGCGGCTGCTCAGTCTCACGCTGTCCGCTGACCTGAGATGGAGCAAATACATTGAGTCAATTGCTTCATCCACTGCAAGGAAAGTTGGCTCCCTCTGCCGGACCAGGAAATTTTTCTCCCCGGAATCGATCCTTCAAATATACAAATCAACCATTCGCCCTTGCATGGAGTATTTCTGCCATATATGGTCCGGAGCCCCTTCTGTTTGCCTTGGGGTTCTTGATAAGATCCAGAAATGGGTATGCAGCATAATTGGCCCTGATCTGTCATCTCGTCTGCAGTCGCTCTCTCACAGACGCGCCGTCGCCTCCTCGCTCTAGCTTTTTTACAAATACTTTCACGGTAATTGCTCTGATGAGCTGCTTTCGCTGGTTCCCATGCTTCATGTATTCAAGCGTCCTATGAGGCTGGCATCCCGCTCCCACCCTTTCACTGTTGAAACTGTTAAATGTAGACGTCTCTTCTACTCCAGTAGCTTCATATCTCGCACCTCTCGCCTGTGGAACTCCATTCCTTATTCCTGTTTCCCTGACAACTATAATCTCCAACTATTCAAATGCAATGTCAATCGACATCTCCAGTTGCCTTGATCTATCCACTATCCTTCTCCACATCCTTTCCTCTTTCACTCCTATCTGCTCTTGCTCCAAATCTTCTGTAACCCCTTGCGTGCCAGTGGCTTCCAGCCTTGCTTGGGGTGAAAAGCTTAAAAAAAAAAAAAAAAAAAAAAAAAAAAAAAATAATACTAGATTTTACAGAAATATTTGTGTTCACTGGTAGATTGCTACTTGCTTTGTGTGTCTTTTTTTGTTGATATACAGGTATCGGAATTTACTTTTCTGCATGTATAATATGGGACTTCATTTACCAACAAGTAATTTCTGTCTTTTTTTTTTTCCTTTGTTTTTCTTTGTTTTTCTTTTCTTTATTTTTGCTTATTATCATATGCACCAGTGTTCACTGATACTAGTCGATCTCTTTGAATTTTTTATGAATTTACCATATGTGCAGATGTTGCTCCCTGAAAAACAACTAAAACAATTTTCAATAAATGCATGACGAAATGTATTAAAATTTCTTTTTTCCAAAAAATGTCCTGGTAAATTAAACTGTACCTGACTTCTATTAAAAAAAAAAAAAAGTACCAGTAGTATAATTTGTGCTAATACTGTGTTTGCTTATGGTTGGTGAGAATGTCACATAAAGGTAAGGTAATAATTTTTATTTATTTTTTTTTTTTGGTTGTGATGTGTCCATTTTTTTTCCTTTGCTTTTGGAGATTTGGTTTAGTTGTTGTGGATGCCTGGGTGATGGAATGAATTGTCTCTCTGAATGAGAGTTTGAATTCCAGTCAGGTTCATTGCATTCACTTTCTTGCAAATACCCTTGGGAAAGTTATGAATCCATCTCCTCCCCTGAGTTATGTGTTAAATAGCAGCATTTGAATCTGGAAGAATCTAAGTTCATCTGAAAAAAAATCGATACTACAATATTAGCAAAAAAAAAAAAAATTGATGTCAATCTTAGAATCCAAAATATGTTTAGGCTTTAGATAACCTAAAAAGGGTTGATAAACTGTAAAAAAAAACAAGTCAATCAATAGCTTGGTTGTCAGTACAGCAGAATGTTGATTGAGAATGTTCTTAAAAAAAGAAAAAGAAAAAAAGCAGTATTTTTCTTCTGCCTTTAAAAGTTTGTCGCTTTGTGTAGATGATTTCATTAGAGAGTTTGTCGCTTTGTGTAGATGATTTCATTAGAGAGTTTGTCGCTTTGTGTAGATGATTTCATTAGAGAGTTTGTCGCTTTGTGTAGATGATTTCATTAGAGAGTTTGTCGCTTTGTGTAGATGATTTCATTAGAGAGTTTGTCGCTTTGTGTAGATGATTTCATTAGAGAGTTTGTCGCTTTGTGTAGATGATTTCATTAGAGAGTTTGTCGCTTTGTGTAGATGATTTCATTAGAGAGTTTGTCGCTTTGTGTAGATGATTTCATTAGAGAGTTTGTCGCTTTGTGTAGATGATTTCATTAGAGAGTTTGTCGCTTTGTGTAGATGATTTCATTAGAGAGTTTCTCATTTTTTGCACAATACGTCTTTTCAATGAACAGGAGGAGAGCTATTAGGGATTTGATATTCCTTGGTTCCTTGAGATTTTTGGGTCTCTCAATATTGTATTCTCCCTCACAAGCAATCCAATCAGGGCTGATCGGACCCTAATTCTTCCCCCAGCAACAGGCTTTTACAAACTTTGCCTCCATTTTGATATTCGCAATTTTTGACTGTTAGGTGGTTCCTTAGTTTTATACATCCTGGTCATGTTGCTCCTAGCCAATGGCATTTGATTTTTGCTCAACCGCTCTCTTTATATGAGTTTTCTAGGCTTTAGCCCAAATTTGGTGCCAATTCCATCACCAGGATAATAATGCACTGTCTGTGATAAGTTTGTTTCTTTTTTCTTTCTCAGTTCAAGAAAAGGAATATGTCTATTTTTCTTGGTAAAGATTATCTCCACTTATATTGCATTCCCACACACATACAAAATATAATAATTTAAAAGAAAAAAAAAAATTCCTAATGGCTACATTAAATGAAGCTATTTTTTTTTACCTACCAGATAACGCCCAATTTGAATGGAACAACCATTCTGTCCACAAACAAATGGCTGGTTTGTATGAAATACTTATTTATATGCAAACCAGTGATTGCCTTAACCAAAACAACCATTTCTCCACAAACCAACAGCTAGCACAAACAAAACGATTATATCTCTACAATTCAATGAAATTTAATTTTAATAGCTAATTAAACTGAAACAACTATCACTATGTATACGTCTGGGGGATGGGAGAAGGAAAACATTACCTATATTAAATAAAAATAAAAACAAAAATACAGAGCTGGGGTGGGGGGTCCTGATGGTGTGCCCAATGAAATACATGCCAACACTTCCACTAATTCACGTCTATCCCTCAACCTGAGTGACAGACACAAATCAACGGCAACATCGGTGACCACTTCACCAGCAAGCACCTATGAGATAAGCCTATTCTCCCCACCAAATAAAATAATAATAAAAAAAAACATAATGGCTAGCCTAAACAAAATGATTATTTATCTACAAGTTAGTTTGACAAAACTTAAGTTTAATGGCTAAGTAAACAAAACAGATAGCACGGTGTATACAGGAGATGGGAGGAGGAAAAGATTACCTGTCAAAAAAAAAAAAAAAAAAAACCACTTGAAGGAGGGGACTCCATTGTTATTTTCCAATCCATGTGCTCCCCCTCTTTTTATCCATAACCACTTTGCTGTTTTCTTGGCAGTCTCTGATACATTTTGGATTGCTTTACTTTTCTTATTCCTTCTCAGACCAAAACTTGTCAGAGTTTTGATTACCATTACAGGTATGGAGGGATCAACTCACTTGACAAAGTAAGTAGTGTGCTTAACACCAGGGTGACCACTATGCTGATGTATTTGTATTATTTTGCATGGTCCCAACTCTCCTACAGTGGCCCCACATGCTGAGAGGAGAGGTTTGGTGTCCTTCTTTAACAAATCTAACCACCTATGTAGAACTCTGATAAGTTTGTCAGCCTTATTTTGGTTAGACTCTACGCACTCTTGTCACCATCTTGTAGATCATGCACTTCAGTGGGGCGTTGGAGGATTCATTGTCCCAACTTTTGGTTACTGCAGTGGCCTGTCGCTTTAAGAATGCTGCGGCTGCCCTAAGCCAACCACATACTGGAAGGTGACCTACAGATTTTCCGCAGAGAGAGACTGTATTATGATGCATGATAACAGTTGGAATATCTGGGAACTTACTCCCTCACTTTCATCGAAGCATGCTGCACTCCCCCCAGACTTACAAACCAAGCAATTTTGCACCATCGTTGAATCTCACGGAGTCCTTGCAGATCCTTCCAAAGTCAAATATATGCTTTCTGATGTGCACACCATGGAAACTGCACTTTTGTTGATGAAGATCTCATCTATGTATGCCAACATGGCATTTTGGATTCCTTCATCCAGTAACAATACCATCTTCATAATTGTCTTCATTATAAGAGGTGCCACATTGAGACTGAAGCCTAATCGTGTAAAGCAGTACCTCTGCCCTCTCAGTCAGATTCTCTGGAAAGGCAACAACAACCAGTGTACCTGGACCTGTAGGTATGCTATCCGAGAGTCCGACAGTAATACATTGCACCTGCATTGTCGCCATTCCCTTAGCTTGTCTGTACAGACATCCACACTTGCTGTGAATGCGCCTATGTACTTGTTTAATTCTCTGTAATCCATTACAGGGCATACATTTTCCTTTCTTTTTTGGATAACAGCCATCATTGGAACTAGTCCCTTGGGAGGTACAAGGTCCTCCTCAGGATATGGTATAAGCCAGCCGTTATTCAACCATGTTTTTAACTCCTGGTCATATTCCTTACATGCTAGCTCAGACACAGGATACATTGCTATCTTGTTTCGTAGGCTCATTGATGTCTGATTTTTGACCCACTTCCATGATGCTCTCCACGCTTTCTTTTTTTGATCGAACTCAACGCTAAAGTCTGGTTTCTCTTTAGTGAGAGCCACACACAGGGATGGTTTGTTGTCGAAAAACTCCACCGCACCCGAAAGAGTGATTCCTACTCCCCCTAGTTCTTTGATTGCATTCATCCCATTCAGAAGTTTGAAATCAAGTGGCTTTTCTTGCATCACCAGTACATCAGTATTGACAGGACTTCCACCTTGTAACTGGAAAGCAATGACTCCGATCCCACAGCAGGTTCTGGTCTCCCCATCTATCGTCGTTATGCATACAAGTTCTTTTGTCCATGACTGGCATCTCTCTCTGCTGGCTATAGAGAGTGAACACCTAGTATCGACCAGTGCAGTGTTGCCTCTGCCACCAACCTGGACCCCGATCACAGGTAGTGCCATGCTGGAGAAGATACTGGCACTGACATATCTATTCTCACATTTTCTTGGACAGTTTCAAAACATATGGCCCATGGTATGGCAGTGGTAACAGTGCATGGTATTGCGTTGTCCTTGTTCTCATCTCCTATCATTTTGTTGGCTCCAACAGTCTTTCGCCATGTGGTTAATACCATTACATCTAAAACACTTTCTGACATGAATGTCTGTACTTTGCATTGGTTGGGCCGCCACTGTCACCATCTTCTTGTCTCTCATAATCGCTTGGGCTCAGGCAAGCAGCTGGTTAATAGACAGCGCGTCCATCTTAGTCAACACAAGAAGAGTCTACTTTACATTGCCTTTACAAATGTGCAAGCCAGCATATGGTGACTCATCCTGCCAATCAAGAACACGAGTTTCTTTAATTCAGCCAGGTATACATCCACAGATTCGCAGTACCACAGGTGCCACTCAATGAAGTGTTTTCACGTCATAAACAAATCCATTGCAAAGGCTGTAATTAAGACAATCTTTATCTAGTCAATGTCAGATTTTGCTTTGTCAATCAGTTGTTGGTAAACTACAAATGCTTCGCCTGTAAGTCTCAAAGGGATCACGTGCTCCAAAGACTTCACTCCACATGGCCTAAAAGTGAATTCCAGCTTCTGTATCCATTCAACCACTGGAAGACTGGATGCTGATCCGTCAAACTTGGGAATTAGCTTTAAATCGAATTTGGGGTCTGCCATTATCTGTCAGTCACTGAAATAGCTGGTGTTTTGTCTTGTCTGGTATTCACACATTGGCACATTGGGAGCACCACTCTTGACTGGGAAAAACACTGGTGTTATATAGTTAACTCAGTCCCAGACCCATGCTGACTATTGGCTAATACCTGCCTAGTATCATTCATATGCAAATAGTCAGTACCACCCAATCTAAGTACAGTGTAACCCGGATATAAGAGACCCTGATAAAAGAGAAACCCGGATATAAGATATATTTTCTCTGGTCCCAAATTAGAGCCATACTTACCTAAACAAAGTAGACCAAAACCGGATATAAGAGAAACCCGGATATAAGAGACTTCTTCTTTGGTCCCGACAACTCTCTTATATCCGGGTTACACTGTAGAAGGTCTTCTCTCAACAGCCGATTGTGGGAGAGGATGCAACTCTTGGTGCTTACAGCACCACCTACAACCAACCCCAAGTCTTTTATCGGGCTGACCCGATTCTCTGTTATATATGTGATTGAGAAATTTCAATTGGCTCCCCAGATCCACCCTCATCTGCCGCTCTTCAACTGATGAAAGAATATTGGGTGTCTTCTTTTTTTGTTTCTGTAATGATTTCTTCTCTCCGGCCTTTAATAAAATTTATTGTGTGTCTGTTCAGTTTTAGGCTGTTAGAGTGGATCACAGAGGCATTTGTGTCTGCAACTGTCTTTAATATCTGGTCATAGTGCAAGCGATAGCATCTGTCAAAGCTTTAGTGTACCCGCTTAATATATGTTGCAGTGACCCTCTACCTGCACATAGTGGCAAGGTGGGGACTTCGCTTTATTCTTCTTTCTTCTACACCTGAGTGAATGTCTTCTTGTATAAGGTGCTATTGCTTGTTTCCTTTGATTGTTTCTACAGTGTAACCCGGATATAAGAGATTTTCTCTGGTCCCAAATTAGAGCCTGTGTTAATGTATATATAATAGACAAAACCCGGATATAAGAGACTTCTTAATCGGTCCCGACAACTCTCTTATATCCGGGTTACACTGTATTTGTAGTCTGGGAATGTAACCTAAACCTTAGAAACAAAGAAAACAGTACTTGAGTATTAGGTCATATCAATCCTACTATATAGCAGTGGATGCTGGACAGTCTCCTCACAGATGAAGAAGAGACTTCAAGCAATAGAAATGTAGTTCTACAGAAGGATGCTGAGAATACCACGGACTGAGCATGTGAGCAATGATGTATTAAAGAAACTAGAAACAAAAAGGACATTTATATTTAACATCAGAAAGAGACAATTGAAATTTCTAGGTCACATAATGAGGAAAGTGGGTTTAGAAATTTTAACACTAACTGGACGTATTGAAGACAAGAGGGACAGAAGAAAGGAACACATAACCCACTTAAGAAACTTGATTAAATGCATGGCAACAAAAAAAAAGATTGAGAGACAGCACAAACACTAGTAAGAGTTACAAATTACAGGAAGTTGTGGAGAGCCATGTCCTGTAGGACATGGTACATTTGGTAAAGTTTAGTAGTTATTAATCTAGGAGATTATGAAGTATTATTTTTACTTAGTAACTTGACTGTTTCTTTTTCTTATAGGATTTTAAAAACTAGTTTTATTTGTAAGTGTAATGAATTGAGAAAATAGTTTTACTTAGCTCTTCTGCAACTTTGATAGTGTAATAAATGTAATATAGCTTTAATATCTGCTAAGTAATTTTGTCTTAAACTCTTCAGTTGGGAATGGAGTCACAAAAGTATCATGACTGAAGATCATATGATTAAGCTTAAAATGGCTTTAATAGAGATATATAGGGTCACCCAAAAAAAAACGGGAATTTTTGAAGTGCGTATTGCCAGACATGAGCAAGTGGCAACACTGCGAGACGGTGACCTTGAGCAAGTAAACATTTTGCCATTTTAGTAACGAGAATGAAATTCACAGTATCCCAGCTGAGATGTTGCAGCAGTCAATGAGGAATCTCAACAGCAGATTTCAAGAATGCATTCGTACAGGAGATCGCCATCTACAGGACGTAATTTTAAAAAAATGAAAATTCCATCATTGTTTGTTAAATGGCATGTTTTAAGGTTTCAATTACTATGAATTAAATAATTTTCTTCCATCATTCTTGGTTTTATTGGATTGTTAAAAAGTTCCCGTTTTTTGGGTCACCCTGTATATGGTATAAGAAAAAAATGGTGCACGACCAACCTAGCAAGCTTGAGTAAATGGATAGCAGAGCAGGATTTAGGAGAGATAACAAAAAGAAAGTTTATCAAGAGCTACAATGGGCAGGGAATTGTGGAGAGCCATAAATGCCAATGACCTGAAAGGAGATGGCATATAGAAGAAGATATAGGTAAGATAAAAAGATGATTAATAAATAAGTAATTAGAAAATTGTGTCATTAGCTTTTTTTAATGTCGGTTAAATACAGGGTGACCCAAAAAACGGGAATTTTAGTGGTTAGAACGTTCGCTTTCTGACCATGAGACCCAGGTTTGAATCTTACCATGGTCGATTTGTCAGGAAAGTGACTTCTTGATGTGATCAGTCTGGAGGAAGCAATCTTTTATATAGGAATAAATGTTGGAGTTTGAACACAGATCCCCAGTGAGCAAACACAGGTGATTCCATTTTGAATAAGTAGATAATGTGATAGTAAAGGAAATATATATATATATATATATATATATATATATATATATATATATATATTTTTGTCATCCACAGACAGACTGTTTCACAGCTCATCAGTGTGGCTAGATGTCCGGTTGCCTCTAGCTAGGATCGAAACCCGACTGAATTTGCGTCACTCGGAACTTCTACCAGTAAGCCGTCTGCTCACGGCAGGGATGAAGGTGAATTTTAGCGTGTTTATCTTTAGATTTAGATAAACACACAGTGACTGACAGTGACTCAATTCTGCCGAAGAGTCGTGCAATATATATATATGGGGATTAGTGTGACGTCTAATTGATCACTCTTTCTACTCTATCCTCGATGACTATATGGATCGTTATTCTCTATACTATTTCTCTATACAGATAACTATTTGGTGGTTACTTTTCGAGCGATTATTATTGAGCAAACGCTATTAGTGCGAGTGCTATTCGAAGGTGTCTGACACCAGTATTGTTCAACAGCATTACTATAGTTGTATCTGCGATTACAAAGTCTCTACTACAACGAGCATTACAAAAGTGACAATGAGTATTTGTTGACATTAGTGGCAACAAGTGTTCGTTGACATCATGAAACAATCCCAGCGTGCAGCACCTTTGGAATGTGCCTGAAAACCAAACCATGAGTTGACTTGTGAGTGAAATTAGGTAGACGGAACACTTGGGAGCCATCGGTGGTTGTGCTAGCATGAAGTCACATGTCATCCTGACCTAGGGTTTGAGTGTGCTAGCTTTGTTCAGACTTTTGATCGCACTAGATTATGTGCTCTCTCCTAGCAAACATAAATGTGTCTGAGAAAGCGTCTGCAATGGGGATTAACTATCCACCCTAGTAGACTGACATCCATGGAAATGAGTGGCTGTGCCATTTATCTTACTTTACTTAGTGCACAGGCATATTTTGCTCCATCACACAGTTCTCTCCAAGAAGTTAATATCAGTACCCAGGTCCTTAAGAAAGGTCTTCAGGTAGTCCTTGAAGTATTCCCTGCCAAAGCCAAGTTATCTATACTACAGTTGTTTAGGTAACTGATAGTTGGTTATATTTGGGAAGCACATCAGATCTGTGCTTTTCAAAGGAGGGTGTGGCCATTTTGTGTCAAGGGATTGTTTTACTATCTGATGTGAAGGAGTCTATAGAGCTAACTCATAGGGAAGTGGTTGAACAACTATTTGTTCTGTCTCTGATAAACAGACCAGGTTGCACAGGGATAGGGAAGAGTGCTAAGAATCATTACACTGTCAACCATAAGCTTGATGGCAAGGTAAATTCTTTTCCATTCCCCTACAGTTTCTTGCAGTCTTCCCCAAAGGCAGTACTAGCTTTTAAAATCCTATTTCTTGCAAGGTAAGTGAAGCTGTCAACTACCTTGAGGTAATGTGAGGCTTGAGGTAGAACTTTCTACAAGCAGGTTGGTCATAAAACAAAAGGGAGAAGTAATGAGAAAACCTGATTGACTAGATAATTTCTAAACAAGAAAAATGAATTAAAAAGTAACATTAAATAAAAGATGAAAAAAAAATAGCAATGAAGTCATTGTTGAGAAATACAAACTGACAAAGGACCATGATAATAAACAAAGCTACAATAAAGCTATCTGGGTTGTGAAATTAATATTTATTATTATATATTCACTTAAGAGATAAGAAATTTGGTTTCACTCCTTTGTAAACAAATTAGAATTTTTTCAGGTACCATCTGTAAATTATAATTCCTAGAGTTGGTTGAAGAATTAAAATTATTTTTTCTTTTGTTTTTACTGCTACCAAAGTACTTCTGCCAACCCACCCTACAGCCATCTTTATTTTGCAAGAAATACACTAATGTGTAACAATATTATAACCACTGATAAACAGGGTGAGGCAAAAGTCATGTACTATAGAGGTTAATGGATAGCCCAAAGAGGTCTTGTAAAGTGACCACCAAGGTCACCAGACCCTTGGATTTTTTCTGTGGGGCCATTTGAAATTGGTTGTTTGTCAGATGTGCCCAAGAAATATTGAAGAACTTAAAGAAAGAATTAAATATGAATGCAGTGAAAATGACAGAGGAAAATCTCTGATGTGTTAATGAATCATGCAGGCACAGAATTGAAATGTGTTTTGAAAAAGAAGGAAGACATTTTGAACAGCACATGTAACAATTAAATAACGAATAAATAAAATTTTCATGTATAATTATACTTTTAATAATTATCCCTATGGTGTGTGACTTTTGCCTCTCCCTGTATAACAAGATTGACAGCTACCATCTCATAACAGCATGTTGTTATGCTCTTTGAATTCTGTCATCTGTTTCTTTCACACTTAGTAAACCCTTGAATTTTAGTAGATTTTATTGTCTTGCTTGTGGTGAGATGTTTAAAAAAAAAAGATATTTTCTTGGAGAAGCTTCTGAGTTTAATTTGTTAAATTATATTGTATATGTATGGTATAAACCTTTTTAAGGAAACACATCCTCTTCACTCAGATTTCCTTAAAAAAGGGAAAATAGAACCTTGCTTGCTGTGATGTTCTTCCTGAACATGCTTCAGTAAAGCATGCAAGAACATTTTTTTACCCTTGATTGCATCTGAAATGTTGTTATTAAATAATCATAAGTGTTTTGATTACAGAGAATTAAAAAAAAAACCATCAATAATTCCCCAGGACTGTTGAAAGTGCACCAAATCCAAGGCCTTCTCCCTTCTATTTGAGGAACCACTCCCCTCTGATTGTCTTCAGGGAGTTCGCCTTACTCCCATGCTTAGCCAATTATGGCTAAGGCTACTTAACACATGGAGGCTTTGAACTCAGAATTGTCCTCCTTCTAGACTGGCTACCACCCAAGGCTATAGGACTCAGTCTGTCCTGTTATTTAGCCAGGGGAGAAGAGATGGATTCATACCTTTCCCAAGTGTATTTGTATATCAGTGAATGTAACAAACTTGAATGGAATACAAAGTCAGCTCTCTACGATTCCTCTATCCAAGCTGCCATCTATTACTTCACAGTGCCTCCATCAATAATTATCTACTTCAATTGTAATTGATTTTCCTTTCTTTTTTTTAATCATTTCACCCCATGCAATAAAGTAAAGCAGTAAAGCCACCTAGACACAAGGGCTTACTGAGTGTGAAAGAATAAGAAAAAAAGAGAACCATTATAAAAGAGCGAGAATAATAGAAGAGTAATCACAAAGACAGTAGATGATGATGATTGACACTGGTTTTAAATTCTTTGAGATCAAAGTTGGCTGGAAAGCATGGAGCTGGAAGAGAGTTCCACAAGTTAGAAGTGTGAGAAAAACTGTTAGTATAGAACTTACAGTTACATCTAGCCAATTCCTCTGTAAATTGATGAGACTTTGCCGCCAATTTAGTACTACACTTAAATTCATAAAATCTAGGTAGCATAGCGGAGAGTTCATCCAAACAATTACCATGAAAGTATTTATAGAGAAAGCACAGGGAAGCTACATTATGGTGGTGAGAAAGTAACTGAAGAAGCCAAGATACCTGGTCAAGACCAATAATATTGCTGATTCTTTGGATTTTATCAAGAATCTCTAAATATATAGCAGGCCATATGGTTTTATTAAAGAATTTAATAAATTGAGTAATTATGGAAGTAAAAATTGCACAAAAATAGACTATTTCCACTTAGACATTGAAAGCTTGTTATTCTGACTTAAGAAATCTCTTAATTGGTTCAAGGTTTTGAGATAAATATTCAGCGGTGACAGATATTTGTAATGTATGTTCCAGACGGCCATTTTATGGAACAGAGAGAAAAATGTGATCCTTGGGTATCATGATTTACCATTTCTAAAAGGACAACTCAGAACAAATTTGAAATTTTCTTTTGATAATCTATGAAAAAATATATTTTTCATCTTTCCTTTAAAATTGTTGGCATGATTTTGAAAGATTTTGAGATGTTTTTTTTTTTCATACAGATTGGTGCAACTTTAATCCTTTGGGTTTCAAAGATGTCTGATCATGAAATCTCTTTTTTCTCTCTCTCATATATATATATATATATATATATATATGGTAGGTATAGCTGGCCACTTGTATTCGAGGATACCTGTTTACTAGGGCAGCGAGCCAATCCCTATTGCAGACACTTGCTCAGGCACATTTGTGTTTATTCAACACTCACAGAATCCACCTGTGGTTTATACTGCAACTATGCTGAACAGACCTTAGTTACAGTTTCTGGGAAAGAGTGTGTTATCTAGTGTGATCAGCAATTTGAACAAGGCCAGCTTGCTCAAACCCTCGGTCACGATGACTTGTGACTTTGTCCTAACACAATATATATATTATATATATATATATATATATATATATATATATATATATAGCATATTTGGGCAATCCCTCTATAATACAAATTTCATTAAAAAAAATGACTGACAAGTATTTTTTTAACATACAATTTCTACGTGTGGAAATCCAACAATTTATTTAACAAAGTAACTAATAATAACAAAACAAAAGTCATCGAAACAAAGCACGTTCAGTCGACCATTGATGACAATTCCAGAACAACATAACTATAAACAATTTTTTCTATTCTCTGCCAGCCGCTATGATGGAGAAAGCATTACCTCAAACTGTCGCCAGTAAGCCACGCTGCAAGAGCCACTGCGTTTCGCGAGGCTTGTTCCTTAATCGAGACGCAATGGCGCCAATCCTCCGAAGGAACACCATCGAACGAGGGCCAATAACCCCTGAAGTCTCCACTGCCACAGGAGTAAAATAAATCTATCAGCAAGAGAAGAATATTTAGCTATTTTTTTTATCTCTGCGTCTCGGGCAATGAACCCGGGCTCAACCGCGGACCTGATCAAATTACCTGCCGAAAATGTATCCGCACAGGTCGCATCCCAAGTCAACGTCATACCCATTTTAAAAGGGAAGACGGTAATGCCATCTTGCTGCTTTCCATCACCACGGCCAAGGCCTACAGGTTCGATTTGGGAAGGGAACCCAGCTGCATCCAAACCTCTTTTGATGATGTCGTTAATTGCTGCATGCCGTGGAAAGCGGCCGGCACTTCATTATGCCCAGAAAAGAAAATTATAAGAGCACAAGAAAAATTAAGTAACCCCCCGCCCCCCCCCCAATTTAACTGCAGTACCTTGACAGTTGTTTTTGATGAAATTTCTTTTTCTCTCTCTCTCACTCTCTCTCTCTCTATATATATATATATGTATATATATAAAAAGAAGTGGACACTGGTGTCAACAACATCAGTTTGAATGCAATCTTCAGACTGTTGCCACTCAGTGTTGACCTCCGTGTCCACTTTTATATTTACATATGCTCTATTCCTGATATTGAGCACTTTCACCCATAAATATAGCATACGATAAAAGTATATATTTATCATATATACTAGTATAAAATTGTGCCTTTATCACAATAAGTAGGGGGGGAGTAGATACAATAGGCAACAATAATTTACAGAAGAACTCAAAAATGATCACTGCATTTAAGTATTGCATTAATATTTAAGCTTACCTTTTAAAAATTCAATGATAATTCTTCTGACGTCATTTAATTTAAAGACAATTTGATGTACGCAGGTCCTTACTTTCTGTACAAGCAATTATTTTTATTTCATGGGTGACTTTGGTTTATAATTCGCAATTAATTTATATTATTCCCAAATTTATTTCCAAGTTATAAAAATTGTCATCATACAAAAAAGTTGTCGCAAAAAAAAAAAAATCACCGAAAACAATTGCAGTAATGAAAACTTGGGAATCCCAAATTTCAGGTTTGTGGGTCTGGATTCAGCCTGGAATGTTTTCAATTTGCTAACAGAGTTGGCCTAATTCCAAAATGGTATGATATGTTGGGCTATGACCTCTAGGAGTAAAGTTGAAAAAGTGTGACACACTGACATTCACATTTATTATATATATATATATATATATATATATATATATATGGCAAAGGCATAAGTCATCATGATTGCGAGTTTAAGCATATTGATCTTGTTCAACTAACAATCATATCAAGCCAGATTGTATGCTCTCTCCCAGAAATTGTAGGGTTTGTCAGTATAGTTGCAATATAAACCACAGGTCAACTAAGTGTTGAAGAAACACAAATTTTCCTGAGCAGGTGTCTGCAACAGGGATTAACTAGCCACCCTAGCAGACTGGTTTACTCAGAAATGAGTAACTAACCATATTTTTATATATACAGGGTGTTTGGGCTAAATTTAACAGTTTTTTTGTTTTTTTTTAAACAAAACAAAATTAACTTACTGGAAAAATAGAAAAGTGGCATACAAGTTATAAAAATTAAAACTTTGGCTTGCTCTTTGCATTTCCAGGAATTTCTTGTAGTGATTGCATGTAGTTCTCAATGAGGCAAAGGTTCTACTAAACTGTTCCCTCTTGTAAGATGGTAATAGTGTTTATGGTAGGCCGCGTATACATTCAGGTTGGCTTTTGTTGGTATTTTTTGTAAGGGATAAAGCTTTCAATGCTGGAAAGAATCCACTCAGAAATGAGGAATGTTATCCTGGTAGGTTCCTTTTTGAGAGCTGAGAGAGGTGCTTCTGCAATGTAGGATCTGAAACTGTTCCAATAAGCTGTCTTATATCAATAGTTTATCCTGTGAAATGGCACGTCTGAGAACGGCTTTGGTTTTGCATTAATCTTGACAGAAATAAAAGAATCATCTAAGGTACCCAGGGTGGGGGGCAGTACCTCTATGGAACATTGGTCAGGGCATGAGGTGAAGAACGGATATAACAGGTTTGCATGGTGATCTGTTGTATTGGGAACTTGAGTAGATTCTGGGTCAGCTTGTAAGCTATGGAGAAATAATATTTCCTCTTATCAGTTCAGTTTGAGTGGCCTAGCCATTCCTTGTGGTGAATGTTGAAATTGCCAAAATGTGAATGGTAGCTGTCAATGAAGAGAATGTCATCAATTTTTTTCTGTTATTCTTTCAACCATTGCAATACCATCACCCTTCCAGACTGCATTGGGTTCAGAATAGCATCACTTTTCTGGTAAACTGCTATTTGTTAATGTAAGCCTTCCTCTTCAGGATGCTCCACAAGTGTCCCATCAGGTTCAGATCAAGCAAACGAGTTGGCCATTTCATCAGGTGTGCTTTTGAAATTCATTTTATTAAGATATTCATTAGTTTTCATTGACAAATGTGTTGGAGCGTTTTCATATTAAACACTTTTTCAGAAAGATAATTTTTTTTAACTTCTTGAACCAGAATTCCATATACACCTTCAAAAAAAAAAAAAAAAAATCAACATATATCTGAACTGAAATCTTATTACTACCTGAAATATTCTCAATGGGCTCGCCACTGATAATCCAACCCCCATACTTCCCACCTTCTCAGCCTTTGCTCCACCGGTAAGGCTTATCAAGAGTAGGATAGCTTTCATTCATGAAAACAATGATTGAAAAATTGGTCTGATTCTGCTGTTTATTTCATTTGATTTTTTTCTTATGGATATTTTTAAAAGAAGTTATTGGCCTCACATGTTTTGTCACTTGAATCAGAGCCTGACATTTGACATGTATTTGTCAACACTTCATTGCTCCCACAATGCCTCACAATTCCATAGGTTGACAAAGATGGATTTTTTATATTTGCTCTCATGCTATGGGGTACAGATTGGCCTGATAAAATCCTCAGCTTCTCCAGTTCAGTCTTGTATCAGAATCATCTTACACAAATTTCTTGGCATTTAACTGCTGATATTTTTTCCAGCATTGTTTTAACTTTTGCAAACTCTGAAATGATTAAACATTCCACTGTATTCATTTTAAAGCTTCAAACTCGGAACATGGCTAGTAAAATTCAGGATATTTGATGCATGTGGGTTAATTGGCCATGGTTAAGTAATTGGCAAAGTGCTCAACAAACAAAATTGACAAAGTACTCAACAAACAAAATTGACAAAGTACTCAATAAGAACAGGAAGAGAAAGAACAGGGCAAAATAATACTAATCAAATAATATATATATACAAGTCAAAACTAGGCAATGCAACAGTAATAAGGCAAAAAGTTCACAAAGTAATAACTGAAAAAAGGGAAAAATGAAATACAAGGTAACCAAAAAAGTTCAGTCCGTTTTTAAAGGAAATAAGAAAATGCTTCACGGTATGTGTAACTTATATTTAGTCTTCGAAGTAATTGCCATCGGCATCCAGCACCTTCTGCCAATGTGTCTCCAGCTGTTCAATGCCCTTTCGGTAGAACTCGAGGGGTTTTGACGCAAAGAAGTCCGTGAGGGCTTTGCGCAAGTTTGCTTCATTGGTAAAGGATTTCCCACGAAGATGATTATCCAGGGAGTGGAAGAGGTGGTAATCGAATGGCGCAAGGTCAGGTGAATAAGGTGGATGGCACAAAGTCTCCCACCCAAGTTGCTGTATGGTATCCCTGACCACTCACGCGACATGCGGCCTGGCGTTGTCATGGAGGAAAAGCACACCTTTGCGATTCACCAGTGCTGGCTCTCTCTGGCGCAATGCCTGTTGCATATGTTTCAATTGCTGCGAGTATAGGTCTCCAGTGACCGTTTGGCCGGTTGACAGCAGTTCATAATGAATCACTTGACGACCTGTCCACCAGACACAAAGCATAATCTTGCGTGAATGCATAGGCGGTCTTGCAGTATGAGGGACAGCATCCTGAGAAGACAACCAATGTCTGGAATTCTCGGAAGTTTTGTACAGAACCCACTTTTCATCACTGGTAAGCACTCGATTGAATAAGCATGCAGTACGGTGGTGAGAAAGCAGCGATATGCAGGCTGCCACTCGTTGTCCCTTGTGGACCTCCAACAGCGTTTGTGGAACTCACTTGCTCAGTTTGTACGTCTTACCTAGGCGATGCAGGTGAAGTCTAACTGTTTCATTGGAAACGTTGAACTGTCATGCAAGTTCACCACACGTTAGACTACTGTCCTCTTCAACGGCCGCCTTCAGGACTCTGTCATTCAAGATCTGTGGTCGTCCACTGCGAGGCTCATCATGGAGAGTCAAATCTCCCGACTTGAATTTTTGAAACCAACGCCTTGCAGTACGTTCATCCACAGCACTATCCCCAAACGCTTGACATATGCGGCGACTTGATGCAGCTGCTGATAAGCCCACTTTGAAGACGTAAAGCAAACAGCCCCGAACAAGATCTCTAGACACTTCCATCCTTCTTACAGCTGTCTGGCTTATAACTGATGACCGGGCACGGTGCGCATGTTTTTTATAACGGCTGTCCGAATTTGAAAACAATTGCTACACGCATTCCGTATATATTTCAACTTCATTCAATGACTGATCAAAAACGGACAGAACTTTTTTGGTTACCTTGTAGTATCAAGCAAGCAAACGATATATTTAAAGCCAATCAATAGGTAAGAAGGCAAAAGAGTTCACAAACTATGAGTTGGTGTTTGCACACAAAAAGCAAGGTTGGACAAGCGAATGCAGTGGGTCTGTCTAGTCAATAAGGCAAATCTGGACTGGCTAAGAAAAATATCCCAGCATGAATTTTGTGAACTTTTTGCTTATAAAAGGGGAGGGGGAAAAAGTTTTGCAGTCATTCTCTTCTTCCATGAAATCAACCCTCCCACTCAATCTAAATGGATGTGTGCACTCATATTTACCTCCCCCTTATCCCTACTTTCTATGTGGCCAATAAATACAAACAAAATATATGCAAACATTTACATATACATAATTTACAGAGATATTTATTTTGTGTTTAATATTTCAAAAATTTTTTTTTATATTCCAAATCTTAATGATTTTTTTATATTTATTTACGTTTTCATTTATATATTACAAATCCTTTTTTGTTGTTTCCCTTTTCTTACTTTATATTTTTTCTCTTCTCTGACAAAAAGGGGGTAATAAAAAAAAATGAGGGAACAAAAACAAAAAAATGTGGCAATTAAAATGCCAAAAAAAAAAAAAAAAAAAAAAGAGAAAATTGTTCAGTATTGCGCTCCATTTAGATCGGTAAAGAATTTATTGAATTTTGTTCTGCCGATAGTAAACAAATCGGCAGCATTTTCTTCCAGTGAGATATAATGCAATTTTATCGTAGCTTTTTGAATTTCAGTCCTTATGAAGTGGTACATTATGTCTGTGTTTTGAACGTTGATGGTAGACTAGAGCAATGGTACCTTGATTATCATGACAGATTGTGGCTTTCTCTTTAGTTGCATTAACCATGGTGGCTAATAACTGAATAAGGAATTTTGCTTCTTATATTGCAGCTGCCAATACCATGTATTCTGCTTCGCAGGTTGATAATGCCACTGTAGGTTGCTTTCTTGTTTTCCACAAAATCATTGAACAGTTTGGTGTTAATTGGGAACCACATCCTGTAATGCTACAGCAATCTTTTGAATTTCCCCAATCAGCATCACAAAAACCTCTTAAAGCTTATTTGATCTATTAAACACTAAACAGTGTGTTTTTGGCTCTTTCAAAATAATGTAAGACTTGTTTGCCTCTTACCAAGTGAGCCATGGTTGGATTTGTGGAATATAGTGACAGTATTGTTACTGTGTAACTAATATCAGGACGAATGGCAGTCATAACGTATATCAGGCTGTTATCTCTCGGTAATATTTTTCGTCTACTGGTTCAGCATTGCTCTCATCCATTAGATTGATATCAATTTCACAAGGCATTGATCTAGGTTTACAGTCTTCATTTTAAATTTGTCTAGAATATTTTCAGTATATTTTGTTTGATTCATTTCATTGCAGTTATTTTTAAACGTAAATTGTATTCCCAGAAAGAAAGAAAGCTTTCCAAGATCAATCATTCTGAACTGTTCAATTAAACGTGTTTTTACATTAATTAATGCAGAATTGCATCTTGCACCAATTAGTATATCACCAAAGCAAACAATCATAAACACCATCGTATTAGAAGTGATTTTTGTGTAAATACAAGAATCTGCCGAGGATTGAGAAAAACCCTTCACTAATTAAATACGTACGAAGAATTTGATTCCAATTTTGTCTGCTTTGCTTAAGTCCATATAAGGATTTCCTTAATCACCATACAAGTTTGTTATTGTTTTTTCTGTGAATGGAGTCGCCCTCTGGTTGTTCAATATACATTTTGCAATCGATTGGTGCATTTAAATATGCTGTTTTTACATCCATTTGGCGGAGAAATTATATTGAACAGCTAATTGCATTAGAATTCTTACCAACAGTAATCGAGCTGTAGGAGAGAAAGTTTCAGGAAAAACTATACCAGGTTTTTGCAGGTAATCTTTTGCAATGAATCTTGCTTTGAACTCTTCATTAGTGTCATTAGTTTTAATAATGTAAACCCATTGACTGCAAAAACAGTTTCACCAGGTGCAAGTTCTATTAATTCATACATATTCGCTTTTATAACAGCTGCATCTTTTTCTGTGGCATCTCACCATTGTATAAAGTCATTTGAAGTAATCGCTTCATTATAATTAGTGGGTATATTTTTCATCGAACGCCAATAATCTACATTTGGATTTACTACGTCATCTAAATTCTTAACAACGTAATCTTGTAAATATTCAGGCATTTTTTTGTAACCTGCTTGGATATTGTCTCTGTTATTTCTGCACTAGGATTATTTCACATATTATCACTTGAATTTATTGCTTGTGGAATTTCGCTTTCTTGTGTCCCCTCCCTACAAGGATTTCTTCGGCCAATAGTCGGAAAGTAATGCATCATTTTCTTGATCAGAAAAAAAGCCTACATCAGATGATTGTTTTAAAGTTTTCAGTAAATTTTATACACCTGACTCTCTTGACATTCCTCGTCTAAGGTATATATATTAAATAGGCAGGACTAGATTTATTGTAGCCTATGAAAATAGCTTTTTCACTTTTAGTGTCCAATTTCTATCTTGTAGGCATGCATAACAAATGGTGCCAAATATATACATATTGGGGTGGGGTTAGGTTTGCGATCTGTGAATATTTCAAAGGCAGCTTTTTTGTTCTTTGACTGTTGTACTGATTTCTAATATATGCAGCAGTCATAATATGATTATTATAATCATCATTATTATTATAATAATAGTATGACCGCAAAATCTTTGGTAGCTTTGATTTTATTAATAGACATCTACACATTTTGAATAAAAATGCCAACATCTAGTTGTACCATTTTGATGTGGAGAATATGGGGCTGGTTTCTCATGTTTAATTTTATTAATAATTAAATGATTTTCAAAGTTTTTCCAAGTGAATTTTGTGCTGTTATCCCTTCTTAGGCATTTCATAGAGCCATATCGAGTAATGTCAGCCAAATATTTCCTTGTAGCAAGATATGTATTGCCTTTTTGTTTCAGAAAATAAAACATAATTACACCAGAATAGTCGTCCATGAAATAAAATGTGTATTTCAAGCCATTCAAAGATCTTGGTTCAATTGGGCAAGATTGCAATGAACAAGGTCTCATATTTTAGTGCCCTTTTGTCGGGTAACCTGTTTTTATACTGTACCATTTTGCTTTGGATACATGCTTCACAGTTTGAATCTGATTTATCAGCAATTTTTATGCCTTCCACAACTTCTTGTAGCTGTATAATGTCCAAGAATGTGATGCCATTATTTTAGGCTGCACATAAGTTTTGGAGGTTACTGCAGTATTTAAGTAGTATAGGCATCTTTTTCTTTTTATGTTGAATTTAACACCATTAGGGTAGATAAGTTCTGAGTAATTACGATCGAATTTCACAAAAGCTCCTTTTTAGGGAGATATTTTGTTTGAATGTCGGGACGTATAGAGCATTCGTTAAAATGCAGTCTCGCATATTTCTGTCTGTATTTGTTATAGTGACTTGATCATCGCCTGTTTTTAAAGCAATTTTATTGGTATGACCACCATTTGCCAGTTTGATTTATTCTACTGGTATGACTACCATTTGCCAGTTTGATTTATTCTACTGGTATGACTACCATTTGCCAGTTTGATTTATTCTACTGGTATGACTACCATTTGCCAGTTTGATTTATTCTACTGGTATGACTACCATTTGCCAGTTTGATTTATTCTACTGGTATGACTACCATTTGCCAGTTTGATTTATTCTACTGGTATGACTACCATTTGCCAGTTTGATTTATTCTACTGGTATGACTACCATTTGCCAGTTTGATTTATTCTACTGGTATGACTACCATTTGCCAGTTTGATTTATTCTACTGGTATGACTACCATTCGCCAGTTTGATTTATTCTACTGGTATGACTACCATTTGCCAGTTTGATACGATGGTTTTTTTTGGATTAAAATCGTTATCAAATATAAGAAATTTAGATTTGTCAGTACTCACATGGGTACGATCGACAAGTGAGCTGTTTTTGTTGTAAAAGGTATCTAGTCCAACTGGAAACATAAATGAATGTTCATTATCTGAAACATGTTCCATATTTTTTATGAAATAAGCTTATTTCTTGTTTCTGCATTCAGTACTCTTATGTCCCAGTTTGCGACAAGCATGACAGATAATATTTTTATTTGGGGGATTGGAACTATAGCACTTTGAGGGGGGATTATTTGCTGGTTAATTCCACAATTTATTCCTGCAATCGGGACTTTCATGTCAGAGTTTACTGCAAGTGAAACGGGTAGGCACGTTAGTTTGTGGTTTTGGTCTTGGCATTCTGAGAGTCATTGCGGTATTTTCACTGTCGTTCTCATGAATCATCTTTTCAGTTTCTTTGAACCTTCACAATTCAACTTTAAATTCACTAAATGTTAGCAGCTTGTCTTTCTGAGTGATAACAGCTGTAAATGGTTTGAAATTGAATGGACCATGGCAATTAGTAAACCATCACCAATAATTTCCCCAAAAATCTTTAATAAAGTAGACGATTTTTTGGCTCAAATAATATAATCCATAATAGTTTCAATACTACCTTTGTGTAGCGATGTTAATTCTGTATAGAGTGAAATTATTTTGGGCTTTCCTTTCGATAAATAGTGCTCAAAATTTGCAGTGCTTTTCTCCTATCGTCAGGAACTTCTCTCATGATAAGAGACAAACTTCAATCATCAACGAATTGAATTTATTTGGCAAATGCGTTTACATTCTTTTCATGGTCATCTTCATCATTGGGATGATCAAAAGGAACCAAAATTATTTTATGTAATTTTTGAATCTGCATATAACCCCAAAACTTTACTTCCCATGGTTCATATTTTGATTTGTTAACATTAAAGCAGAGTCTATTCCTAACCTGATGAATTAAAAGCCATTGTCAAAATGCACAACTATCCAACAAACAGAATTAATAAAGTTTGCAATAAAAAGAAAAAAAAGGCAAAAATGAAATAGTATCAAGCAAGCAAGCAAAGAATATATTTAAAGCAAATCAACAGGTAAGAAGGCAAAAGAGTTCGCAAACTATGAGTTAGTGTTTGCACAGAAAAGCAAGGTCAGCCAAACAAATGCAGTGGGTCTGCTTAGTCGATAAGGCAAATCTGGACTGAGTCATGTCAAAGTACAAGCTGTCCTATTTTATTCACTAAGAAAAATATCCCAGCATGCATTATGTAGACTTTTTTTGCCTATAAAAGGGGAGGGGGAAAGTTTTACAATCCTTCTCTTTTGTGAAATCAGCATGAAGTTTCAAGGAATTAATTAATTGTTGTAACCTAGAGAAGGTTACTGAATAGAATAATCAAATGATGGTTGGTAATGAATGATAATACTGAGGACACGAACAACACTTACAAGATTTGCCAGCGTCACATAGAAGTAGTAGTCAACTGCTGAAAGTGAGACAAGTGAATTCCACAATGAATCTCCAACTGCAGGATATCTACCAACAACCCCATGTGGTCAGATGTGGCACAAGGCTGAATTTAATGTGGGGTATTCAAGCCCGTAGGCTTGGCCAAAAATTCCCATAGACCCTGTAAAAAAAACGGAGTCAGGTAGCTGTTTCCCAAGACGAGAGACTGCTTTTTGACATAACCTCATTTGGGGATTCTCTCTGCCTCCAGGCAGAGAGGGTTTGCACAGCTGGAGACAAATCTTCGACTGCAGACCAACATACAGTATTTACAGCTGTATTTATGTGAATGGGGGCATACCCATTATCATTTGTAGGTATGCTACAACACTAATTTAACAAGTCAAGAAATTGACCAATGAAAATCAAACAACACAAATGTAAGAATACCAGAATTTCTCTCTAAATATTTCTGAAATGAGGTCTTGTAATTATTTACACTATTTACATTGTTCTGACTGTTGTCGTTATCTTTGTTGCCATTCATGATGTTTTGACTGTTGTACACTGTGTCCTCCTTCAGGTGATTGGAATTTTGAACTGAACCCTTTATTTCATCCACTGGGTAGATTGTTCTAGTTCCACATGCCATGTCTCTTCTGGATGTCTCAGTTATCTCCCTTTAACTCAACTCTCCAAGTTTTTGTTCATCACTTAACTCGAAACTCTTTGGGTCAAGTCACTAGAGTCAACTAATGCTTTTATCTACTGGGTCATTTGTCCTTGAGGATATCAATGTATGAATTTTGGGGATTTATAAAATGTCTCAGTAACCATTTTTACCAAAGCTCATATTGCAATTTTTGTTGTTGCTGCTTTTCTCAAGCACTCCTTATTACTGGTTCCCATATTGAATTCATTTCTATGCTTGGCTGGCTTAGATTTTTGTAGCCTAGCATATGTGCTGATTCCTTAAGTTTTCGTATTTTCCAGTGATGTTCTCTGCTTATTATTTCAACCTCATGCCACAGGGGGCAGAGATCTCCATTTTCTTTCCATATGTGGTCAGTTCCACTTGATTTATCTATTTCCCCATATGTTACGGCTTTACGATGTTCTTGCAGCCTTACCTTAAGGAGGCGGCCTGTTTCTACTTTATATTTCTTACCACAGCTGCATGGGATGGTCTACACACAATTTTTAGTCCTATTCTCCTCTATGAGGGTCTTACTTGGAAGAGACGTCTGCAAAGTGTTAAACTACTTTTGAAGGTTTTGTATTTCTTCCCAATAATCCCTTCACATAGGATAGGCAGACTGAATCTGTTTTCTGAGTGTTGTTATCCTATTGTACCCTTCTATCTCAGTTTGTCAAAGCTGTTGCTATGTACTCAGGGTAGCTGTTACATTGTAGGGTACAGCTTATACTGACCATTTCTTGTTCATATGTCACTGGGTCGCCACTTATGACTTTTGCTTGATGTGGTAAGCAGCAGATGATCCCTTTCTTTACACTGTGGGAGTTGAAGTTGAGGTATTGTCTGGTGAATGTTGGCTTGTAGTATACAGATGTCTTGAACCCATACTCTGTTTGAGATATTAGTACATACAGGAATGCGAGTTTGTTGTTTTTTTTTCTCTCCATTGTGAACTATATCGATGATCTTACTGAGTTCACATGGTTCAGTAGTAGCTGGACCTCTTCCTGGTGTGGCCAGAGTATGAAGGTGTCATCTGTGTATCTCAGCTATAGAGTTTGCTTTAGTGATGTGGATTTCTTCTTTTTCTCTATATCTCAGTTTTCTTAATAAAACCGAAGCATGTTAGATTGATAAATGTTTCCTATTTGTTCTTTATCTTATTATTCTGTTGGATTCCAATATATATTTGATTCTAACTCAGCTTTTTCTATCAAACAACTGCTGTCCTTCCACATCTCTGGTGCTATATAATCAACATGTTTAGTTTAACCACGTTTTTTACTGTTTCATTTCTTTGATGTTTGTATATCCTCTCATAAGTTTTTGCCCGATTCAGACTCCTGTGTTATGTGGTTTCTGAAGAAGAGTTTATAGTAGTGCTTGAAACATTATGATGGAATCAACAATTAGACTAAAGTTATTTGTATTACATTGAGGCTTTTAAATGAGAATGTTTTTCATGCTTGAGGTTACTGAAGTGGGTCCAGAATTGGGTTGACTTAGTGAGGTCTGTCCACAACTCATTCAACATAGTGTAACAGGCACAATGAAGGGTGTGGCAGGATTGGCAGAAAGCAATTTTCTTTCGTGAACAAATTGCGGTGAGGGGTTTCATGTTCACCTCTTTTCCTTTGATCTTTTTTTTTTTTTCTATTTTCATCACATCAGTCCTAATTTTGTCTTGAGAAGAAATTGTTTGGATGTCAGATTTCATGTGAAGCTGAGGATTATCAAGGGAAACTTCCTTCAGATGGCTAATGACCTCCAGCCATGATTCCAGCTTTACTTCAAAGACCATCCTGCTGATCCTAGTGAGCTTCTGCTTCTCTTTGACTTGAAATCTATACAAACACACAAATATATATATACTTATATATGTCAACAATGATGAAAAACACATTTATTTTATACAACAAATATTTACCCCATCTTTTTCAATATACTTCACTGAACATGTTTTCATGGATCGCGTAGAAGGAAGAGTATACATTAAAAATGAAATTTCAAATTCTAATTTATTTAATAAATACATAAAAAGCTGTCATCATCATCATTTGACCTCCCTACATTTGGTTGGAACTCCACTGACAGTCTCTTTCCACACTGTTCAGTCCTGCATTGCTGTCTCCAGATCCCCAATGTCCAAACTTGAGTCCTGAGCTGGTGTCTGGGGAAGTCAATTTTTGTGACAAGACATTTCCAGAATGATGCCATAGGAGTAAGAATGAAATGATTTACCTGTCCATTTGGTTGATCGATAGATGTGAACAGACTGAGATAGATAGATAAATCATCATCATCATTCAACCTCCCTATGGTTGGTAGAGACTCCATTGACAATCCCTTTCCACACTGTTCAGTCCTGCATTGCTGTCTCCAGATCCCCAATGTCCAAACTTGAGTCCCGAGCTGGTGTCTGGGGAAGTCAATTTTTATAAGAAGACATTTCCAGAATGATGCTATAGGGGTAAGGATGAGATGGTTTCCCTGTCTACTCAGTGGCAGTGGACGGCAGACTGTAATCGTTTTTGTTTGAGCTTAAGAGAGATTGGTCATTGTTCTTTGTAAATTGTGTTTTAATGGGCTATACACTTACTGATACCGCTCTCTCTTACTCACACACACACGTGTGTGTGTGTGTGTGTACTTTGGCAGCATCCTTTCTTTTAAACACGTTGTATTAAACGCCAAAGACAAGTTAGTCCTGCTGATTTTCTTTTGTATTTTCTCATATTTTCAAATGAGACTTTTTATTTCAAAATGATTATATATATATATATTATTCCAAAAGACAACCGAGTACTTTTGAACATCATCGTTCATCATCAGGGTCAAATTTTTAACTTTAGCCAATTGCCTTGCAGCGTAATCTTATTGCTACATTTCTAAGAACCAAATAAACGTTACAAATTATTTTTAATTTTAAGAGACGTGTTAATGTTATCACATGCAGGTGAAGCCATGTGATCATATGAAAGGGTGAAAAAGATTTTTTATTGTAAATTTTTTTTTCTTTTTTTTTTTTAAACTTATCACCCCAAGCAAGGCTGGAAGCCACTAGCACACAAGGGGTTACAGAAGGTTCGGAGGAAGAGCAGATAGGAGTGGTAAAGGAGAGGATGTGGAGAAAGATAGTGGATCGATCAAGGCAAGGGGGTTACAGAAGATTTGGAGCGAGAGCAGATAGGAATGAAAGGTGAAAGGATGTGGAGAAGGGAAGTGGATAGATCAAGGCAACTGAAGATGTCGATTGACGTTACACTACCTAAAGATCAAAAATACGTTATGGAATTTTAAAAAATTCAAGGGAAATGATTATGTGATTATCTAACCACGTAGAAATAAATATATAATAAATATGTTTATATATATATATATATATATATATATATATATATATATATATGTGTGTGTGTGTCATATGCATGAATGATGGATGCTGGAAATTAAAAAAACCCAAAAAGACCAAGCATAGAATTGAATACAATATGGGAACCAGTAATAAGGAGTGACAGTGAAAAGTGATAATAACAAAAATTGCAATATGAGCACTGGTAAAAATGGTTGCTGAAGACATTAGGTTTATAATACCCAGAAATTCATACACAGGAGATAGGCGATCGTGGCTCTCCACAACTTCCTGTCCTTTGTAGCTCTTAATAAATTTTGTCTTCCAGTTATTTCTTCTAAACCTTTTCCGCCATCAATTTACTCGAGCTCATTAATTACGTCATGCGCTGTTTTCCTTTGTCTGTCTCTCTTGCATTCAGTCTGTCCTATGAGCATTAGATTTTCCAAACACTCCAAACTTAAGGAACCAACACATATGCTAGGCCACAAATATCTCCTGAGCCGACCAAGCATAGAAATGAATACAATATGGGAACCAGTAATAAGGAGTGCCAGAGAAAAGTGATAATAACAACAAAAAATGCATCCCTGGTAAAAATATACAATGATAACAGCAAAAATTGCAATATGAGCACAGGTAAAAATAGTTGCTGAAGACATTAGGTTTATAATACCCAGAAATTCATACACAGATGTCCTCAAGGAAACATGGCACATTGGATAAAGGCATGACAGGAGCCAAAGAGTGTGAGTTCAATACCCGGTTAAGGCAGTGGAGAACTTGAAGAGGCGAATTAACAGGAGATAACTGCTAACTGACATCCATTAAACATGGCATGTGGGACTAGAACAGTCTACCCCAGTGAGCGAAATAAATGGTTCAGTTTGACATTCCAACCACCTGAAGAATGCCAGAGCGTACAACTGCCGAAACGTTGCAATAAATATGTCAACAAAGATGAGGACAATACTCTGAATAATGTAAATAGTGTACATAATACTTCATCTCAGAAATATAGACAGATACTGAAAGGCTGAAACGTTGTAATAAATATGGCGACAAAGATGAGGACAATAGTTCGAATAATGTAATACTTCATCTCAGAAATATAGACAGACACTGAAAGGCTGAAACGTTGTAATGAATATGGCAACAAAGATGAGGACAATAGTCCAAATAATGTAAATAGTGTACATAATACCTCATCTCAGAAATATAGACAGATACTGAAAGTCCGAAACGTTGTGATAAATATGGCAAAAAATATGAGGACAATAATCCGAATAATGTAAATAGTGTACATAATACCTCATCTCAGAAATATAGACAGATACAAAAAAAAAAAAATTAAATTTAAAATTCCCAGCATCTCTTGTTCATCCACATGTGTAGCCATAGCAACTAACAAATTTAGCCTGATAATGTCCTAAAGGATGAAATGCATTATTACACAAATACTTTTTCCACTTTATATATGGGGGGAAATGTATGATAAAGTCCAGTATAGAGCAATGTTTTTAAAGTGACCTGATCTATATTGAACTTTGTAGGATCTCTGAAATTGAACACTGCTAAAAGAACATTTAAGGTGTATCAATTATCATATATAATTTTTTTATAATTATTTTCTTTTTAAAAATATGATTCCATCGCAACACAGAAAATTTCCATGATTCAAAAATGAAACTAAATTTATAAATTTAATTATAAAAATTAAACTTAAAATCCATAGTCTCGTTCTCTTGTCAAGCGATGTTAGGAATAAACGTTCAAAGAAATTTACTTATAAGTGCAGACAATATTGATATTATGAGAGGTTAAGGAAAATCTATTTTAATTTAGGGGTGGCTGGGTTTTAATTTCCCTAGACAGCTTATGTATCCAATATATGTTACTTCCAAAGTCAGTTTAGGTGGGGTGGGGGTGTCTGCTAACAAACGTGTACTTACGTTATTCAGTGAGTCGTCTGGGTTTTCAATGATAAAAAAAAAATTTATTCATCTACTTAATTCATATCTTTATACACAAAGATTTTCTAAAACGGTCATTTAAATATGTGCAAGATATATTATTAATATTTCAATTTTTATTAATTAAATTTTATTCTTATAGATTTAAAAGTACCATTCAACCTTCTAATAAATAATAGACTATACAGAATTTTTACATGTAAATATATTAGGATTTAATTACTAATTAAAGATCAAATATAAAAAATGTATGTTTCATCTCTATTCTTTATTTTATTATTTTATTTATTAAAAGTTGTATTGCATTCAATTTCAAAATTGAGGGTTGGCATAATAAATAATAACACAAAATATTTTTTCAACATTGCTGCTATTTTTTGCGGAATCAAGCTTAAATATTAAGTTTACATTCAAAACTGGAGCATTGGAATTTAATTCCACTAGCCTTATAATACTTTGTGTGCATCTAACGTAGAATTTAACTATGTCTGGATCTTAAATAGACGAGATATTGCATTGATAAATTATTGATTCAATACAGCATTTATTATTAAGAGGACAGTTTTGAGTATTTCTACATTACTTAATTTTTCATGTAATGGAAGGAAAAGTTGAACTTATTCTGCTCATAAATCAATGATTGTGTGAAGTGTACACTCTATGCCATGTTGTGTCTCTTGCATGGAGTGCTAACCTTTTGTGTCCTGTTGCAATGTTGAAAGTGAAAGAGGCTCTCATGTCCACAACAGGCACAGCCAAAAGCTGAAATGAAGTTACTTATGCTGATAAGGTTTTTTCAGGCTGCATTAGGGCGGATCGATTTTGGAAAGTTTGTATTGCATTCAATTTCAAATTTGAGAGTTGGCATAATAAATAATGACAAAATATTTTTTTCAAAATGGTTGCCATTTTTTGAGGAAACGAGCTTAAATATTAAGTTTAGGTTCAAAATTGGAGCATTGTAATTTAATTCCACTAGCCTTATAATATTTATAATTAAAATGTATGCAGTTATTTGGTTTGAAATTGGATAATACATTCCATAACCATATCCTCAAAATGAGCCACAGAATAAAGCAACTGTCAACAGATATACAAAAGTAATTATTTATGAATTTGGATTCATCAGAAACACAGTTCCTTAAGAGATGTGTGAATTTTTATTAGAAAAAAAAGAAAAAGCCAATGTTCAATAATATCAACTAGGAACGCTGCCACAATGTGCTGACCGTGTCTGGAAGATAAAACATTTCTATAATTCTAGATACATACATAAATTAATCTATACATTCAGTTAAAAGTAAAAATTAAATCATCCTTGATAATGGCTAAATGTATAGCTGAAAGCATTTGGACATACGAAACCTTTGGACAATTTCTACAGAATTTACGTTCAGAAAAGAAAATTACAAGAACACAAGAAAAATTAAATAAAAAATCTTAACTACATTAACTTGTCAGTCATTTTAATTTTTTTAAATTTTATTATTTTTTTTTTTTAATTTTATTATTATTATTATTATTTTTTTTAATTTTATTATTATTTTTTTTTTTTTTTAATTTTATTATTATTTTTTTTTTTTTTTAATTTTATTATTATTTTTTTTTTTTTTTAATTTTATTATTATTTTTTTTTTTTTTAATTTTATTATTTTTAATTTTATTATTTTTTTTTTTTTTTAATTTTTTTATTATTTTTTTTTTTTTAATTTTATTATTATTATTTTTTTTTTAATTTTATTATTATTTTTTATTTTTTTTAATTTTATTATTATTTTTTTTTTTAATCAGTATCGCCCCAAGCAAGACAGTACAGCTACTAAGATGCAAGGGGTTACAGGGTATGGAGGAATTAGGAACAGAAGCATTAGTAATGAGTAGATAGTGTTATATGATGAAAAACACAGAGCTTTATCAAATAACAAAACCATATCACTTGAACATTTCTAACAACAACAATGCCTAGGATATTTAACTAGAAGAGAAAATAATAATATAATCAAGCTGGTAACTTTCCATATTACCAAAAACAAAGAAAGCTGTAAAATTTAGTAGTGTTACGCTCGGGGTTCCGTTGGGACTACGATAGCCGGGATGCAATGAGAAAAAAAAAAAAAAAAAATAAAGACTATCTCAGGGTTCAATGTAAGATTGATGAAAAGAACAATGGGAGGGGAATTCTCCAATTCCGGACGTCAGTGAACGCAGTGAGAAAACGAACAATATGCAGACACAGAACAACAGAAGATGACACAAAAATATATAATAAAAATACTTAATAAAGTGCGAAAGAAAAGATCTCCATTCAATTCTCCGCGCAAAAAAGGTGGAGTTGCTAATGTCCTGATATAAGTCCTTGATTAACACCGTTCAATCCTTGCTGATGGCGAGTAGTATACGTAGATAAACCACAGGAGTATAGACGACTTGGGTTTGAGAATATCATTCAGGATTCTTTTGTCGGTCATTCGATTTTAGGTGACGTCCAATTCCTCTGAAGGCAAACAGCTAAGTGAAGTTGTTATATCCCAACATGCGCGAAAAAAACTGTTGGGGTTAAGTCATGTGTTGGCATATGAAAGTGAGTAGGTGTTATCCATTGAACACTATTAGGGTCACTTGTACTTATCAGACAAGCAGCGTTCATCTGGCCTGCGATCAGAGATCAGACAGGAGGTGGGGGAAAGGAAGGTTCTCTTCCAAAAACTGGATTTAGTTTAACCGGGTACAAAAAATATTCCATAATCTGCATATTTAAAGAAATAAAGAGACGACTATTATTCTCATATCTCATCACAAATATGTAAGGTATTAAAAATATACTTGTAAAATCTAAGGTGGGGGTACAATTATTGGTCTAACATAACAATAGAAACAGCTATTTTCACCATTATCACACCGAATGCTTTGATTTTGACTTTTCAGGTTTTTGATTTTTCTATATTTCCAAGAATCCGTTATTATTCTTGATTCTCACATATCTTTGACACTGAAAAATATGCAATTTTGTCATGAGAAAGGCCCAAGTGCTTGGCCTCCCATTTTCAACTGACTTGAAATGGAACGACTACATTAAATCAATAACTGCAAGGAAAGTTGGGTCACGGTGTTGTGCTAGGTTTTCCTTGTCAGAGTCCATCTTATACATTTACAAATCTACCATTCATTCATGCACTGAATACTGCTGCCAAATCTGGTCAGGTGCTCCTGCTATTCATCTTGTGGTTCTTGACAAAATCCAAAGAAGGACCTGTAATGTAATCAATCCTGACTTGGAATCTCAACTTCAGTCACTTTCTCACCAATGTGACGTGGCTTCCCTCTGTCTTTTCTACAAATATTTTTATGGCTACTGTTCAGACGAGCTTTCTTCTGACTATGTGAATTTAAGTGTGGTACTAAATTGGCATCTCAGTCCCACCCTTTTACTAATGAAATAGTTATGTAACTGCCACTTCTACTCCATCAGTTTTTCTCACACTTCCTAGCTGTGAAACTCCATTCCATTTCCTTGCTTCCCTGATAATTACAATCTTCAAAAATTTAAATGCAACATCAGTCGCCATCTTCTTGAACCCTGTTCATCTTTTATCCCCCCCCATACCGAGTCTTTTCTCTTTGTTTCACTCTCTGTAACCCCTTGCGTACTACTGGCATCCCCCACCTTGCTTGGAATGAAATTATTAAAAGAATAAAAGTTAATCTGATACAAGGCTACAATAATTGTGTACCAAGTGACTATGACTTTCATTATATTTTTTTTTTCAGGATCAGGGTTCTCTGCAATTTCCTGACTTTTGTGGCTCTAAATAACACTTGCTCTTAACAATCTTTTTTTGTTTTCCTTATTCTGCTATCCATTGATACAAACTCATGTTGCCCTTTCACTCTGTTTCATGCCTTCATTATATTGTGCGTGTGAAATTCTTCAAAAATTGTCTCTCAGAAATTTTAGCTGTCCCTGTTACCAGCAGTTTATTTTTGTAGTTCATATTCTTCTCAAAGACATTCAACTTGTAGTATTCTTAGCATTAGTAGAATCATATCTCCATTACTCTGAGACTGACACTATTTACATTTTTTGGACTATTGCCCTCATCTTTATTGTCATATTCACAACGTTTCGGCCTTCTTCAGGTGATACATGTTGGAATTTCAAAACAAGCCATTTCTTCTGTCCACGTGGGTAGATTTTTCTAGTTCCATGTGTTATACCTTTCCTGAATGTCTCAGCTTCAGTTAATTTCATTTAGTAACTGAACCCTCCAAGTTTTTTTTTTATTTTACCTCTGTTGGCCAGGTATTGAACTCACAACTCTTTTGGGTCAAGTCATTTTTGAATTACTTCAATCAACACTTATCCAGAGCAGAGATGAACAAAAACTTGGAGAGTTTAATTACTAAAGGGAATTAACTGAAACTGAGATATCCAAAACAGGTATGGCATGTGGAACTAGAATAAGCTATGCCCATGGAATAAATAAAGGGTTTGGTTAAAAATTCCAATCACTTGAAGTAGGCTGGAGTATACAATGGTCAAAATGTTGTGAATATGACAAAGGAAAGGACAACTGTCTGAAAAATGTAAATAGTTTAAATAGGTACAATACCTTATCTCAGAAATATAGACAGATGTTGCTTGGCGAACTGACAGTAGCATGGGAAGAAGGGATTGAGGAGGTGCATGAAAGAAAGTTGCTTCGGTCTGAGGAACTGGTGGCTGAAGTCCATGAGAGTGGATATAGCTGCACTCTGGTGCCATTTGAGGTTGGCTGTAGAGGACTTCCTGCTGCCTCTTTAAAGAGATTCCTCAAATGTGCTGGAATCACAAAGCTGGAAAAGGTGATAAAGACTTGTGGTGAAAAAGTGGTGGAAGGAAGTGTATGGATTACACAAAAATTGTTATCAAGTCGCACGTAATTAACATAGACCGGTTGCAACGTAACATCATCCAGCAGTTGCGGGCCCACCGTGTAGAAAGGTACTGAGCTTAATGGGCCGAAACCTTGCTGAAGCACAGCGCTCAGCTGAAGATTGCACCTGGTCTGGAGCACGTGATGTGTATTTGTGTTCAATACCTTATCTCAGAAATATAGACAGATGTTGACACTAATGAATCGGTTCCTGAGATAAACTTTTTCTTTTTTTTACAGTAGTGCTCCTGTAGGCACCCATTCCTTATTGAGAGAATTCTATTTTAACCAAAATTGCTGTATCAATAATTGTTTCGGTTGACCTCCTCTCTGGATAGTCTTTGTTTGATTTGGAATATTATAAATCTATTTGTGCAAATTACCAAGACAATATTTGATCATCATTAGCTTCCGATTGAATCCATTTTGCATAACTTTTCATCTAAGAAATCAATCCATTTTCTTACGCATTTCTTCCATGTTTGGAGTCTGCCAACAATCTAAATATGTTCTCTTGGCTTTTTAAATCTGCTACAACCAGACTGACAATTTCCTGCTTCATCACATTTCTTTTTACGCCATTTATCTGCGATTATTGTTGGTTTCTTTGTTGTTGTTTACAAAGCCGGGGAGTAGGAGAGGCAAGTGTATCGGTAGTATTTTTTTTTAATCATTTCTCCCCAAGCAAGGATGGAATGCCACTAGTATGCAGGGGGTTACAGAGAATGAAAGTGAGAGAAAAGACTTGGGGAAAGGACAAAAGATGAATGGGATCCAAGAAAATAGAAGATGGCAATTGATGTTGCATTTAATTTTTAAAGATTATTGTTATCAGGGAAGTAAGTAAACGGAAGGGATTTACACAGGTGGGAAGTCAGAGAAAAGCTGGTTAGATTTAGCTATTTCAACAGTAAACGAGTGGGACCTACATGGCAATCTAGTAGCATACTTAAATTCATGGGGTCAGGGCACTTGGAAGAAAAGCTTTTCAAAGTAGTAGCCATGAAATATTTGTGTCTGTGTGTGTATATATATATATGTGCGTCTGTGTGTATATATGCGTGTGTGTGTGCGTCTGTATATATATATGTGTGTGTGTGCATATATGTGTGTGTGTGTGTCTGTATATATATATATGTATGTATGTATGTATGTGTGTGTATATATGTGTGTGTGTGTCTGTATATATATATGTGTGTATGTATGTATGTATATATATATTTTAAATAAAAAAAATAAAAACAGACCACTTTAAGGTTCCATGTAATAAATTATTTCACCACAGAATGTGTGTGTCTATATATATATATATATATATATATATATATATATATATATATATATATATATTGAATTATGGTGCTCTTTTTCTCACAGATGGTGCCCAGCTGACCATTATTATACTGTGCAGCTGGCAAAATCAAAAACAAACAATGCGCATGCACAAAATGAAAAATATAAAATGACAACAATTTAACCATCGCACCCTGTTATATATATATATATATATATATACTAGCAGCATTGCCCATGCTTGATTCAAAAATCGTACGAGTCATACAGCAATTGCTATCACTTGACTTAAAATATTTTTGCCCTTCCTTGCCTTTAAAGGAGTGCCCTTTGCCGTGCTGATGTTGCTATATGCCTTACTTCTTGCCTATCTCACACTACGAATTTTTTCTAAGCTCTATACTAAACATTAATTCTGTTACAAAAAAAGAACTAAACAAAATGAACACAAAACAATCAGCTTTAAAAAAGGACTCATAACTGGAAAAAACGAATGAAAAAAGAATGTTAACAACAAATACTTTTTTACACCCAACCCAGTTCTGCGGAATCAGAATCAATGTTGAGTTTAAGCAAGCAAATGAGCCAATTGGAGTAAAGTGCCATTCAGATTTAAATTTTTCCCACTTGTGACGAATGCAGCTATCTTAGAAGCATGAAAAGATCAATTATTTCCACTATTGATGGGAGTTGGGAAATGCAAAGTCGGTCTTGGTCTTCCACTAACTTGGAGCAATACGTCGAAAATTGCGGCCGTGCATTCGTTACACACACATCCTGCCTTTTATATATATATATATATATATATATATATATATATATATATATATATATATATATATATGAC
>OZ038513.1:56796751-56826751 GCA_964036315.1 Acanthosepion esculentum | reverse complement strand
ACAAATAGTTAACCCCTAAACTGGGGTGAAAACATTATGAAATGATAAACATTTTCATTGTAAAAAAAAAATTACCAGTCATACATTTAAATTACCAACTTACTTTGGGAGATGCCTGTCGCTCTGTCTGTACTGGTTTCAGATTGATTGGCTTAACAGCATCTTCATGAACATCCACATTGTTCTGTATGAGAACAAACAATATTTACACGTCGTAATATATACCTTTCAACAGAAAACCCTTACTAAGAAAAGCTAACTTGACCTGAACCTTGAGGAGTGAAAAAAAGTAAGTGATTTTTATAAAAAAAAAAAAAAAAAAAAAAAATTAAAAGTACCAAACAAATGCAAGGTGGAAGAGTCAATGGGACATTATAATCAAACCACAAAAGCTTCATCATAAAGAAACCTAAGAGTTAAGGTTTCAGATATTTGCAGCAACTTTTAAGGATTTGTAAATTATGTCTTCAGGCAGTATAGGAAAGCTTTCTTGAGAGACATTTTACCCAAAGTTAAAAATTCAAAATAGGCTTATTTACATGAAAATAAAAAAAAAATTAAAAAAATTAGTTAACTTTTATAACCTGCTTAACATTAAAATCATCTAATTCAGTTGTTTTGCTTAGATTTTACAAGAATTAAAAGTTACCATGGCTTTAATTAATTAGTTAGAAAATTCATTAAAAAACAAACAAAACAAAAAAAACAAAAAAAAAAGTTCATTTTTGCAATAAACTTGTTAAAGAAAAATGAAAAACCTAAATATATAGAAACACCTACAATTTATAATATCTGACAATAAGTATTTTAGTTAGAGAAAGGGAAGAGACAAAAAAAACTTAATAAAAATTACCAGCAATGCATTTTTTGGGGAAAAAAACAAAACAAAAAAAAAATTACTAATGCTCCTAAGAAAACTAAATTTCGGCATTAAATGACCCATAAGGAGTTGATATGCCGTTAAACAATCAAATCAAATCAAAGCTTCCATGAAAATTAAATTTCGGCATTAAATGACCCATAAGGAGTTGATATGCCGTTAAACAATCAAATCAAATCAAAGTTCCCAAGAAAATTAAATTTCGGCATTAAATGACCCATAAGGAGTTGATATGCCGTTAAACAATCAAATCAAATCAAAGCTCCCAAGAAAATTAAATTTCGGCATTAAATGACCCATAAGGAGTTGATATGCCGTTAAACAATCAAATCAAATCAAAGCTCCCAAGAAAATTAAATTTCGGTATTAAATGACCCATAAGGTGTTGATATGCCGTTAAACAATCAAATCAAATCAAAGCTCCCAAGAAAATTAAATTTCGGCATTAAATGACCCATAAGGAGTTGATATGCCGTTAAACAATCAAATCAAATCAAAGCTCCCAAGAAAATTAAATTTCGGCATTCAATGACCCATAAGGTGTTGATATGCCGTTAAACAATCAAATCAAATCAAAGCTCCCAAGAAAATTAAATTTCGGCATTCAATGACCCATAAGGAGTTGATATGCCGTTAAACAATCAAATCAAATCAAAGTTCCCAAGAAAATTAAATTTTGGCATTAAATGACCCATAAGGTGTTGATATGCCTTTAAACAATCAAATCAAATCAAAGTTCCCAAGAAAATTAAATTTTGGCATTAAATGACCCATAAGGTGTTGATATGCCGTTAAACAATCAAATCAAATCAAAGTTCCCAAGAAAATTAAATTTTGGCATTAAATGACCCATAAGGTGTTGATATGCCGTTAAACAATCAAATCAAATCAAAGCTCCCAAGAAAATTAAATTTCGGCATTAAATGACCCATAAGGAGTTGATATGCCGTTAAAACAAGCAAAAAAATTCTCACTAATGTCTTCTCAATCTCTTTCACACCGGTGTCCTGGTGTCTTAGTGACATTATCACCTTACTTGGGAATGGGATAATTAAAAAAAAAAAAAAAAAAAGATGGAAAATATGTGAACATATATAGAGAAGGAAAATGGTTGGAGATGAAAGAAAGACAGATTTTGCTGGTTGGACATCAGGAGACAATGAGAGAAAGATTGAAAGACATGGATGGATGAAAAATGTAAATAATTGTGACACATGAATGTTCTTTATGCAAAGAGAGAGCAAAAGAATAATAAAAGAAAACATGCATTTGTGCATATGCTTTTTTTTTTTTTTGACATATGAAACTAATGCATGTTTGTATAACATCGATAAAAATAACCAGGAACTGAAGATTGGAATGGATAAGGGAGAGAATGAGTAGATATGGGTTAGGAAGGAGGGAAGATCAGAGATAAGAGATAATTTTAGTTGCAAGCATGTGTAACTATTTATTAGAGTAAAGGTATAAATAAGTGTTTATTAAAAATATTTAAAAAAAAAAAAAAAAAAAAAAAAAAAAATCAAGGTTGAAATAAATATTTATAGTAATAGAATAAATATTTGTTTTATATTATTTCAGATGAATTAAAATGATACTTAATAAAATATATTTAAAATTTTGATGTCTGGGGTAAAAAAGCCAACCTTGTATAAAAGTTAATTTTATTGACAGAATCTTTGTATTATTAGTAAGATTAGAAAAAAACCTCCGATACACAAGTGATTCTTTGTGTACTTACAAAAGGTGATATGAAAAATCGTTTACTTTTTAAAAAAAAACAAAAAAACAATAATTTATATTAGAAAATGTTCAGTGAAAAAATATCTTTCCACTAAGAAAACAAATTAAAAGATTGAAAAAAAGAATTGACATGTTTCTAATTTTATTTATGTTATATAAATCGTTCAGACTGTTGTCCTAATCTTTATTGTTATATTCACAATGTTTTGGCTGTTGTCGGCTCCAATCTCTGACCTATATCACCTGAAGAAGGCTGGAGTGTACAGTGGCTGAAATGTCACCAATATGGCTTGGTTTGGTTTGGTTTATTTTATGGTATATCAACCTCAATGGATTATTTAATGCCAACAAGATTTTTAGGATAAGTTCGTATGAATAGAATATGTATTCTTTGGTCTAGTTTGGGTTGGCTTATTGTAACACCTTGTGCCTTAGTGGCATTATTGCCTTGCTTGGAGTGAAATGATTAAAAGATAAAAAATATTAAAAACTATTTCCACTGTATGTCAATAGTAGATGCTATTAGTATGTGTTGTCTCACTCTATATGTAAACCATAGAAAAAAAAAGACATACGTGTAGCCGGTCAGAGAACTAAAAAGAAACTCGGAGAGAGAAAATCAGAAGAAAGAGTAGTATGAGAGTAATGACAAAATTTTTAGGGTATATAATGAGGAAAGAGGGCTTGGAAAATATGATACTCACAGGACAGTCTGAAAGCAGTAGGGACAGAGGAATACAATCCATCAGGTACTTAATGATCTTGACTAAATGGATGGTGGAACAGGTTTTGGGAGAAATAACAAAAAGACAAAATTTATTGAGCACTATGAAGGGACAGGAAATTGTGGAGAGCCATGATTGTTCATAGAGGACACAGCACATGAAGATATTATGATAAAATAAAGTCAGATGCAATCATACTGATGTATTAAAATCACTACAAATTATTTTCATATTTACTATACAACACAATCTAAAAGTTTTATTCTCTATAAATAAACTTGTGTCTCATATTAATCTTTTGATCTTAAACCCGAATGTCTTCAGTCAACAATAAAAACAAAGGAATTGGCCTTGCCATTCCAATACTTTTGGAGGGGACTGTATATTATATATATGTCAGCAAAAAAATATGTATACACATTTCAGGAAAGGAAAAACTTGTATAGATACTGTAATACTAAATTTATTCAGATATAACAAGATTAATTTACCTTTGGATTCTACAATCACAAGAGATGCTCAAAATGGTAGCCTTTAGCTTCCAGACATTTATTAGTGCGGTAAACTACTGCTTGGGCAACGTTGCCAAATGTGTCCAGTGGGATTGCTGCACATGCATTTTCATTTTTCTTGTTTAAGGGCCACCAATGCAGTCAGTTTTCTGTGATACTTTAGTCTCCCATAGTAAACTGCTATTGCAATTTGATTAAACTACAAAGGTAAGTTTTTCCTTTCCTGTGTTGTGCATACATTTTTTGGCAGAATATCTCTCTCTCTCTATATATATATAATTATTTATTTAAATATTATAACATAAATATGTTATAAAATCACTACAAAAATAGCCATTTTGTTTCAACACTTCTGTTGTCTTATCAAGTGATGATGTTGAATGTAGAATAAATGGTTTTAAAAGTTTCAAATTAACGATCCTTCACTAGGGGTAAACGCTGTTACATAAGCTAGAATGACCAATCAAAATACAAGTATATGGTAATTCAAAAAATTTGACAACGAAGCAAGGTTATCATAGATATTCAAAGATTTATAAAATTTGAAATTAAAATTAAAAGTAAAAAAATTACCTATTTAGAAATCTAAATCAAATCTCTATTAAGTTTAAAATTGTAGAATTACGAGGAGAAAAAAAAAAAAATACATATGCTATTTAATTTATTTTTTCATTGAAATTATGTTAAAAAGGATGTTGATAGCTCCAGACAAAAATGTATACACTTTACATTCAACATCATCACTTGATAAGACACCAGATGTGTTGAAACAAAATGGCTATTTTTGTAGTGATTTTATAACATATTTATGTTATAATATTTAAATAAATAATTATATATATATATATATATATATATATATATATATAAAAATAAATAAAACACTTTCTGGTTGTAGGATATATGATAAAGTAATTCAATTTGTATGTAATCATTATCACAAACAATAAAAAAATTGATCCTGGTGAACATTTTTTTTATTTATTTACTTTTTTTTTTATTTTTTATTTTTTTTTTTAGATGAATTGGTAAGTTTTATACTTTTTCAGATAAAAATTCCTGTTTAGTTTTAGTTTTTTTAATTTTTTTTTTTTAGTCTCGGTTGAAGAATCTCTGAACATTTTCTGGTGACAGTGAAGAATGATATTTTGTTTTTGTTTTTTTACTTCTTATTCACAAACTTTCTTGTAATAGCTAATAGCGTTTGTGACAATCCATTTAAATCTGTAGACTCCCCCTCTCCACCAAAAATGAAAAAAAAAAAAAAAAAAAAAATAATACACAGCCAATTTGTAAAATAGTGAAACAGCAAAAACGTTAGTCTGAAAAATTCCTGAACCAAGTTGAATGTACTTAAGGTAACCAATCGATCAGGTCATCTCTTTTCTAAGACACATGCTAGACGCCTAAAAAAAAAAAAAAAAAAAAAAAAATTTTTTTTTTTTTTTACATTAAAAAATCTAGCCTAATTTCAGACAAGCTTTTCAAATGATTTTTACATTGTGTCACAGAGTCAACTTTTACTAATCCACTGTGAAATTCTAATATTTCTAAATGAATAAACTGAGGCTTGAAAGTTTATCCGAATATTTATATTTATTATTTCACTTCAATAAAGCCCAAGAAGGTGCAACGGGATACTGAGGAGAAATGACGATAGGTAAGGAAGCAGAAAAAAAATGTTAAAGAAAAAACAATAAAAGAATGGTATTAAAAAAAAAAAATTAAAATGACAATTGACATTGCATTTAAATTTTTGAAGATTGTAGTAAACAGGAAAGCAAGAAGGTGAAAGAGCTTCAGAATACCCTTTGGAAAAGGGATGAATTCATCTCTTCTTCTCCAAAGCTATGGGTTAAATAGAAGGGAAGACTGGGAGCTCTAACCATGGTTAACAACCAGTATTATCCAATCATAGTAGACAATGATTTTGACTGAGGTCGAATAAAAAAAATAAGAAAAAAATCACTTTGTGAATGTTTATGGCTGGTTTTAAAATTTAAAAAATTAGACAATTTTATTATAAAGAAACTGTAACCATATTTTCAATTTTAAAATGTTTGCATGTAGGAGTTGCATTGTTTTTATAGATATAATTTTGGGTACACCTTTGTGCATGTGTAAAGTTTCATAATAAAAGGTATTATACAGCAACCTTCCGCATATAGATCAGTTATAACAAATTTAACATGGGAGAAAAATTGAAGGAAGAATAAATTGTGTCAGAGGTAAATATTTTTAAGTGATAGCGATTGCTGTATGAGTCGTACGATTTTTGAATCAAGCACAGGCAACACTGGGCCATGCTGCTAGTATAAAATAATGGAGACTCTTTCAAATTTGTTGACATGAGAAAAATGTGCTTGGTGAAAGTACTTTGGTTCTTATTTTGGGGTTATGGGTGTGCATAGGTGGATCTAATTAAAAAGGAATCTACTATATCTGGGATCACTGAATCAATTGGTTCTATGATCCTTTTCTTTAGCTGTATAATGTGTGCTTCATCAGGGCTACATAGTTTTGAATTCAGAGTTGTCGTTCTCCTATACTGTTTTCCAACCATGGCTACAGAACCCAGTCTGTCCTGCTATTTACTCATAGCTGGGGGGAGAAGAGATAAATTCATACCTTTCCCAAGGGTATTTGCATGTAAGTGAATTTTAATGAACTCAACTGGAATTTGAACTTGGTTCTCTGATTCCTCAAATCATGATGAAAACACCAGTTATTATTCAGTCATCGAAGTTAAACCTGATAGAAATTAGATGGAGGATTGACTACAAGAAGACAAAATGCATGGTCATCAGTAAAAGGATGAGCCCGAAATGTGATTTGCAGTTTGAGGACATTAAAATCAAACGTGTGCGGAAGTTTAAATATCTGGGAAGTGTTTTGACAGAGCAAGTGCGACACAGATCCATAGATGTATTGGGATAGCGAAGAATGCATTTCAAAAGCTGGACAGAGTATTGCAAGACAGGAGGATCTCTTTGGTAACAAAGAAAAGAGTACCGAGCTATTACACGGCCTCTAATCTTCTTTCTGGCAGCGAATATTGGACAGTCTCCTCAAAAATGAAGACGAGACTCAAGGCAACAGATGTGGTTCTACAGAAGAATGCTGAGGATATCATGGACCAAACATGTGAGCAATGATGAGGTCTTGGAGAGGATGCAAATAAGAAGGTGGCTTGTACTTAACATCAGGAAGAGGCAGCTAAAGTTTTTGGGACATGTAATGAGAAAGGAGGGCCTGGAGAATCTGATACTCACAGGTCAAATAGAGGGAAAGAGAGACAAGGGAAAGCAATGCATGACCTACCTGGCAGGCTTGAGCAAGTGGATGACAGAACATGGTCTGGGGGAGGTGGCAGAGCTACAAGGGATAGGAAGAAGTGGAGAGCCATCATCACTTATGTCCTGAAAGGACACAGCACATAAAAAGAAAGAAAGAAGCAACCTCCTACAATCTAAAATAGGTTTTGGCTTTAAATGACACAGAGTTGATAAGCAATAAACAATCGATCAATCAACAAAAAATAAATGTTGTTGCTATATTTTTTGGATTTTGCTTTTGTCTGCTTCTTTTTCTGCTTTCATCTTTCTTTCCTAATATCACAAGGCCTCATAAGGAATCCTTGTCAATCTTCCATTTTCTATACTGGAATTTTTTTGCAACATGTCAACACATGTTCAGATCCTAACAGTATTTAATAGTTTTGATTAAATTGTTTTTAAAATACATGGTTGGTTTGGTTTATTTTGTTTTACGGCATATCAACACCTTAATGGGTTATTTAATGCCGACAAAATTTTTAGAATACATTCGTATGAATAGAATATGTATTCTTTGGTTTATTTTGGTTTGGTTTATTTCATTTTACAGCATGTCAACCTCAATGGGTTTAATGCCGACAAAATTTTTATTGCTGGTAATATTTTGTTTTGTCAAAAATCTATTTCTGGTAATATTTTTTCCTCCAAAAATCTATTTCTGGTAATCTTTTTCCTTCAAAAATGTATCACTGGTAATAATAAATTTTTTTAAATGTATTGCTGGTAATAGTTTTTTTCCTCAAAAATTTATTGCTGGTAAAAGTTTTTTTTTACAAAGTATTTCTGGTATTAAAACCTATTTTTACACTTTCATATTGTTTTTACCCCAGTTTTGGGGTTCCGTTAACTATTTGCCCATAATTGGGACCCTAACAGGTTCTACCACCCTGGGTCGGGGTGGCCTGGGAACACCAGCAATTAAGAGGTGTTTCCACGCTCCTCAAAACCTCCTAATCAGAGGCCTTGCTGTTGGACGTAGTTTATCGTCTTACCCAGGACGCAGATGTAGTTTATTGTCATACCCAGGACTGTTTAAAATACTAGGAGTATTTTATATGTTAAATAATAGAATTTTAATTTTTTCCCCAAGAAATTAATGAAAATTTATTGTACTCAGCTACGTCCCCTAGTAACACAAACTGTACTTTGTATCCCCTTACCTGTTTGCCGTTCTCTCCAAAATTTGGTTTCAATTGGTCAATGTATGGCTATTTTAGAGGGTGTGACGGACAGAAGTCACAGAATTTTATATATAGATTTCATGTTTTTCTCTCTTTCTGCTTGCATAGCTGTGACATTATGAAGACTTACTTTCCTCTTCTTTCTCTCTTCCTTTCTTCTCTCTGTACTAAAACCAATTTACTTCTGCTTTTTCTCTTATTTCCTTTTCTGTACCTTTGCAAGGGACTTACAACTTTTTTATAATTAATGCAAACAAGTTCTTTTATTTTTTTTTAAATTTAAATTTTTTTTTTACTTCAGTCCCCAAAAGCATGTGACACAAAAATGTCTGTTCTCTCTGTGTCATGCAACCAGCAAATGATTCTCTAGGTACTCGTGTTGTTTCAAGGGTTGGAGGTGAGTATAAATTGAATGTGATCTGACACATGTAAGTGTCAAAGGACTAATATCCCTTCCTAGATTGCTCAATCTTCTTAGTGCTTAAGAATATAAATCATTTGTCAACTGTCATTGGTTGTATTGCGAGGCAATTCTGAGGGATTCTGGGTAAATGGTAATAGACCTTTAGTAATCAACTAATGGAGGCTTTACTAGATGCAATGCTGCTATTTTGTCAGCATTTACTATATGAGTTCATTACACATATTGCCCCATTAGTAGCCTTTTGAATATGTTGACTGAACCCTCTGAAGACGGGATAAAACATGCTTCTCAAAAAGAAGTTCACCTACCTGGTGGATACTTTGAGATTTAGCTCACAAGCCTGACCTTATGTCTACCTAACGATGTAGCTATAAATATAAAAAAAGTGGTCACTGAGGTCAGTACCGAGTGGTGACAGTCTGCTTGATGCTCGAGCACAATCTTCTTAACATCTCCCATGACCTAAAAAGTCTGTTCAGGCAGACTGTTGCCACTCTGCTTTTACCTCAATGTCCACTTTTATATTTATATATGCTTTATTCCTGATATTGAAAACATTTACCTATACATTCAGCCTAACTCCTTATAAATGTTTCTCTATTTCTTAGTCTTTCACACTCGGTAACTTCTTGCATCTTAGTGGCTTGACTGACTTCCTTGTAATGAAATGATAAAAAAAAAATACCGTAAAACTATTTTTATCATATATATACCAGGTGTAACAGCAAAATTGTTCAAATTGTGTAACAGCATAATTGGCCATCCTCAAAAATGTTTAATACCTAAAAAAAAAACACTAAACTAATTGGGTTTCTTCTTTCCAGGTTTTCAGATATGACGTTTAGCTGTCTTCACACTATTTGTCATAAGGATCAATGAAAAACCCTTTGAGTTATTCAGCTTGAAAGAGAACAGATTAAAATTGTTTTGTGTCAGCCCCACTGTCTTCCCAAATGAGCAATGGTGAGAGGAAAAAGATCTTTCAGGTTTTCAGTAATTGTACCAACATTCATATTCTAGCTTCTATCTTCAAAGTCCATTGAAGAATCATCAAGAGAATGGTGAATAAGTTTAAAAAAAGAGGGAATAATAGAGAGGAAAACTAAATCAGGAGGTCACAACAGGAATAGGGATCATCATTTCAAAGAGATCAATTAGAAAAGATCCAACTCAATCCAAAAGATGTTTGACACATAAGAGCAGAGTTTCAGTTATGACAGTCCAAAGAGCAGTGATAAAAAAAACTTGAAAATGAAATTTTACATGAAACCTGTGATGCACCTTGTTACTCCAGGACAGAAAGTTAGAAGGTTAGAGAGGGTGAAGATCATCTTGGATAAGTTGGAAAACGATCCTGGAATAATATATATATATATTTGAACTTTATTTCAATCCTTCATTAGCTTCCGATCCTTAGCTATGATTAATTAATGATGAACATGTCATTTTTGTTTATGATCGATTTCATCACAATTCTTCTGTTAAGCTTGGAGAGTAATTTTCTTATTGCTCAAAGTAGAGTCCAATAGTGTCATAAAATGTTTGGAGACTTCCAGTAAGATATCTTTAATCATTTCTAAGATACAACAGTTCAAAACTTAATCTAACAAATGGACAATTTTGCTGTTACACCTGATATATATATATATATATATATATATATATATATATATATATATATATATATATATATATAATATGTGCCTGCATTGTAGATATAGATACATCCACATGCTTGTGTGTGGTAAGTCCTTACTATTTCTTTTGTGCATGGATGAACCACTAAATTCCTGGCCTTTGTTTGGTTCATAAATGTAGACATTAGACAAAATTTGGCAGGTGCTGTTGTCACTTCTGTTGGATTGCTGTGGGAGGAAGGCTTGAGGGAGGTGGCTTGAAGAGAATGGGGATATACACCTTTACTTATGTAGAGGTTCATGCAGAAAACTACTCTCTACGAAGACTGATATGGGTACAACTTGATGCATATGAGTGGCTGTAAAAAATTAGAGATAATGAGATCGGGTGGGAGTATAGTTACTCTTGTTCGAGTGGGCGGACAGGAATGTTCGACATAGTGTTTTTGGTTTGGTAGATCTCAAAAGCTATGTTTTAGGCTTTCTAACTACTACTTTGCAGTATATATTCTATTTACTAACAATGGAGAAGGAAAAAAAGTTAAGAATTGCTTTGCATGTGAGAGATTTCCTCAAGTCTGTTGTTTCACATTTTAGGTATTTAAAGAAAACTTCTTTAAACCATTCAGTATTATTTAAAAAAAAAAATCTAGCTGATGAGTCTAAGGGGTAAGCTTAGCCGAGTCTAAACTAAGGCCATATTTATATAGTGACTATTGAGAATCAGACTTATTATTGCTGAAACGGTCTATAAAACAAGCTTACTAACCATTGCTCCAAAATGAGGATCCATTGTATTAGCTTATGTAGGTATGGCACAAGGCCACATGTATAGGGTGCCCATCAAGAAAAAAACTGATCTTATTATTGTAGAAATGGTTTATAAAACAAACTTATTAGGTTGGTGCAAAAATAATGTCGTTTTTTGACGTTCAACTTCATGTGAGAAAACGACATTATTTTTGCACCAACCTAATACTATCAATTTGCCTCGCAAATAGACTTGAAAGAACAGAAACGTTGTTCTACAGAAGCATGATCTGAATATGTGAGCAAGAAAGTTTTATAGAAAATGGAAAGGACAAAGGAAACTTCCACTTAATGTCACATAGAGACAGTTGAAATTTGTAGGACACAAGAGGGCTTGGAAAATTTGATACTCACAGGACAGAGTGAAGGCAAGAGGGACAAGAAAACACCACAAAACCAACTTTGTGAGCTTGTGTAAATGTATGGCGGAACAAATTTTAGGAGAGATAACAAAAAGATAAAATTCATTAAAAGCTAAAAAAGAACAGAAAACTTTATCCTGAATGGACATATGACATAGAATAAGGTTGACATTAGGTTGAGAGGGTGTAAGGAAATAATTTGGGGGGCATCTTGGCAGAATTAAACAGTCTTGTGATATTATGGTTTGTAATACGAGTTTGCTGACCACTGTTCCAAGCTGAGCTACCCCCTCTAAAATCACCCTGTATTGATGATAAGCTCCCATATTTTATTGTAGGTGTAGTATTTACTGATTTCAAGGGAAACTAAGATTTATACTGAGCCTTGTTTGTTACTTTCTTTTATATATATATATATATACAGTGTAACCCGGATATAAGAGAGTTGTCGGGACCGGAGACGAAGTCTCTTATATCCGGGTTTGGTCTATTATATATACATTAACACAGGCTCTAATTTGGGACCAGAGAAAATCTCTCTTATATCCGGGTTACACTGTATCTATATATATATATATATATATATATATATATATAGTGTAACCCGGATATAAGAGAGTTGTCGGGACTGGAGAATAAGTCTCTTATATCCGGTTTTGGTCTATTTTGTTTAGGTAAGTATGGCTCTAATTTGGGACCAGAGAAAATCTCTCTTATATCCGGGTCACACTGTATATATATATATATATATATATATTTTTTTTTTTTTTCTTTTTTTTTCTAAGCATTTCACCCCAAGTGAGGCAGGAGTGCCACTAGCACGCAAAGGAGTTACAGAGAGTGAGAGCAAGAGTAAAGAGGGGTGTTTGAGAAAAGGATATAGAGAAGGACAGGGATCAGGATCAGGGCATCAGAAGATGTCGATTGACATTACATTTGAATATTTGAAGGTTATAGCTATCAGGGAAGCAAGTAAGAGGAAGTGAGTTCTACTTTCAGGAAGTGTGAGAGAAGAAGCTGTGGGAATAGAATAGGTGGTTACATTTAACTATTTTGACAGTAAAAGGGTGAGGCCGAGATGCCAACCTAGTAGCACACTTAAATTCATGCAGTTGGGGTACCAGTTAAAGTAGCTCATCAGAGCAGTTGCCATGAAAATATTTGTAGAAAAGACAGGGTGAAGCCACAGCACATTTGTGAGAAAGTGACTGGAGACTAGATGCCGGATCAGGACCTATCACATTGCTTATCTGTCTCTAGATTTTGTTGAGGACCTCAAGATAAACAGCAGGGGCAACACTGTATATGGCAACAGTATTTAATGCAAGGATGTGTGGTAGATTTGTAGATTTAAAGAATGGACTCTGGCAACAAAAACCTGGCACGACACAGAGAACCAACATTCCTTGCAGTAGCTATTGATTCAATGTAGTTGTCCCATCTCAGGTCAGCAGAAAGTGTGAGACCAAGTAGGTGCATTTTGGAGGCATTAAAGTTTACAAGCCATTTCCTGTCCTAGTCAACGACAGATTCGAGACTCGTCTGCAGTCACTCTCTCACAGACGCGATGTTGCCTCGCTCTGCCTTTTTTACAAGTACTTTCACGGTAATTGCTCCGAGGAGCTGCTTTTGCTTGTCCCTAGGCCTCGTGAATTTAAACGTCCTACGGGGCTGGCATCTCGTTCCTACCCCTACACCGTTGAAACTGTTAGATGTAGACGTCTCTTCTACTCCAATAGCTTCATGTCTCGCACATCTCGCCTATGGAACTCCCTTCCCTATTACTGTTTCCCTGACAAATACAATCTCCAATGGTTTAAGTGTAGCGTCAATTGACATCTTCAGTTGCCTTGATCTATCCACTTCCCTTCCCCACATCCTCTCATCTTTCATTCCTATCTGCTCTCGCTCCAAATCTTCTGTAACCCCCTTGCTTTGATCGACCCACTGTCTTTCTCTTTCTCCACATCCTCTCCTTTACCACTCCTATCTGCTCTTCCTCCAACCCTTCTGTAACCCCTTGCGTGATAGTGGCCTCCAGCCTTGCTTGGGGTGATACGCTTTAAAAAAAAAAAGAAAAAGAAAACTGCCAAGTTAGCATTGTCAGCACTGCCGGATTTACTATTGAGACAGGAGTAAATGGTAGTGTCGTCTGCGTCGATGCCGACTTGGGAACTGATGACATCAGGAAGTTCGTTGATGAAGATGAGAAACAGTTCAAGACCCAGGATAGAGCCTTGGGAAAAACCATCGTTCGTATGAAAGGAACTGGAGGAGACCCGTAATACAGTATCCCTGAAGCTTACAAAAAAAAGGCCAGCATGCCGAACCCTATCAAACACCTTAGAGATATCTCGAGCCACATCTTGAGCTTTGCCGTTATTGTCAAGTGCTTGGTATACAAATTCAGTTATGGCTGAGAGCACATCAGTGGTAGACTGGGCAAAGTGGAAAGCATATTGTTTGTCAGAGAGTAGATCATGAGATGTAAGCTGCTTAACCACTTCAGTGTTGATTAAAGCCTTGAAGACTTTGCTGAAGAGTGGTAGGAGTCTGATAGGACAGTAGTTAGATCAGTCAGAAAGGTCTCTAGAGTTCTTAAAAACAGGGACAACAAATGAGGACTTCCAACAGGCTGGAAAGCAAGAGTCAGTGAGGCAACAGTTATGTAGTTTGTAGAGAACTGGAGCCAGCTCAGGAGCACATTTCTTTAGGACTATAGCTGGTATTCCGTCCCCACCACTTGCTTTACAGATGATGTCCAATACCATTGATGAGGTTATTCTCATCTCACTCAATAGAGCCTCAGTTCTAGGGGGAGAATCAGGTGTGGGTATGCTGGACGAGTCGAGTGTTGTTTTGGATGAGAATTTTCGAGCAAAACATTTGGCCTTATCAGCTGAGGAAGTCAGGACCTCAAATTGATTGGATAGAGGTGGTATTGTGGAATTTCTTGTTCAGCACGCTCTTGCAGAGTTGCCAATAATCTTTAGAACCAAACTTGTGAGATGCAATACGTTGTTTCATTCTATCAGCAAATAGTAACTTTGCTTCATTGAGGACACGCTTGCACTCATTACAGGCAGAGACAAAGAGATGTCTTTTTGCAATCAGGCATGTTGCTACGGTACAGACGAAAGAAGTGATTCCTTTGGGCAATAGCAGCTGAGCAAGCTGAGAACCAGGAGATTTAACTTCATATTTTCTTACGGAGATGAAAGCCTCAATGCCAGCTTTTACCCAGAAAGAGACCCCAGATGCACATTTTTTAACAGGGTGATTAAAAACCACATTCCAGGGGATGTTGTAAAGTAAATCATGGAACGAGTTCCAGTCTGCTCGTTGATAACAGAAAGATATTCTGTTAGTAGAAGGAGATGTTCATAGACACTATGGAATGATCAGAGTTGCCAAGAGGGCAGAGCTGCATAGTGCTACAAGAGTCAGGGATGGAGGTTAAACAGAGAAGGGAAGTATTACTGTCAGGGTTACTGGGGAAATGTGGAGTACCATGTGCAAGCTGAGGCAGTCTCTGATTCAGTAATGAAATCTTTCTGCTTTGATATCAATTGATGATCAGTCAGATACTTATATCAAGGCTAAAGTCAGAATGACACCCTGACATCTAACAACAGTAGAATAAGCATTAGTCATGAAGCTAATATTTTTACACCACTTTTTTTTTTTTTTTTTTTTTTTTTTAAGTATTTCACCCCAAGCAAGGGGTTACAGAGAGTAGAGAACAAGAGTAAAGAAGCATGTTTGGGAAAAGGATAAAGAAAAGGACTTGGGAACAAGATCAAGGTATCAGAAGATGCCGATTAACATTACACTTGAATATTTGATTATAGTTATTGGGGAAGCGAGGAAGAGAATTCCACAGATGGAAAGTGTGAAAGAAGGTGTTTGAGTAGAAAAGACAGTTGCATTTATCTGTTTCGACAGTGAAAGGGTGGGATTGAGATGCCAACCTTGTTAGCTTGCTTAAATTCATGCAGTATGGGAACCAGAGAAAGTAACTCGTCATAACAGTTGCCACGAAAATACTAACAGAAGAAACAGATAGAAGCCATGGCACATCTGTGAGAAAGGGACTGTAGACCTGATGCCAGATCAGGACCTATCACATTGCATATCCGTCTCTGGATTTTGAAGAGGACCTCGAGACTTACAGCGGGGGTACCAGACCATATATGACAGCAATATTCCATGCAAGAAGGATGGTTGATTTGTAGATTTGAAGGACGGACTCAGATGAGAAAAACTTTCTGGCACAACCAACTTTCTTTGCGGTAGATGAAGCTATTGAGTCTATGTATTTGTTCCACCTCAGATCAGCGGACAGCGTGAGACGAAGCAGGCGGAATGAGGTGCTCTCGTGAAGTTGGGCATCAGCCATTCTGATGGGAAGCAGGGAGGGTTCTCTGTGGTGGGTAAATGAGATCAGTTTCGCTTTGGAGGCATTGAAGTTTACAAGCCATTTCCTGCCCCAGTCAACCACAGCACTGTCATGAAGAAAAAAAACTAAGAACACAGCTCACCATATTTTGGCTATTGTATGCCCTGGCCGCCTTCAGGTGATATACATTGGAATTTCAAATTAAACCCTTTATTTAGTCCGTTGGGGTAGATTGTTCTCATTCCACGTTTCATGCCTTTTCTGGATATCTCAGTTTCATTTATTTCCCTTCAGTAACACAACTCTCCAAGTTTTTATTCACCTCTGCTGTGGCCAGGTATTGAACTCACAGTTCGAAAACTCTTCCAGACAATCTCCTTGTTTAAGTTGGTGACTGCTGCCATAATCCTTGCCTTCAGTTCATCTTTGGTATTAAAGGAGTTTTGTTAGTCTGGCGTTCAACTGCGCCCCACACATAATAATCAAGGGGGTTGCAGTCTGGAGAGTTAGGTGATCAGATGTAAAGAGTGATGTGGTTGCAGAAATTGTCTGACAGCCAAGACTGGTTCTCCTGCTTGTGTGGCATGGTGCAGAGTCCTTAGGGTCTTCCAGCAGTCATCCTCTTGACCAAAGACAGCACTACCTCCTCAAGGCATTTGATGTAGGCTTCTGTGTTGGGTCTGAGGCCGTCTGGGGGAGATGAATGGAGGCATCATGTCATCATCACTAGTGATTACTCCAAGTATATTTTCAAATCACCATTAGACTCATTTAACTCTTTCCGAATCCTCTGCGCTGTCTTTAGATTGACGCCCAAACATTCTGAAATGTTTGTATTGGGGCTTCAGGTGCAAATGCCAAGCAGTACAGCATGAAGTTTACAAATTTCTGTTGGAGTGAATTGTGTCATGGTGCTCTTTTTCTCATGGATAGTGCCCAACTAATCCTACTATGCTGTGCAGTCTACAAAAACTCGCAACACACATGTGCAAAATTAAAAATATTTATTTATTTATTTACACACACACATATATATATATATATATATATATATATATATATATATATATATATATATATGTGTGTGTAAAGAAATATAGTTTTAAGGTGTGCTCTATTTATGGGATAAAGTGCTCAATATCAGAGATAGTGTATGTAAATATAAAAGTGAACATTGAAGTCAACAGGCGGCCTGATGATTGTGTTTAGCATGAAACAGTGTCACCTGTGAGTGTTGACTTCAATGTTCACTTATATATATTTTCCATTAAGAATAAACCATTTTATTTCATTTTTGTTTTTTTACACTGAAGTCTGAGAATTGAACCTGCAAGATTATGTTCCTTGATCATAATTATCTTTTCCTATTTGTATGCTTGGAATGTTTTGAGTTAAGACCGGAGACTGTCTTGTCAAATCATTTGTTTATTGTGAGACAATGGAACACTGGTGAAAAGGCTGGTAAAGGAATCTCTCTTGCACGCGTGCACACACACTATAATCACAACATTCTACAGGTGTGTGCATGGATGCACATATGTGAACAAAAACTTGCACCAATGAAAAGTGCATATAAAAAAAAAACAATCAACAAGTATAAGCAGTCAATTGCTTATAACCTCTGAGGAGTGGTTGGTGTAATTCTTGGAGAGTTAGTCTACCAACCTGTGACTTACATAACTGTACATAAAATGACCTTCCAAAATAAACAAAGCAATTTCTAAAGAACTAATAGATTTTTTGAAATTTGTATTAGTTCTAATGTTATTTTTAGTGGATACCCATGTTTGAAATTGCTTCATTTACATTTCAGATATGAAACTGAGATACGGGCTTTTTGAAAACAATCTGAAAAAGGGAATGCTAGCTTTGCTTGGCCGTGATGCTCTCTGTGGCCGAGTCATCTAAAGCACACCAGATCAGACAGTGTTTTCTCCTGCAAAGTGGGGTGCAGGTTCAAACCCTGCCATCAAAATCATGTTAGAACTAATATACAAGTAGCATTAATAATATTGTGATGAAATAATAATCGGGAGTAATCGCCCTTGTTTTATGATTACCTCCCTTTAGAGAACTCTTTCGTTTGTAGAGGACTATAAATAGTCACTACGGTGGTATCAATTATTCTAAACAGAATGAAGCTTCCTTAAGCCTATTCTTATTCTCTTTTTTTTTTTTATTCCAAATATAAATGTTATAAGATTCTGTTAATGCACATAGTTCTTGTTAATGCACATAATACAGTAAGAAAACACTGAGACAAAAGTCTGAGTGAAGAATGAGGAACAGGTTTAATTACATGAGACATGGATTAATAATACAGTAATAGGGAACAGCCTAGTTCAATGCAGCATGTGACCCACTTTGCAGCGACTGTTCCTATGTGCAGAGGTTCTGCTCATAGTGGATGGATGAATCCATGTTTAACAATTAGTGTAGAGAATGTCGCTCGTCTTTCTACATAATATATCACCAATTCTGTTAATCTATACAATTCTAAAAAGAGGATTCCTTTATGAATGGTGTCTTGTATTCAAAAGTTTTGAATTAAGATACCCTTAAAATGGGCTAACTTAAAGAATGTACAATGCTGATTTGCAATTAAATAATAGTGGCGTCTGTGTTTGCTCTGAACTGCGACAAAATAAATTTTCAACTATTAACTATTATATACTAATTATCATCTCATTTTTTGCATATAAATAAAAACTAACTGACCAAGTACTATATAAAAATAAGGATTAGACAGTATCCCTAGATGTGAGCAGTGGAATGAGAAGTCTATCCCCCTGTAGATTAAATAAAGAGTTCCTTACAGAATTGCTTGTAAGTTACCTAGGTCAATACACACCCGAGGAAGGCCGGAGGACAAAATGTCTGAAACATTGATAACAACAAGGATGAGGACAATAGTCCAAATATAAAAAGTGTAAATAATGTTAACTCATCATCCCAGAAATTCAAACAGAAAAATATAGGTGTGAGAATTTAGCTTTCTTTTTATAAAAAAAACACAGAAAATAGCTTAATTTAAGAAGGGGCAAATTCAATGATAATCTTTTGCCATCATCATTTCCTCTCAAAAGTTTGTTCACTGTGTCTCAGGATCATCTTGTCTTGCCCCAAAATCTCCTTATTTTGTTAAAGTTTGTGTAACTGATGTTTTTTTCCCCTCACTGTATAATGTTATGATTTATAATAAGAGAGAGCGATGGAGGAAAGATTTATTCTCCCTTTTGTATTTCCCCCATTATGGGCATTATTATATCCATGATATAATAATAACACCATGATTCACAGACAGAACAGAATGGCTGAAAGGAAAAAGAATGGCAAACATGCTTTGTTCTCAGAGAGTCTTTTATACCACTAAGACATACACATAACTATATATATATAATTTCGGTTGAGCTCTGTTGGTTTGAGGTGTGAGTTTGTAAACAGTGACTATTTAAGCTAATATAGCATGACTCTTCAGCAGAATTGAGTCACTGTCAGTCACTGTGTGTTTATCTAAATCTAAAAATAAACACGCTAAAATTCACCTTCATCCCTGCCGTGAGCCGACGGCTTAGTGGTAGAAGTTTTGACTGACGCTAATTCAGTCGGATTTCGATCCTAGCTAGAGGCAACCAGACGTCTAGTCACACTGATGAGCTGTGAAACAGCGAAACAGTCTGTCTGTGGATGACAAAAATATATATGTAATAGTTGGATATTTAGGCAGCAATCCTTGGTTTATGCATGTTTCATTAAAAACGACAGACAAGGTACTACGGTTAAGCTTTTTATTTAATTTTTCTTGTTCTCGAACAAGAGCTTTCTTTTCTGGACAAAGGGTGTGTAAGAACTGTCCAAATGTTTTATATTTCCAAGTGCTTTCGGCTATACCTTTAGCCATTATCAAGGATGATTCGATTTTTCAGCTTAATTGAGTGTGTGCGTTATGTCTTAGTATGTGGTAAGGATGTTTTTAATTTCCGAATACGGTTAGCACATTGTGGCTTTGTTTGTAGTTAATATTGTTAAGAGTTGGCTTTTTCTTTTTTATTATTAAAGCTTCCATTATTTTTAATCTTTTTTTACAGGTGGAGGAAGTTATTATATTTGTGTTTTCTACTAGTATGTTTCTAATGGAGTCTGGTAAATTTGTGAGTGTTTAAATGGGTTCTAATGGAGCTGTGATCAGATAGGTGTAACGTAAGACGTCTGGATAAGCATGTAGTTGTCTAACCGATGTAATTATTTATGAGTCCGGTTTGATCAGGAACACAGTTCCTTAAGGGGCATTTGAACCCATAGATAATGTTTGTAATTTTAAAATAATATAAAACATTTGGATAGTTCTTATACACCTTTTGTCCAGAAAAGAAAGCTCTTGTTCGAACACAAGAAAAATTAAATAAAAAGCTTAACTGTAGTACCTTGTCTGTTGTTTTTAATGAAACATATATATATATATATATATATATATATATATATATATATATATATATATAAGTGGACATGGAAGTCAGCACTTAGAGGCGACAGTCTGTTTCATGCTAGTGCAATTGTCCACTTTTATATTTACACACGCTCTATCTCTGATATTGAGCACTATATCCCATAAATATAGCACACTTTAAGACTATATATATATATATATATATATATATATATATATATATATATACACACACACACAAGTGTCTCATACAGAGAATATAATATATCACATATAATTATGCAGAGTGTAAGGAGAAACAAAAAGGAAGGGTCTTACATAAAATATGGAGATACACCTGTGTCTGGAGAAGCCATGCTGAGGACTCCAGATTCAAATGGGCTGGGTTCATCTATGTTCCAGGCGAGGATATATTACATGAATGAGAAACAGTGAGTCTCAGGTTTTTGCAAATTAAAGACTGTGAGCTAGTTTCTTTCCATATCTGGGGAAGATATATTCTAAAAGAGAAATGGCACCATGGATTTATGAGCTGCTGGGGTGACAGATTTAGCCTCTGTATGAGCCGGGTGGAGGAGTGGCAGGCTAAAGAAAGCAACCTTTTGGTTTGGCTGCTGTGAAATAAACTGAATTTGACTGCTGCTTTCTTCACTGTATGAAGTGATTTTATTAAGTGGTCTGTCACATGAGCCATGTGACTTAATCCCCATGAAAGGGAGATAATCACCTTCTGTATCTCTACAGATTCATAATAAACAACAACAAAGTCTTATAGCTTTTTTTGTTCTGGCCTGGATTTGATTGCAAACAAGGTTTCTAAAGTGATTTGCTTCTCTTCAGTTCCTATTGGCTTTTGTTGATAGTTCAGATTCTTTACACTATTTACATTATTCTGACTATTGTCCTCATCTTTGTCATCATATTTATTACATTTTGGCTGTTGTATGCTCCGGCCTTTTTCAGGTGGTTGGAATGGTGAACTGAACCCTTTATTTTGCTCACTGGGGTAGACTGTTCTAGTTCCACATGCCATGTCTAATGGATGTCAGTTATCAGTTATTTCCTATTAATTCCCCTCTCCAAGTTCTCCAATGCCTTCTGGGTATTGACCTCACACTCTTTCAGTCCTGTCACCGGATCTAACCAATGCCTTTATCCACTGTGCCTTGTGTTCTTTATTGGAAATTATGTTTTTATCAAAACAACTCATTTACTGTAATCAGTTACAGTAAAACACACTCATATTCCCCAAACTTCAAAATGCTACAGTAACACTTAAAAGCCGTAATAAACTCCACAACTTATATACTGTAAAGAAAGTCATAGCTCATATGCATACCTCAAACACTCTTATGGATGTGCTGTGAAGCAAGCTTCATCAGTATTGTTTATTCCTAGTGTTATTGGAAGGGCTTGAAACGTTAAAAATGCAACAAATTATGCAGTACTTATTTTGATTAACTGCATTACTTAGAACGATTACTCCACTACTTATAAGATAAAGAAATTCCTTAAATTTGGAATGATATTAACATTTAACAAGTCAAATGCACAGGAAATATAATTAACCAATGAATATCAAACAACACAAAAGTAAAAATATCAGAATTTCATTCTGTATCGCCATATTTAATTCTCTGATGAAGCTTTAATAAAAGTGAAACACGTTAGATTATCTTATTTTGTTGAATTTCGATCTATATTTGATCTCAATTCATCCACTACTTATATAAATGTAGAAACTTTTAGTTGGTGATAAGCGACAAATATCTATAAAAAGGTATTGTTCGTTATTTATGGCTATTTTGTTTAAATAATGTACTTACTATTGTTTGCATTGCATAGCAATAATTGTAAGTAAAATAATGGACTAAAATAAGTAACCAAGTAATCATTTTAAGTTCTCTGAATATCGGTGCCCTTTACAAAATATCAGAGCTCCTCTGTCAGGTGACACAAGTTGGAGTGATCACCTCCTGGTCAGTTTCCTAGCATCTATTTGTTTGAATCTGTGAAATTTGTCCCGAGCTTATATTGGCTTCATTCTTTTTGGAATTCAGCCAATCAAAATTGGCTTTATATTTACAGTGTCCCTGTTTGCCTATTTGATCTTGTTGAGTTTTCCAGCCTAAACCAATTGGCAAGAAAGTTGTTTGGTCTTTTGTTGATTTTTCTTCATGGTATTTTTTTCCTTACGTTTTTGTTAATAATAATAATAATAATCATCCTGTAAGAATCAAAACTCTGTACCTAAAATTAATGGCTGTTGTGATCAAAGACGACGTCTTTTAGAAACATGATGCAGCACTGTTTACTGAATGTGACCAAAAATGATTCAATACACAACAGTAATCCCCAGTACAACACATGATGGCCTGGATTCTTAACAAAATTGTGCCTTATGATAATTTGAGACAATTTTTTTTTTTCCTTACCATTTGTATGGTTTCATTCCAGAATAAGTTTTTTAGCATCTGGGCTCTGCCATGGTAATAAGATGGAGTAGTCAAGTATTTTGGTCTACTTCTCAGTAGGTTTTACTTCTGCTTAATTTAGACTTCGAGATATATGACCTAATGCAATATATTTCCCACCTGTACTTGTGTGCACACACATACACGTGTGTGTCAAATATATTATCTAACTGCACACAACCACATGTCTATACGTAAATATACTGAATGTTTGTATAAATAATAAAACAGTACTCAAATACAATTACAAGTAGCATTGAGCAGTGAAGCATATACACAAGAATAATGTGTGTGTCTGTACATATAACTAAATGGATAAGGAAGTGCGTGTGCGTGCGTGTGTGTGTGTGTATATATATATATATATATCTATACACACACACTCTATAGTGGAGGAAAAACAGTACTTAATGTTAAATAACAGAGCTATTTAGTATATTACAAAATATCCATAATAACCTACAATGTAAGGTGTGTGTGTGTGTGTGTATATATATATATATATATATATTATATGCATGTGTATTTTACATATGTGTGTGTGTGTGTGTATATATATATATATATATATTATATGCATGTGTATTTTACATATATGTGTGTGTGTGTGTGTGTATATATATATATATTATATGCATGTGTATTTTACATATATGTGTGTGTGTGTGTATATATATATATATATTATATGCATGTGTATTTTACATATATGTGTGTGTGTATATATATATATATATATTATATGCATGTGTATTTTACATATATGTATGTGTGTGTGTATATATATATATATATATTATATGCATGTGTATTTTACATATATGTATGTGTGTGTGTATATATATATATATATTATATGCATGTGTATTTTACATATATGTATGTGTGTGTGTATATATATATATATATATTATATGCATGTGTATTTTACATATGTGTGTGTGTATATATATATATATATATATATTATATACATGTGTATTTCACATGTATATATGTGTGTGTGTGTGTATATATATATATATATTATATGCATGTGTATTTTACATATGTATATATGTGTGTGTATATATATATATATTATATGCATGTGTATTTTACATATGTATATATGTGTGTGTATATATATATATTATATGCATGTGTATTTTACATATGTATATATATGTGTGTGTGTGTATATTATACATATGTATATTATATGCATTTATAGTGTGTGTGTGTATTATTTTTATACATAAATGTGTGTGTGTGTGTGTGTGTGTGTCTGTATGTATGTTTATGTGTTTACATATGTATTAGTGTATGTCTTTGTACATTTACATGCACACACACATTTCCTTTTTCATATAATATATACTGGGTACTTGTGCACTGCTATTCTATCCACTACTTTTAGCTCTGTCCATTTACGACACAGAATTTTGGCATATTGCTACTAGTTCTATTTCGTTTCATATCAACAAGTCACTCTGGAATAGCTCTGTGGCAATGCTGATGGGCTACTGTACAAAAGCTTCATAATCAACTCCCTTACCATACTGATAATGTTCAATAACCTTTATTTAGATCTTAATCCTTTTAGGTTTGGACAATTCACATAAAATCTCACATTTAAATCGCAGCAATGAAACAGAACATCTTATGCAGATTTTGGTGTTATCGAGTTAGAAATAATTTCTGTTTATCAAATTTATACTTCAAAATCTGATGTATCATTATGTTTTATTCAAATATCTATTCAATATTATTTACAATGACTTCCTGCCACTTATCAGGCTGGTGTTTGAGACTCTTTCAGTAAAATTCTGCAGCTTTTAATGCAAAAAAGATTTAAATGATTTCTTCCATCTTCAAGGAAACTTTTTCCTCAGTCAAAATGGGTGAGCAATAACTGACTACTACTAAATAAAAATAATAACTAGATGATACGGGCAATGGAATGAGAACTATCTACCCTGTAGATTAAATAAAGGGTTCAGTTCAGAATTTCCTGTAGGCTACCCAGATCAACATACACCTGATGAAGGCCAGGGGCACAATAGCCGAATGTAGTAATAACAACTACAGAGATGAGGACAATAGTCTGGATATATGTTTTGTAAATAATGATACCTTTTCAAAGAATTTTGCAGTGATTTTAAAAAAAAGGTAATAATCAGTTGATGGTGGTTGGTGCAGAACAAACCAATCATGTTTGTAAATTTCGCACACATTGGATCAGGGGTGGGCAAACTATGGCCCGCGGGCCACATGCGGCCCGCCATCGATTTCATGCGGCCCGCTTTAAAATGTTATTTATTAAAACTATATTTTTCCTTTAAAAGCCCTTTATTTTGACAATTTTAAACATCAATTATTTTGGTTTATATATACTATGCAGCCCAGTAAAACTATACATTTTTAGAATGCGGCCCTTGTACTAAAAAGTTTGCCCACCCCTGCATTAGATCAAGCCTCACTGTTCTATCATTACTTCCATGGAAATTGCTCAGATTTACTACATTCCTTGGTTCTGCAAGGTCTAACCTTCAGGATTACTATCAGACATTGATAGATTCATTCAAAACAAGGTTTGTTTTTTTTTTCTAAAAACATATTCTTCCATGTCAATCATAACTGTACTACTCCCTGCCTGTCTTGCCTGAAACTCCTCTCTTATTTGTCTATCTTCCAAAACCTTACTAAACCTGCTATACTTCTAAAAAAACTGACAAAATTCATAATATCAACAATAATAAAAATAAGGACAGAGCAAAATAATACAAGCGATTATAAGACGGTTAAAAATGAACCGTGTTCAGGGCAAGAAAGAAAAAATGAGGGGGTAAAACTGGGAATTGTCTAATTTTATTGGCTAGGATGAAATGATTATGTAGGATTTGTCTATAAATTTGAATAGAGGGAATTTTTAGTGTTCATTCCCAAGAATTGGAACCAACATCCTGATCACCTTCATTTTGGTTTAATTACTTCTATATCTCTCAACTCTGTTTCTTGTTGAGGTTCTTGACAAAATCCAAAGATGGATATTCATTATGATAGGTCCTGATCTGGCATCTCGACTCCAGTCACTTTCTCACATATGTGATGTGGCTTTCCTCTGTCTTTTCTACAAATATTTTTATGACAACTTCTTTGACAAACTATTTTTACTGTTGCCCCAACTGCATAAATTTAAGCGTGTTACTAGATTGGCATCTCGGTTCCACCCTTTTACTATCAAAACTGTTAAGTTTTATCACCTCTTCTACTCCAACAGCTTCTTTTCTTACACTTCCTGTCAGTAGAACTCCCTTCCTCTTACTTGCTTCCCTGATAACTATAATCTTCAAAAATTTAAATGTCAGTCAACATCTTCTGATGCCATGATCTTGATCTCTTTATCCTTTCCTTAAATGCCTCTCTTTACTCTTACTTTCACTCTTTGTAACCCCTTGCATGCTAGTGGCATGCCCACTTTGCTTGGAGTGATATTCTTAAAAAAAAAAAAAAAAAAAAAAAAAATTGTTGACCTCTTTATATCACTAATATGACTCTTTATATGGTCCTGATTCTCTTATCATAATTGGCATTATACATTTATTACACACTTTATTTTTCATCCTGTTATGCTGTGTTTCATTTCTTATGTTATCTGTCCTAAGTATATGTATTTCTGGACATATTCCAGTTCTTCATCTTCTATTTTATGAACTTGCTTTATTTCTGTTTATTTCTAAACCTGCATTAAGATTTTCTCTATTTCAGACATTTAACATTTGTTGTAATGTATCTGATGATTCTAATAGCTTCCACAAGTATAATCCAGAACTTATACAGGAAGCAAACCACCTGCATACAGGTAGAAAATGAATACAGTAAATACACAAAAATAGAAAGGTGTGTAAGACAAGGGTGATCTCGAGAGAATTGGAAGTCCTACCAGAATTCATTATTGGCAACAACAGTCTTAACAGCATTAGATATGCAGATGACACGAATATTGATAACAGATGTAAAAATGGAAATACAGGAACTCTTACAGAATGTAGTAAAAGAAAGCAATTAGAAAAGAGAAACCATCAATCGTAAGAAGACAGAATATATGGTTGTCAGCAAACAGAACAGCCGAAAATGTGAACTCCAAATTGGAAACGCCAAGTACTAAAATTTAAATATCTAGGAAGTATTTTAACAGAGGATGGAAAATGTGGTACTGAAAGGTGCTATTAGAATAGCAAAAGATGCCTTCCAAAATCTAAGCAAAGTATTAAGAAACCAGGAAAATGTTAGAAACAAAGAAAAGAGTGCTGAACTGCTATATAGTATTCGTCCTCCTGTATGGCAGTGAATGTTGAACAACCTCATCAGATGACCACGGACTGAACATGTGAGCAATGACAAAGTTTTAGAGAAAATGGAAACAAAAAGGAGACATATTTAGAATCAGAAAGAGAATTTCTACTGAATATAATGAAGAAAGAGTGCTTGGAGAATTTGGCACTCATAGGAAATATTGAAGTCAAGTCAGTCAGAGGAAAGCAGCAAATAACGTAACAATTGGTTGACAGAAAAGAAATTAGAAGAAATAGTAAAATGACAAACCCTACTAAGGGGTACAAAATTGGCATGGTCATTAATATTTAATTTAACTTCCATTATAGAAGAAAAATAAAAACAACAAATTTTGAAATTTCTTAAAAATTCAATTTGTTTCAAAATAAGGTAGCGAATTCAAGGATTAACTGGATTTTATAAAAGCAATACTTACTTTTTACTTAAAACAAAGAAAAAAACTTATTTATACATGACAGCCTGTGAATTGACCTCAAGTTCAAAGGTCAACAACAATAGTCTGCTACTGTCACCACTGACTTTTAAGAAAGTGTGTAAAATAGTTAAAATACATAACAGCAGTAGAACTATGTTTAAAAACAAATTAACCGTAACCTTATACAGTGTAACCTGGATATAAGAGAGATTTTCTCTGGCCCCAAATTAGAGCCTGTGTTAATGTATATATAATAGACCAAACCCGGATATAAGACTTCTCTGGTCCCGACAACTCTCTTATATCAGGGTTACACTGTATAACTTTAGGGGAGTTATAACTAAGTAAATAATTATAAATCCCCTTACATTTCTGTCTATATCTCTGAAATGACATTAAGATTACTTACATTATTCGGACTGTTATCCTTATCTTCATTGCCATATTCACAATGTTTCTGTTGTTGTATGCTCTCGCCTTCTTCAGATGATTGGAATTTCAAACCAAATCCTTTATTTCATCCACTGGCATAGATTGCTCTAGTTCTGCGTACTATACCTCTTCCGTTATTTCCCTTTAACTCTCTCTTCAAGTTTTTTTGATTCATCACTGCTGTAGCCTGGTATTGAACGTAGTCTTTGGGTTAGTCACTGGATCTAACCAATGCCTTTATCCACTGGGCCATGTGCCCTTTATATATATATATATATATAGATATAGATGGAGAAAAGAACTGAAAAGTTGCAAATTAAAAAAAATTGAATGTTTTTTTTTTTTGTGAAAGTATTTATTTATATTTTTTTATATATATATATTTTTCAGATCTGCCCCGATCTTTCGTCAGAAATAAATTAAATAACTGTATTTACAAGTAGCGTCCGTCGCGAGACGCAGACGTCACGTGATGTGGAATGCAACTGTGTTTGAATATTTCTAACGTAAATCTAACGATAATATTTTAGATGTTGTTTAAAAAGGTTTTTTTTTTTTAACTATATCTAAAAAAAAAATTTTTTAACTATTGAAATATTTATACAGATTTAAAATTCCCAAGTCTTTGTTTAACCCTAGTTTATATGTGTCTAATTTTAAAATCCAGTATTTTTCTTTTTTTTTCTGCGTGTGTATGTGGAACTAAAATTGGAATCTATCAATAAACATTTACAGTTGTCTAATAAGTGTCTTGATTGATTAAAGCGTTCATATATATTTTTTTTTTTTTTTAAGCGTATCACCCCAAGCAAAGCTGGAGGCCACTATCACGCATGGGTGTTATAGAAGGGTTGGAGGAAGAGCAGATAGGAGTGGTAAAGGAGAGGATGTGGGGAAAGAGAAAGACAGTGGGTCGATCAAGGCAAGGGGGTTACAGAAGATTTGGAGCGAGAGCAGATAGGAATGAAAGATGAGAGGATGTGGAGAAGGGAAGTGGATAGATCAAGGCAACTGGAGATGTCGATTGACGCTACACTTAAACCGTTGGAGATTGTATTTGTCAGGGAAACAGTAATAGGGAAGGGAGTTCCATAGGCGAGATGTGCGAGACATGAAGCTATTGGAGTAGAAAAAAATTTATTTGGTTGGATTGATGTGAGTTTGTGACCCTGGGTTTCATGCTTTTGCGATCATCAGACAAACTGATTAATTTTTAAAAGAATTTTGGATTTATGTAGTTTGCGTTTATTGGTGTTATCATAGAAGTGGACATGTCAACAATCAGACCATTTCGCTATTCTTTTGCTGAATAATACTTTTGCTTTTCACAAGAAAAATTGATACACATCCCATCTTTGAAATTCAGAAATCAAATGTATATGTATGTATGTAGACAACAGCACACATATACATACATATGTCAAGTCCCATACAGTCCACATATGTTTATGTGAGCCCCGGTGTGCATGTGTATGTGTGTCTTCGTATCTCAATGTGTGTATGGGCATGCATGTATGTTTGCGTTAGCATGAGTGGCAACACGATGACAATTCCCCTCCCACTTCCATAATAACACCAATACAGGCAATCTACATAAATCCAAAATTTTAATAAAATTAATCAGTTTGTTTGACGATCGCAAAAGCTCAGGGTCACAAACTCACATCAATCCAACCAAATAAATTAGCTCTATCTCTGATATTGAGTGCTTTCTAATAAGTACCATGCATATAATATATAAATAATAATATATATAATATATTACACACACATATATTTATATACATACAATTTTCACATACATTATATATATATATATATATATATATATTATATTATATACAATTTACACACACACACACACATGTATGTACAATTTTCACACA